>VSDK01019559.1:90637-109662 GCA_009767595.1 Symbiodinium kawagutii | reverse complement strand
CAAATGGCCCATATGTTAAGCCAGCTACGGGCTAGCCAACACAGACCATGTTGTTTTGATGGTTGTTCGAGTGACCAGCGCATTTTGTTGTCACGTGGCAACAAGCAGTGACCAGCTATCCGGTGCATTCCGGCGGCCTCATTTGTGGACACCCGAAATGCGATTCCGAAGCCGGATTGGTAGGAGGTGTTGGGCACAAGTGTCGTTGTGGTATTGTGCTAAGAATCATTATTAGGAATTTATATAATAATATATACATATATCTAAATATACGTTTGCGTATTCACTATGGTAATAGAATGTTGGCTTGTTGAGCGAAGCGAGAAACTGAGTCAAACTGAGTCGTGAACAAGCTGCCGACCACAACGAAAAGCACCACAGAAACAGTGAGAAACAATTCAGCTTCCAGATCCAGTTTGCAGCCCAAGAGTGTCATCGGATGTCATCGGTCAGACGTCGCAGCCATCGGTGGTTCCCAAGTTCTTCATTGGTTCACCGGTGCAGGGACGACGACTGTTCCACCTGCGCACCAAGTCCAGCATTCAGTTCAGGCGCGGGCGAAGCAGACGCTGCTTCTATGGGGGTTCTTTTATCATTGTGCAGGGGTATGTATAGCATTCCCTTCTCCGAATTGTTTTCACTTCCCCTGAACCCCACACCCTCCCCTTGCTCAACATGTAACATGTACAGGTTGCGATGCGGCCCGGGGATAGCACTGTTGTCAATGTAGGTGAATCCATGGTTGGTACACTCATTTATGATGCTTTGCCTTTGAGGTTTACCCATAAAGTTTTCCCCCAAAGAATTGTGCTTTTGAGCTTCCAACGTAGTTTATCAGAGGCTACTTTAGCTCGATCGCTATCAACAAAGAAATGCGAAACATGCTGACTTTGGCGATGAATGGTACTAAAGTTTCCTGGGGGATGCGGAGCAACAACAATCGCCATTTGGATATCGAGCCACACAATCTTAAACCTGCCAACAGCTCAGGAACACGTTCACAGGGTATACTGACAAATATATACATATAATTCATCTGAGTCCAGGAGTCCATTTCAACCATTCTGCAAAGCCAAGAATATGATGCAATGTTTTGGTTGGTGCTTCCTGGAGAACGGATCCCCAGCACTCGCGGCCGGTATTCCGATGTCGGGTGGTTCAACCCCTAAACAGATGAGCCACTGGTGCCTATGGAGTGCCTATGCAGGTTATCCTTCACCATCCCTTCCTATCTCCAAGTTCGAAAGGTGCGAGCGGGGTCAGCTCTGAGGGCTGAAAGCTGGACAAGCTGTGGGAGGTTTTCCCCGATAAACATGGTACCCTTGGGAGTAGGCCGCACGCCCCTCGAAAAGATGCTCCTACATGATTTTGCCCAAATGGGGGAGTCCACTGACTAATTAGTACAGGAACCATGTTACAAGTGGGCGCATGTGCATATATATATATATATATGCATATGTATATATATATATGTGCGTATATTCAAGTATATACATATATGTATATAAATAAATATATATATATATATACACATACATATACATACATACATATATATATATACATGAATTTTACACATACTTGCATGTGTACAAGTCATTATATATATATATTCATCTATACATACCTAAGAGTCCATCCTTTGATAAATAGACAGGTACGTACATGTATCCGTACATCCATATGCGCCTGCATACGTACCTACGTGGATGCATAAGGGCATACAGGCATACATGCATACTTACATATGAAGACGTGATTATGTATGTATGTGCTCGGTATACATATATGTATGTAAATGGATTTTAGGTTTACTATATCAATAGTTGCCCAAAGGCGCACACAAATCAGCACATAGTTATATTGATATTGATATCTATTTATATACAATGTATTTATGTCCATACAAACAAATGGTCACACAATATATTCTTGCTTGTGTACAAGGGATCTCCACCTTCTACCCACTATGTTTGAGACGTTGCTAGTTGTTGCACATGTTGTTACATGTTGCCCGTGATGACCATGTGAAAAGCATGGCTGGTTGCACATGTGAGAGCCAGTTCTTTTTGTAAAAGTCAACTGTTAGTTAACTATCAAATAAGCGTCAATTAACCATCAATTAACCATTGATTAACTATTGATAGCCAATAGTAATAAATCGTTATTCACCATTAATGGGACAATGAACCCAAAGTATGGATATCATAGCTATGGCAATTGGTTGTGTCGCTACACGCGCCCGAATGGTTTGGCACAGTTATCAAAATCCCATCAGAATCCCAAGAGAAACCCATTTACTTGGCATAAGTTTATCAAGTAAATATGTACATATGTATATGATATAGACGAATATATATATATAACTATATATATACATACATACAAATTATGATTAGGACACCAATCATTACGAATGGTAATTTCACTTTTACTATCATGTTGTATTGTGTTTGTTTATTACCATGTGTCCTTCTTTATAATCATTCTGATGATCATCTATATGTGTTTTATTGCATGTGTTTCATATAAACCAAAACTGTAGAGGCACATGTTTCATGGCACAATTATTTATGGTTTATCGCACAAACTCATCTATATTTTGTATAGATACTAATAAGATTAATCATCATCATCATCATCATCATCATCATCATCACCCATCATGACTGGTTGGTCATACCACTGTCAGTCAAGCCCCAACTGGCTCCTTAATGGTGAAAGGTATAGATACTAAAAGGATTTGTGCTTTTTTGAAATCATTGTGATAATGATCATTATTCGTTTTACCACATATGTCTCATACTGCATCAATACTTTCAACCCTTCTGCTTGCACGCCAAAAGTGCGTGTTGAAGCATTGATCATGATAGCTACACAACTCCTTTCTACTACGATTCATATGGCAGTGGGTCAAAGCCCCGTACCCCTGGTTCCCCCACTATTAACCATTGTTCTCCTTATCATTGTTGGTGGAAATTCCCCATTGGTTGGTTGGTTAATATTGACCCATAGCCATATGATCTACTATGAACCCAGGATAACGAGCGCAGACAGGTCGACAGCACGACCTCACGAGTTGGTGTTTGGGGATGTCCCTCTGCCCAGCGCTCGTGGGCGGTGGCTGGTGGTTGGTGGTGGCTGGTGATCATGACTAATGTTAACCCAGGATTAATAAACCCAAGGTTACCAGGTTTATTAATTGGGGGGGTTCCCATTTTAATCGAAAACCAAGATTTTTAGGGGATACCCCCCATTAATCAACCAGGGGTTTATTAATCCTGGGTAACCATTATAGGTAATGGGAAGCCATAGATCATATGATGGTTTCTCAAGTCATAGGGGACCCTCCAAATCATCCTTTCTTCAGAATTTATAGCAATAAAGCATAATACAGGCACCATTTTGGGGGGTCTCGTATTTTGAGAAACACCCATATTATGTGATTTTGATACCTATGAAGCATTGTTAATGACAGTATCAACATGTTATTCGCCATAATACATGTTGACAACCATAGTTGAACACCACCACCAGCATCGCTGGATCGTCGGGATGCTGGTGCAGCGACAGGTACGGGTGCCTCAAAATTGGCTGTTCCTGAACGAGTGGCCAATTTTGAGAAACTTTAGGGGTACACGTATGACAACTGTATGAAATGCTCGGGAAACTCCAGTTTTGATTGTTTTGAGAGACTTTAGGGGTACACGGGTTACCCCCATCCATGTGTTTCTTCTGACATGTTAAAAAGGTTCAGCTCTAAGTCACAACTTTGGAACAAACAGTTCTGTCCCTGAAAGCCTTGCCTGATATGGATCCAACATCATCGAACCTCAGTTTGCCGATTTGCCAAGGGTGGAAAAATACACGGATTAGTTGGAATTCGATGCGGCCACAAGCCTGTTTCGGGATGTTTTGGGTTGTGCTGTGCAGTGTATATCATAATCGTAAAACAAAAACTTGATTCTTTCCCTGCTAGAATCAAGTTGAGAGCTCATGACAGCGCATGGCAGTCCCATTTGAGCTGTGCGAACACCCTGGTCATTTGGCAATTTTCGGCAGTTAAGCGAGCATATCAGGAACAAGCAACGACCGCAAGACTGTCATGCACAGAAATATGGCAAGACTCTATGGTTTGCCGGGCTTCTGAAATTATCCGTGGACATGCTCAAAATAATATTGTGCAGGGCCAGTGCTTCGGTACAACGAATCCTAGGGCTCTGGAAGCCTAAAAACGTACCCTCTGGTAAACTAACCTGGCAATGGATTTTCAGCATACTTGACAGTGAAACCCTGGGAAACCAGTAGTAAATGGTGGATTTTCCATTGCCAGGTTGGTTTGCCAGAGGGTCAGCTCCAAAACCATGCAACCCAAATCCTGAAAACTCATAATCTTGAACCAAAAGATATTTGGTATACCAAGAATTGTTTTTAATCTCTCACATCATGTTCGACAACACAGCATGCACAAAGTTGCAGTCAGGACAAACCATGGGGTTTGTGAGTAGACTGTTGGGTTTTTGACTGGCTTGGAGAATAGTTGATAAATGACTTGTTCTTACAAATCCAAGCTACGTCAGCTACGTTGCAGTGAACCAGCACCTTTTTGTCCATCTATGCGGTCACGTAGCTTTATAGGGACAGCCAAGATGGTACTACATGTCAGAGATTGGCTACCCGAATGGCTTGCCAACGTATTCAAGTCCATACCGGTCTTACGTAAAAACTTGTAAATCACATCTAGCACCACATAGCCATACAGGCTGGTGGTTTTAAAATGGTTTAAACATGATTATTAACACATGGATACAAATGTTTGGTTGATCAATATTGTTCATAGGGGTTAGAACCACCAACCAGCATAAATCTTCGCTTGGTATTCATGGGTTCTGAGCCGTGGCAGCAACCGGAAACAGCTCCGGCCCCGAGGATAACCTTTTCTGGGCGGCTCCTGGTTTGGGCTCCTTGAACTTCGGCCACTTCGATCGTCGACCTACAGACCCTGGGAATGCACTGCGCTCGGGCTTGCACCTACCAGGCCCAGCCAGCCCAGCCAGGGACTTACCAGCGGTTACCAGGAGAGCAATGGCAACTGCCAGCCCAAGCACTTGGATCAGGGCAGAGCTGTCGTTTGTGTGAAGAATGACTTGGTGTAGATTTTGTTTGTGTTACCCTCTGGCAAACTAACATGGCAATGGAAAATCCATCAGAAATGGCTGATTTCCCAGGGTTTTCTCAACAAAATGGTGGATTTTCTATTGCCATGTTAGTTTATCAAAGGGTAAACCTAGAGAATATGTGTAATTCATGACCTGACATATTTTTACAGCCTACAAAACACATTTGCAGACAGTCATGCATGACATTCTTACAGCTGGCCTATTGGTTAAGAGTGGTCAAAATGGATGAGAACTCAGTGAGAACTGGGGCGTAACAACCCATCTAGGGGCAAGGTAATGGCATGATGCTTGACACGTAGCAGTTCGCGTCTCAACAAGAGCGTGGAGTTTTGAAAGAAAAGGGGGACTCAGCTATGGCTGTGGTGATCATGACTATGTTGTGTGATGGTTTTTGCTACCATATTTTTCTGGAGATCATCATTCTCTCAGGCCTAGTATTCTGGAGATTTTCAACCAAGAAGCTCCTTGTTCATGACACCTTCAGGTGAACCATGAGGTCTGAATGCTTCAAGAGGTGCACAGCATCCGAAGAGGATCACCACTTGGCATAGAAAGTTAGATAGTTTCAGCAGAAACGGAAAATGTGGCGTTCCCAGTTTGGTGCGCAGTAGTAGCCATGTCACCATATCCATGTGTGGCTTATGCATTATGAGAACCACATGCATAGCCCCCTGACCACCAGACCCTAAGTGAACAGATCATGTCCTTGTGATCAACTACTAAACGCAAGCATTTTCACCTTGCCACCAAGGATTTCGAGAGCCCGCGACACATCCAGGAGTGAGGGGGAACTTATCGTGTTTGGGGGCTAGGGGATGCCCCACGACGGACAATGCCAATGATAAGAATACATGGAACCGCCATGAACCGCCACCAAAATGATATAAAATGATAGGACAAAGATGACAGATGTAGCCAGGGCTACGTTACACATGATGCCAGCCATGCCTCGTGAATGCTGAGAGGGCTTCAGGATCATTTTGGTTTGTAGAGGGTAGTTAAGTCATCAATAGCTCTGTGGAGTCAAGGTGATTGCGAATGTTGGGCCACATGCCGAACATGTGGCCCAACAAGGTCATGGCCGCTTTCTTCGTTGGTCTGTTAAGACCTGGTCGGTTCATGGGATGAGATTTTCATGGAGGTGAATCACAAAGAGAATAAACCAGCTTATCCACTATCAAGTACCAACCAGCGGTTTGTTTGGTCAAAATTCATTGTTTCTGCATTCTTGGTTGCTTCAAGGTCACTTCGTGTTTCTCAGTTGGTTGGCAGTGAATCTGTGATTCCAAGTGGAAACGCCATAGATTCACTGGATGGGTTCTGAGTAACATACTTGGAGCACCAGGAACCTCTGAAGTCTTGTCCTAACCTCCCCAACCTCCCAGGCTCGACCCAGGGTGGGGCGGCAGGACTCCATCGCACCCATCATCGAAGAGGAGTTGCGGGGTCAGTGCTATGCATCGGTGCTTGGTGTTGGATGGCCATCCTTCAAGAACCGCAAGTCTTCGGTGGTTTCTGTTTGTGTTGAGCTTCGCATCCCCCTTCAAGAACCGCAACTGGTTGCTGGCGTTGGTTTCAAGATGATGCTCCACCGTACCTGAGCTAATGGCTTCAACAAGCATTTTTGTTGGCATTGCTTACAACCACCACCACACAAGTGGGGAGTTCTTGAAATGGCGGTACCCCAAAAATGGTTGGTTTACTATCATCGATGACTAAACGACCAACCTGGATGATTTGGGGGTACCCCTATTCTGAGAAACCACCAAATAGTGACGAAAGCTCCTCTTCATTTTGGGTCCCCGCAGGGGAGAATGGTTTGTGGAGTACGACTCTCCCTGGAACCCTGTGATGGTTATTGATGGGTTCAATTTGGGAAGGGGCAGCGAACCGTGTAGGTTTCCCAGTGATCATGATTTGCCGGTATATGAAGTTGCTTGGCCATTCTTCCTCACAAACTGGATTTCACTCCGTGGTCATGTGCATGTAGATTTGTTCCTCTAGCAATCAAAGGGTATATATGTATGCCATACACACACATATATGTGTATATATGTAAACTTATATGTGTATAGTTATATATAAGTTTATATCATGCTAAAGAACAGTTCGCATGTTCGGCTGCCACGTGCAAATGCCACGCGGAAAAAAGTTGAGCAAATCGATGACATCGGGGGGATACGTTTGTTTCAGGAAACATTTTGGTGCCTGCAATCAAAGAAGATGTCAAAGAGGATATACTGTGTGGTGTGAAATACAGGGTTTGCCTTCACCAAGATGTGGTAGTTGAACAATGCCAAGTGTTTGAGCGTACCAGTTGTGTAAGTATTTTGTTCTAAAGTTGGCCAAAATTGTGCTGCGCTTGTGTTTTGTGAGTTAGTTGTTTAATGTGTTTTTTTTCATGGGTTTTGCAGTGCTTGTAACCTAGCCTGACATCGCATGGAGGTATTCACCGTGGAGTTGATCCAATCATGTTTGATCCCTAATGTGTGGTGATAATCTGCAAATTGGATTTAGGCTTCAAGTCAAAACAGCTTGGACATATCCGTGGCGTGTGCACATGAACGATAGGTTGGATAGGAACAGCTAGGTGACAAACTGGTTGGGTTTTGACGTTGTTTGACGCTGTTCGATACATCTTCTGGACGTGGTTCAAAGGTCAACCAAATATGTTTTAGCCAGCAGTTCAAAGGTTTCCTTCAAACCGACCCAGATGCGAACAAAACATCATGTATTGGAAGTGAAACAGCTAGTGGGGTTTCATGACAGAACTGGTTTCATTCAACATGTAGATCTGGCTCGGCACCGGCTTGCCAGTACGATTTAGATGCTGTGGGAATGATTTTGATTTGATGCCATGTGAAAGCCTTTTCGGAAGTACGTCCGCACTGTGTTTGTCAAATTGCACGCAGTAAAATCTTCCAGGGACAGAACTTGATCATACATTAATTTCCCTTTAGGATTCGGAATGTTTATGATCAACTTCTTGACATTGAACTTCTTGATCCAACTGCGTCTCAGTGAGATGTGGCCTATTTCCCTGAAACTGCTTAACTTTAACACTTGAGTGCAAGTGAAGCGGGATCTAGGCAGAAAGCCTGATCAAGGGTACCTGAAAAATGCAGCAAACTGACACAAACAAGGTTCACTGAGGTGTGCCAAAATCCCACATGGCTACGATTTCTTGCCACGTAGTTCAACTGACAGGATTTTCTCGAGTGAATTGGGACAGCCAGCCCCTGCTCATGGCAAGCATGTCTACCTGGCGAACCGGTCAGTTTGAATCAGTTTGAGTTTCCTTGCGGAAGAGCTTTCTCAAACGAAAGGCATTGTCCCCTCTCCCAAGCTGACACCGGCAGGACGATGGCTTTCACACTCCGCGGGTGGCACGTGGGGGAGCCCGAAGCGGTGACCATTCTCATTCTTAGACTATTGGAGCATGTTGGTTGGGCAAACCAAGGTCGCTGCCCGCGCAAGAAAGACAACACTTGTGCTTTCTTTGGTACTGCATGCAAAGCACAAGTGCAGTGTTTAAGTGCCAAAGCATGTTCCCCATTGAAAGACAACACTTGTGTTTCAGTCAGGGCATGCAAATATCGCATGCTTTCGATGGGGAAGGAATCACCCAACAGCTTGCTGTTCCGTTGATGAGGGCTTCAGCGCTACTTTTCGCAACCACATGATCAAGTGTCAAAACTGTTATTCTAAAATATTCAAATAACAATATGATAGAATATGTTATATAGAATAATGGTGGGATGATTCTGTGGCTTTTCGGATGATGTTTTATTGGTGGGATGTTTTGCACTGCACTTTTTTTGGCAGGTTATGCCCTCATCCGCGCACACAAAAAAAACTCATCCGCGCACACAAGAAAACACTCATCCGCGCACACCAAAACACACTCATCCGCGCACACCAACAAACACAAGTCCTCATCCATTCACCATTTAGGGTTAACATTGGGGACAGGGGACATGGGGACAAGGGGTTTAGGGGGGGATGGGGGCATGGGGACATTGGGGACAGGGGACACGGGGACATGGGGAGGCTTAGGGGGGGACATGGGGACATGGGGTTTAGGAGCGGATGGGGGCGTGGGGACATGGGGTCTTCTTATGGAGCTCATGTCTTTACCCGCTCACCATTTCGGGTTGACATTGGGGACAGGGACATGGGGACATGGGGTTTAGGGGGGGGACTTGGGGACATGGGGTTTAGGAGGGGATGGGGGCATAGGGACATAGGTGTTTGCGCATGGAAATCCGCACATGTCCTTATCCAGTCACCATTTAGGGTCAACATTGGGGACAGGGGACATGGGGACATGGGGTTTAGGGGGGATGGGGGCAGGGGACAGGGGACGGCTTAGGGGGGGACATGGGGACGTGGGGTTTAGGAGCGGATGGGGGCATGGGAACATGGGGCATTTCTATGGAGCCGAAAGCACATGCAGGACGACTACATGCACTCAAAGTGCCACGCCTGCCACAACCAAAGGCCGCGTGCACAGACGGGGATTTCCGCGTGCACAGACGAGTGGTTTTCCGCGTGCACAGACGAGCCCCTTTCCTTTTGGCAGGTGGCACACGAGCCACGAAACAGTCGTGAACGACGATATTGAGCTATGAAGACTCCAACGGTTCGTTGTTCAGCCGGAGAATAGTATTTAGGTGTTTCTCAAAATTCGGAGACCTCCAAATCATCCTTTATTAACTGTTAGTAGTACAAAACCAACCATTTTTGGGGTACTACGCCTATTTTGAGAAACCACCATTTGCTACTTGTGGCACCCAGTAAATACAACATAGAACATGCTATCTCATCAATCAGAGATTCAGTAGTTCCACTGAGCCGACTTAGTGTCCTTGACATCGTTGCCGGCACACTTTTCGTTGATGAACCCAAAAGTTTGAGAACGAGTGTATATCGCAAAACGGGAAGCAAATGAAGCCCTTTTGTTTTTTGCGATATATTGTTTTATGTTGTATTTTTGTATATATTGATACCTATACATGTATGTATACGTATATTTAAGATGATTTCAACATATTTTATACACACACGTTTCTTGAATATATCTATGTTATATAATATAATATATATGGTTATAGATTCCATGTACTGTATCAGCATCACATATGGCCAGGCTGAAGTTTCGGCCAGTGACCATCCCAAGCAAGACTACCGTTCTTCACTCTTGGGATGTGAACTGCCAGGGGTAAACGGTTTTGACAATTTTTGATCAACAACCGTAAGGATTTGATGATATGGTGTGTGATGACATGTGTTGTTCTTATACATATGTTTTCATTTAAAATGATATGTGTATAGGTTTATTTATTGATTGATGGATTGATTGATTGATTTATATATGTAGGTAGATAGATATATACACACATAGATATATGATAGATAGATATATATATATATGATAGATATACATATATATATATATAGAGAGAGAGATGATATTTATGTATATATATATATAGGTGCATTGATTTCTTAGATCCATATTTATATATCATGCACACACGCGTAGATTGATACAGCATTCCGATCTACACTGGTCACAGCTGTTTTCCGAGGCGTTCCTAGCACCCCTCCTGGTGCACCCAAGAAGGCTGCAGCTCCACCGCTGATGAAGGCGGCGGCACATGAAAACCAGGGTTACCCTCTGCTGAACTAACATGGCTGGCTGGAAAATCCACCATTTATTGGTGGTTTCCCAGGGTTTCACTATAAATTATGGTGATTTTCCATTGCTATGTTAATCTACCAGAGGGTAGATATCATCCATTCATGGTGGATTTTCCAGCCAGCCATGTAAGGTCGCTAGGGGGTAATTGCAGATCCACATTAATAAAATACGTATCCATCGTAGGTAGAGTTTTACTAATTTTACTATTCAAATCTAGGATTTTATTCATATTGATCCTTGGTTAGTTAATCCACCTGCACAGGGGGACTACCTGCTGGTCATTTTACTAGGCTTATGGTTAATGGTGATTGCGTTGGTTCGCAACTGGAAGGTTATTGACCCTGTATCACAGGGAACAGAAAACCCTGGAAGCACATCTAGCCGTACAGGGTACCCCTGAACCCAAACAAAGCTTTGTTGGTAAGGAAGGGGTCAGTCGACCGTGTTATCCCAGACTCAGACAGGACCAGTGGAGTACAGTGTTGTTGACTGGGTAAAAGAGGAATGATGCTTGATCCCGCCGCCCATGGAACATTATGTTGACTGGGAAAAAAGATGAACGTTCCATGTAGAGGAAGCCCGACCCGTGATGGAAATGAGAAAATGGCAAAATTAGCAACCGCTTTCTCGACAACCCTTACTGTTCGTTCCCGGCATGAGAAGAGTCAGTTGTCTTAATTTTGGCTGTGGGTCGATATGAACCAGCCAACTGTTGGATAAGTTCACCACCAATTTCACAGGGAAAACCTGGTGGTTCATGATAGGGGAACGAGGGGTACAGGGTGAACTGACCCGCAGCCATAGCCATGTATAGACTCGTAGAATTATTTGTAAGTACCAGAGATTTTTCACTGCGTTCACCCTTAACTACACCCTACTGGGTAGCTGCTGTAAGTCGTGCCGCCTTGTTCTAAGTCGTGCCGGAATAGTGTGCCCATGCGGAAATGGTAACTTTAGGTATGTACTTGGTGGTTGGGTTCAGCTTTCCTTCCTTGTGCAAAGTTGTTTTCTTGTGGTGTGCCCGTGTGTACAAACATTCCCAGACGACATGTTTTCAACATAGTCACTCCTCTTGTGCAAGCCGTCCCTTCGCGGTGTGCCCATGCGCGCGAGCACTCCCAGACCACTTGTTTTCAACACAGTCATTCCTCTTGTTTGGCAGGGCGGGGGGCTTGCCAGGGGTCGCGCGGCCCTCGCGAAAGGTCGCGCGGCCCTCGCGCGGAAACTGTTTTAAACTATACCGAAGCTGTTGTTCATTTTTTGGACATAGACAATTATTAGAAGTGTTCTGAACGCAGTGTGCCAGTAGCACACTGTCAAGTTTGCAAGTCGAATTGTTCATCTTTTGGGATGTTACTTGAAGTGTTCTGAATGCAGTGTGCCAGTAGCGCGCCGTCAAGTTTGCAGGTCGAATTGTTCATCATTTGGGAAGTTTGTAGAAGTGTTCTGAATGCAGTGTGCCATTAGCGCGCTGTCAATTTTGCAGGTCGAATTGTTCATCTTTTGGGCATCTAGTAGAAGTGTACTGAATGCAGTGTGCCAGTGGCAAGGACACAAAAGAAACATGTCAAATCATGTCCCAAAATGATGTTTTTGGCAATGTGCGCACAGTGTGCGGTCGATTTTCGTTGTTTTGGAGAATCTCAAAAGATGCTTTGAATTTTGTGTGCCCATTTTGTTTTGCAAAATATGGGGTGACTTAAAACGCGTGGGGTGACTTAGAACGAGTGCACGTTGTTCCATGCAGTTTGGCTTGCCGTGGGCTGACTTAACGCGACGTGGGCTGATTTACGGCGCCCGCTCGTATGGGGCAACCGGGCGGGCAAAGTGGCCGTAAGGAACTCAATGATGAAAAAATCACCGACCACCGCAATCTTGGGAAATTCCCACCTGGCACATTTTCGACATTTGCAAAATCAATTCGTTGATGCTGCTTGATATTAGCCTGTTGATGATGAATAATAGCGGAGATCCATATCAAAAAGCCTCTCATGTTTGATAATAAATCACCTGCTACTGTACAGTATTTATAGTAATACCAGTGGTGGCTTATTTGTTTGGATCTACCATCACTAAAACGCTGCATCAGGTGCGCTAAAACCTCTACAGCCACTGCTAGGAATGTCTCCGTGGTTGGTCTCTGACATTGCTGAGGATGTCCTCGTGTTGCACTTTGGATGCTGAACCAAAAGCAGCAACAACAACAACAAGCGTCAACAAGCGTCAACAAGCATCAAGCAACAAGCAAAAAGCAGCATTAACAACTCTAAGAGCAACATCAACACCACCAGGGTCCGCCCCAGCCGAGTAGATTTGCATGAATACAAGCAGCCGTTCACATGACCTCTGTTGAATCCAGGGCATGTGTTCGAGTTCTGTTGAAATAAGACAAATGTTTGTCTCCCAAATCAACCCGATTTCAATTTAAGAGTATTGTAACACAATGATGTAATATATAACATGAAATAATTTCATCTAGTTGTTACTCAAGAGATTATATGACCAACTAATTGTTACTAATTAATATGACATATGACAACATTTAATTAGTTATATGACAATTATCAGTACTGATTGTTACTAATTGTCACTAATTGTTACTGATTAATTGTTCTATGACAACATGAGTCAGATTCAACGAGTTATGTTTTAAAGTTGACCTCAGCATCCCACATGAAAAACATCGACCGGGCGGCCAGGTTTTGCAGGCGAATACAGACAGTCCGGCGGCTCAGTCAGATTCACGCCCCAGGAATTCACCGGTCGACGTAGCTATTCGCGGACTTAGCACCATTTACCACTCATATGGGTGTTTCCCAAAATGGAGAGCCCCAAAAATGGCTAGTTTATTACTATAAATGGTTAATAGTGGATGATTTGGGGGCTCCCTATTTTGAGAACCCCCCATATGTGTCTATTTCTTATATACATATTTGGGTATGGGTCCAAATTGTGAACCCCAACTTATGGCCATTTATAAGGGACATCTATTATAAAGCAATGGTTTTCGGGGTACCCAATTTTCACTCATAACCATAAAAATGGTGATTTCTCAACATAGGGGACCCCCAAAAAATGGTTAGTTCACTACTAAAAATGGTTGGATGTTTAATGATGGTGGATGGTTCTAGCTCCGTCACAGTATGGTTAGGATAACGTAGTGAATGATGCTATGATGATATGAGGTAGCATTTAGTGCCAACGATCACCAAAATCAGGATTTTATGATTGGTACTAAACCATTATGATAATACTTCATGGTGTCTTTCAGCTGGATATGGGTTAGTACCAATGATCACCAAAATGGGCTGGGCCTATGCTAGGGTGTTTGATCTCTGCGCGGGGTACGCCATATTCTTGAAACATCTTGAAACCCATTTTCACGCGGCATGGAGACCATGAAGCATTCCATCTTAAAAGTCAGACCCCCAAATTTGATTGAAAGCATATATGGAGTCAACGCCACAGTACATGATGTATCATGATACATGATACTGCTTACAGAAATGTTGTTCCATCAGAAGACACAGCCTCAAACTGATGGCTGTGAAAAATGGGTTGCACGTGTGAAAAGCGTATCCAGACGGCTGAAGCTCGCATTGAGCTCCGATAAATAAAAGGCTTATTGATATTCGTATATATATATATATTTATATTTATATTTGTCAGTTTGATGATATACCCTGTTGTGTGGCCACCTGTGCTGTTATCCTGAATGGTTGTTGGTTACCCACCTGATCTGTAAGTTGCGGTTTGAAGCCCAATGGTTTTAGAAGGACCTCATCCTCACCAGTATACACTGAAACATCAAGATTGACGAATGTTGATTACCATCAAACGAGCATTAACAACCCTTATAAATAGAATACCACTACAACCCCGAACAACCCTGAACAACCCTGAACAACCCTGAACAACCCTTAACAACCCTTAACAACCTTTCAAAAAACTTTACAAATCCCCGTTCACCCTACGAGTCGCCACCAAGAAGCTCACCCGTTGGCCTGGCCACGGCGTTAGGTGCTGAGACCTGCAAAGCCCTCCGCGCACTTTTGGTCGAGGACCCTGAGGTGCCGCACGCAGTGGAGGATGGTCCAAATTTGCTGGTGGATTTTGATGGTGAAAAATGCTGGATTTTATTGGAGTTGTACTGGTGAAATGAAGGTGAAATGAGGATGAATGATGGATATAGTATGGCTATGACGGTGAAATGAGGGTGAAATGATGGTTAGAGTGGTGACTCATGGTGAAGAGGGGAAAGAAAGTTTGGTGCGAAGCTACTTTCTGGATCCAAAAGAAGACAAAGCTAATTGCGGTGGGGCATGACATTGTGCCAATCGCCCATGCTGGTTGTCGTGGCTTAAATGGACTGTTGACACCAAGAACCGTCTTTGCTTGCTGATGGCAATTACAGAAATCACTCCACAACAAACCTGCAGACATGCTGAGAGATGGAATTGCGCTGAAAAAACTGCTGGTCATCGCTGCTCCAAAGATAATGAGACAACAATCAAGACCTTGGTGGCCTTAGTGACTCAACTAGTGTTTGTTGACTTACGGTGATGACATTACCCGTACAGTTTGCTCTGGCTTGTGTTAGGTAGAAAATGGGTAAAATGTAGTCAGAGATGTGTAATCCAGGTGTGAAATGTAGGGATTTGGAGCCCCTATCTGATTTATTTTCCAACATGTTTTGATGATGCAAGTTGTAGGGCTGGAACATTTTGGAATGTTGAGCATGTTTCCAAAACTATCGAGTTAACATGATGTTGGGAAGTTGCCAAATTGTAGGCCCTAACTTGGGCTTCCTACAAGATGGTCCCAGCAAGGGTCGAGGAGCATTTTGTAGGGAACTAGGCTGTACCTAGCTACAAAAGGCTATCACAGCCCCAAACCCCAAATGTCAAACCCCCATCTTATTATCAGTTCCGGTATAACCAACTTGTACTTTCGCAGTTCCCGGATGGGCCGAGGATCCGCTTAAAGCACATCGTTCCAACTTCAGTGACTGCCGATGAGCCGCGCAGGTCCCACGTTTTCCATTCTTCGAACATTACATGGAGCCGCCTCTCGTTTGTGCCGCCAAAGCATTTTGCAGTGCAGAAGCCTCTTGGATTGAGAGCATGGAGCCGTCACCAGGAAAATGCCGTTGGTGTTTACGAAGTGTTCAAGATTCCAGAATCCAACCAAGTCAAACAGGTGGAGATTGTATTAAATTATATTATGCAAATGGTTGGTTGGTTGACTTATATTTCCCCAAACAGTGTGTGCACTATAGGGGTTCTTACGGTAAGGGAAAAGCTCCTGGTGTAGATCCAGGTGTGCTCGCTCGCGCGCGGCTAATTCGCTGACCCTTTCGTCAAAAACGTTCCCTCATCTTCCGTTTTCGACAGAAGCCTCGTACGAAAAGGCTGGCGGGACAGCTCTCTTCCGGAGCTGCGTTCTCGTCTGCGCGCCGTGCTCGTTTCTTGATCAATGTCCATTTTCCGTCGCAGGCGCAAGGGAAACCTCACTTTTGTCCCTCTTGGGCATTAGGAATCCCTGGCAGGCGCAAGGGATTCGATGCATTTCACAAAACGTGTAACTGTCGTCGATTTTGCGACGTCGCCAAAACGCTGTCAGGCGCACACAAAATGAGCGTGTCCGAAAACATCGACTTTTTCGTGACAGGTGCAGCATTTCGTGATCTTGAGCTCTCTTTTGGTGACCTCGAAACGCTCGTTTCGTGAGACTGTCGTCATTTTTGCATCTGCTATGTCGAGATCATTTTTCGTGACAGGTGCAGGACTTCGTATGCCTCGGGATCACTTTTTCGTGGCAGGCGCAGCATTTTGCAACATAAACGCTTGAAATCGCAAATCGCACTGTAATGGAGACTTCAGGTGCCTTTCATATACCTCTGTTTTTTTGTGTCTCGCCTGCGCGCGGTGCAAATTTTGATTTCGCTCGTGCAACCCTCTGCGGACTTTGTGCGTTGTGTGTGGCTCTCGTCTGCGCGCGGTGCGAATTTTGATTTCGCTCGCGCGACCCTCTGCGGACTTTGTGCGTGTCGGATCGCTCTCGTCTGCGCGCGGTGCGAATTTTGATTTCGCTCGTGCAACCCTCTGCGGGCTTTGCGCGTGTCGGATCGCTCTCGCCTGCGCACGGTGCTCATTTTTGCTTTTGATTAGATCTTGTCAAGAGTTCTCTCTTGTGAGTGCACCAATGTGCTGTCAAATGTGTGCTCCCGTGTGCTCTCACATGTGCTCTCATATGTGTGCTCTCATATGTGTGCTCTCACATGTGTGCTCATGTCTGTGCTCTCATATCTGTGCTCTCATATGTGTGCTCTCACATGTGTGCTCATGTCTGTGCTCTCATATCTGTGCTCTCATATGTGTGCTCTCACATGTGTGCTCATGTCTGTGCTCTCATATCTGTGCTCTCATATGTGTGCTCTCACATGTGTGCTCATGTCTGTGCTCTCATATCTGTGCTCTCATATGTGTGCTCTCACATGTGTGCTCATGTCTGTGCTCTCATATCTGTGCTCTCATATGTGTGCTCTCACATGTGTGCTCATGTCTGTGCTCTCATATCTGTGCTCTCATATGTGTGCTCTCACATGTGTGCTCATGTCTGTGCTCTCATATCTGTGCTCTCATATGTGTGCTCTCACATGTGTGCTCATGTCTGTGCTCTCATATCTGTGCTCTCATATGTGTGCTCTCACATGTGTGCTCATGTCTGTGCTCTCATATCTGTGCTCTCATATGTGTGCTCTCACATGTGTGCTCATGTCTGTGCTCTCATATCTGTGCTCTCATATGTGTGCTCTCACATGTGTGCTCATGTCTGTGCTCTCATATCTGTGCTCTCATATGTGTGCTCTCACATGTGTGCTCATGTCTGTGCTCTCATATCTGTGCTCTCATATGTGTGCTCTCACATGTGTGCTCATGTCTGTGCTCTCATATCTGTGCTCTCATATGTGTGCTCTCACATGTGTGCTCATGTCTGTGCTCTCATATCTGTGCTCTCATATGTGTGCTCTCACATGTGTGCTCATGTCTGTGCTCTCATATCTGTGCTCTCATATGTGTGCTCTCATATGTGTGCTCATATGTGTGCTCATGCATGTGTGCTCAAATGTGTGCTCAAGTCTGTGCTCTCATATGTGTGCTCTCATATGTGTGCTCTCATATGTGTGCTCATATGTGTGCTCTCATATGTGTGCTCTCATATGTGTGTTCTCATATGTGTGCTCATATGTGTGCTCTCATATGTGTGCTCTCATATGTGTGCTCTCATATGTGTGCTCTCATATGTGTGCTCTCATATGTGTGCCCTCACATGTGTGCTCTCAAATGTGTGCTCTCATATGTGTGCTCTCATATGTGTGCCCTCACATGTGTGCTCTCAAATGTGTGCTCTCATATGTGTGCTCAAATAAGTGTTCTTGCTGTGTCCTTTCACACTTCCCCCCATCTCACTGTTTGGGGTCTCTTGCCGGGATAATTTTCAGAGGGAGTTGAAACCACCAACCAGTGTATAGTTGGAGGGAAACATCAAACATTTGAGTTGTGGATTGGTTCATGCTGGAGTTGATTTTACTTGGTATGTTCGAGGTGTCCATAACATATCGTGACTACTGTTAGTTTGTTTGTCATTAGTCATTAGCTACTGTGGCAATCCTTGTTGCATTTCTTGATATCACTTAAGAGGGGTGTTGTTTCAGAAAAGATACGACACCTTGAAATGGCTATGAGTACCCTGCACCTTTGGTAAACATCCCTCAAACATCCCTTAGACCATATCTGTTGATATCTGGCTATGGGTCAAAACCCTGTACCCCTGGTTCCCATCATTAACGATTGTTTTCAATATTATAGTTCCTTAAAATCGATGATTAATATCGACCCATGCCCATCTGTGTGGTTTCACAACAAGTGCCATAGCAACCATCAGCAATGGACTCAGCTCATCCATCGACCGTGGCGAGGTGATGCGGCTTTTGATCCAACACGGAGCCGATGTGAATCTCAGGGATTCCATGGGCCAAAGCGCAGCAGACATCGTTGGTTCCAGGCGTTGGGGGATGGTGGAGAGGAATCATGGAGAACTGGGTGATACTATGGGAAATGATGGTTTTATGTAGGGAA
>VSDK01019559.1:67282-87171 GCA_009767595.1 Symbiodinium kawagutii | reverse complement strand
AGGAAGAG
This sequence comes from Symbiodinium kawagutii, assembly GCA_009767595.1. Classification (NCBI taxonomy): domain Eukaryota; class Dinophyceae; order Suessiales; family Symbiodiniaceae; genus Symbiodinium; species Symbiodinium kawagutii. The sequence continues at coordinate 87,163 of VSDK01019559.1, read as the reverse complement.
ATGAAGATGCAGAAAACAAAGATATGCGACACTTAGTCATTAGTTCCAGATTTGAGTGAACTATTGCTTGTCATGTCGGCAATGTTTAGTGACGGGTGATATTATGTCCATGCTGTGAGTGCGTTTGACAGCATTTGCAATTGCCTGTATGCTAGCAAATTATTGGGATCGTGGTAATATACGGTTCACTGGAGTTGTTTAGTGTGGCCAAATTCACCATGTACACCAGTCTCAAAACTCCTACGTACACCAGAAGCATCCAGAAGCAAGTAAATTAGTTGTTGTATTTTCTTGTTCATTGTTCCCATATTAAGCATCATGAACCAACATGATCAACCATCATTAGCCACTATGATCCATTATCAACAACTACTGTATCAGCCACTATTTGCAGCTGCTAAAAACCTAGTGTAGCTTGGCCATGGAGACTCGCTGATCAACCTAGCAGTTCTGTCCCAAAGATCTCATGAAGAGGACCCTGACCATCATGTGATATAGATGGGCAACTGATACAGTATCCCATTTGTAAATCTGATCTGCTAAATGATAGTGGGCAACGGGTTTCCCATTTTGGGACTTCATATCCCATGATATAAAAGGGCCCAACAGCTATGTCCCATGATTACGTGATCCAACTACCAGGTATCTCCCAGTGGAAGGTCCCTCCAACTACCCAACTACCAGTTATCATCACATCAATGAGTATTATTTCCCATCATATCATGATCCAACTACCAGTTCTCTCCCATCATTGTTAGTTATCATCCCCTATTATTAACCATTATAACCAGCTAGTTAACCATTGGTTGGTTGGTTGTTAACCCCCACTAGTTGGTTGGTTCACTGCTTGACCCATAGCCATTTCGCTTTCTCGCCGGACCTTCCACTGCCAGGTCTTGTTGGAAGCAGGCGCCGAAGCTCCCAGGTGCCGCACGAAGCTCCATGATGGTATCCGTTCGGTCACAACGTGGACGACACGTCGTTAGTAGAAAGGCATAGCCAGATGTGGCTGCACGAATACTTGCATATAGAGATATATGATTATATATGTTTAGGTGTATATATATATATCTTATACATACATACGTATGTACAAGTATATGTACTTATGATAGATCTGTAAATAGATTTTTTGCCAAGCGATATGCGGCCCGGTTTGGGCTACGTGTTTGCAGCAGCAACCCTAGAGGGTGAATTTGCTAAAAAGGCTCTTCTTGCATCTTCAGGGTCAAATGCTTCCAAAGTTCACGATCTTCAACAACTGGTAGTGGACAATGTAAAGAATGGATGGTGTTGTTCCAATTAATGATATTTGTTGAAGAAAATTGTTTGAGCTCCACCATAGTGAAATGAGAATAATAGGGGTGGAGAAATTCTTCTGGATTGGGAGGTGATGAACGGTAAATTTGGAGCTTATGTTGGGCTTCTGACAAAGCAAGTTCTGCCCAATGAGCCCTTGGGGCACCCCTACGAAAGCGGAATTACTGTAATGGTGTGTATCCTAGAGGGGTTAAACATCATTCGGGATTATGTAAATACATATCTTTATTTGTACACATATGTGTACATCTAAATTTATTTGTATATATATATATGTATATACATACATTGATATGTGTATGTACATATATGTGATTATCACATTTACTTAGATACTATACGAACCTACTTCTGCACATTGATATTATATTTACATGTTTACACGTATGCATATGTACAGATATGTGTGCGTTTTTGATCTGTGAGATAATAGGTGCTTGGCCAAAAAGGAACAAGTGTAAAGGTGATTGCTTCCACCTTTGCGGCAGACTTACACTAACCGTCATCTTATCAGATGACACATATTTATGTCAGAATACTAACATGTTCTTATCAGCGATACAACGCATGTTTTTTGACCAGAATTGACATATCAGCATTTCGACAAATAACAACCACCACGGTGATTGTAGCTGCGGTCGATAGCGTTCTTTCTAAGTTGTTTGATGGCCGAGAAACTGGAAAGATAAAGGAAATCCTGACGAAGAAGTCTACTGGCTACCTGGTACTGGTACTACTGTCATCCTATGACCGCTGACTATCAGTATTACTCGAGATCATTGACCAACCCTTCTAGTATATCGAAATACGAACAAACAATCACATCATCAGACATCCAAGCCGCGCCTTTTCGAGTCCAGATGCGTTGTAAACTCGTGACCGCTCCCAATCCACATCCTCCCTCGTCGTGCCGCCGCAGGAAGGACGAACTTTCCTGGAAATTGGACAGCCTCTTTGGCAGCCCGACTGCAGAGTTGCTTGCGGTAGTCGATCCGCCAGTGGTGACGCCAATGGTAAATTCCTTGGATCTCAGGATCTCTCAATCAACAACTACATGTATATCATATGGCGGTTTCTCAAAGTAGGGGGCCCCAAAACTGGATTATTGATTAATCAATTACTTAAATAGTTAGTACAAGGGATGATTTGGGGGTACTCGTGACTTTAGAAACCATGATATGGTGGTTTCTCAAAATAGGGAGCCCTGAAAATGGTTGGTTTATTACTATAAATGGCTAATAGCTAGATGACTTGGGGGTACCCCTATGGCTTGAGAAACACCCATATTTGTTGGATAGATCATCAGCTATTGAGCAGGTGGGGATGCTTCAAGGATCTTCATGATGATTGCTGACGGTTGGCTAAGAGGACCAGCCATTCTGCATCAGGGTTTGGTTGGGTTTGGTAACCATCAACCACCATCAACCACCATCAACCAATGACCACTATGATAGCTAAGAGGACCAGCCATTGAATTCCAATGACTTTTGGTTGGGTTTGGCAACCATCCTCTAGCGCTGAGGGTGTCCAGACATACGGGTGTGTCCATGACAGAGTTCATGGTTTCTGACCCAAAAAGGGACATTCCCAAGGATGCTTCAGGACTTTCCAAGGACATCTTGGAGTTTGAATTATCATGATTAAATGTTGACCCAGTAGGGTTAGTTCAACCCCTATAACTGGTAGAAATCACCCTAGTTAAGTTAGTTATATCTTTAAACTGGTAACAAGCAAATTAGTTGTGCGACCTGTTTTTCTTCGCAAAACTGGAAAACTGGGATCTTCAGCCCAGGCGTTCCAGTTGACCTGGGCCTGCAGCCAGGTCACGTTCATCGACGGGAAACAAGGGCTGAAACTATCATTGCTGTATAGCAATCAGCTGAAACATGAAATCCTAAGCTGAATCGTTTTTGACGCTTATTGACTATGACGCCTACTGTTCATGGTGTCTTCATAGAATAATCAGGGGGTTCGGCATTTGTTTCATCCAGTATTGATGGATCACTGCATCCTACCTACTGATCGATCATGGCGCTCAGATAGACGTCCAACCGGACCCCTGATAATTGGTTGTGCGGTGCTGAAGTGCCGGAGGCCCTGAGGTTCCCTGGGTCCCTTCCAAAAGGGTAGCACGGTAGCATCACTGATGGAAAACAATGTGCTCCTCAATCATATTCCAGGGAACCATGTAACAAGCTGCTCAATCATATTCAAGGAAACCATGTGACAAGATTAACAAACTCAGAACATATTATTTGCAAGTTACATTTGGTCACAATTCTCAGATGATTCAGCTGACTTGTTCAGCAAAAGCAAGCCCAGGTATGCCTGTGGGAGGCCCCATGAGCCTCGATGACTTCGCACTGTGGCTGCGATAAGTCTGCCGTTGTGCCGCCAGCAGGACGAAAACCAGCCGAAGTCCTCTCGGCGCGGCGCGGCTCCCATTTGAATCGATGTAATTTCAAGTGGCTGGATGAGGTGGAGGATGAAATGTCAGTGCCAGAAACGATCTCGGAGTAGAGGATGAAATGTCGCCAGAAACGATCACCTGACTGAGTCAACCATAGTCAACCGCCATGGCTATGGCATGCTATGGCTACGGTCCATGAATGATTCACACTACCCGGATTTGGCGGTTGGCCTATGTTTGCCTACTGCTATTTCTTTCCAATGGTTCGGAGTGGACCCATGTTTTCAAAGCTCGCCTTTTGATTGGAGTTTCTGTTCATTTCCTTTTTCATAGCAGTCATAGCACAGCACCCATCACTAGCAATATTTGAGTTCCGTTTTCTGTTTGTAGATGCTTGGCTCTAGCCACCAATCGAGATTGGCTGGAATTGGAATCTGCGGGTCACCTTCTAGATTGTTTTGGGGTCGAGAAATCTTAGCAGACCCGTTTTTTCTCTTCATGCTAATAGGTGGAATGACTTAGATATATCCGGTTTTCTCTAGCAGAGCATAGTGAGCATGGTGGAAATGAATTGTTATGAATAATTATCTCACTATGCTCATTTCAGAGCCATGGATATTTCTGTGCAGACCCAAATGCTTGAGCGAGGTCGAGCTACCAATAGCCGAAGTTGACTACTTGCCAGCAGTGGTTTTAGTTCCAGTCGCTGATGTTTGTTGATTTTGGATGTCGTAATGAATAATTAGCCAATCACGGTAGAATCTCAATCCACAAGAAGTGATTAGAACGCAAACATCATTGAAAGAAAAAGACATGTGTCAACACTTGGGTCCTACTACGCTGTGAACAATGACAACGAGGGAAGACCCTAGTTGATGTCCTGAAGCAGTGGCACAAGCAGCAAACATACCCTGACCGGAGCAGTTTGTTTCCCGGCAGCCATGCTACACACTTCCTGAATGTTACTTGTACAATTTGGCAGAGGGTCAAAACCTCGTACCCCTGGTTCCCATCATTAACCATTGTTTTCCCTGCGATTGTTGCTTGATTTTCATGGTTAATATTGACTCATACCCATATGTGGCTATCTTTTCTTTGCCCACCAAGATCCTGTGTGGAACGTATGGGTGATTCCTGAAAGCCTTGGGGATCATCAATTTCTTCATGCAATAATGCATGTGGCAGTTCTTGGATCTGGCTGACATGTTCCCTTTGCTTCACTACAGGTGTGGCCTGTAGCAACAGCTTTTGGCTGTAGCGGGGCAAGTAGAGTGACTTGTCGTTGAATCGCCATCGGCTTGCATGTGAGCAGGTTCAGGTGAAGCCCGACGACCGGTTTGGCAATGAAAGGTATAGAAATTAGAAGTAAATGTTAACCAGTACTATGCTATTCATAGATTTATACAGTAAATAATTACTGTTCACATGGGTTAACCAATGTTAACCATTACTATGATGAAAATCAATCAAATAACAATATGAATGATATTACTGAAATTCAGTGATACCGAGCAGGGACAGATACCGACGTGACATGTCAGATAGCGGTTGCCAAGCCTCATAGCTTGTCAGTTGTGTACCCCGTTGGTCACTCATCATCTACCATCGTTTAGGGTGCTCTAGGTCGATATGCAGGTGGAATCTGGCCGTTATATGACTTCGTGTGTTGAAATGACAAACATATTCGGTCTTCCCAATCTTGCGAACGTTTCTTACTAGATAAGGCTTTGCTGCACCAGCAGTTCTTCCAAGTTCACAGCAAACTTGTGTTTGACTGTTGTTCGCACAGTCTCACAGAAGAAATCATTTTTAGCAGCCCATCATTTTGATTGTTTTGAAAGTTGGACTCTGTGATATATAGACAATTATATTTAAAACAACTTTATATAAATGATAGTTATATACATACACGTCTATCCTCTTTTGTGAAGATTGATGCGTGACTTCTTTGTATCTGTGCCTGCATACTTGCTGTTTGCATGCTTTCTTTTCATTGCCTATTGGGGCATTGATTGTGGCAAGGCAAAATAATGGCAATGGTATTTTGGCTTATTAGCTACGGCTTGTTGCGTCGGCTTAACCGTACCACAAGCATTATTGAACTACCGTTATTATATGTTATTATTTGTTTGGTTGGTTGTTTCAAACATTTTTTCCTAGTACTTACAAATGGTTGGTTGGTTGACGAATATTGTATACTAGGGGTTGAAATCACCAACCAGTCTATGGCTTGTTGCCATGGTTGGCCAAGGTAACTCAGCATCACAGCGATAGATCTCGTGGCTTGCCCCATCCATTTTGGGTACTGATGGCAGTGGAGATCTGAGTTAATGGTAGTCAATAATGGCTATCAGAATTAACTATACGAACCATCAACATCAACCATGATCGAGTACAAGTAGCCTCGGTTATACTCAGAAGTATGGAGTTATTGATCCAACGCAACCAGATGAGTCAAGGCCGCCACAATGAAGTATGAGGTAGTTCCCACGAACCCGTGTCCGGTTTCATATTACACATGCATGATCTCAATCATTACGATCATTACTTCATATTGATTAATGAGTCGAATAATGATTTATCAAATATTTATCACCAACCATCGCCGTTACATATTTAACATTGTATAACCCAGTGGCTCCATGTATGGCATATTTACCTACATTTACCTATAAAATGACCCAACTGTAGGTAAATATGCTATACATGGAGCACTTGGGTAACCCAGTGATCATTTTGGATGTGCGGATGGAGTCCTTGCATTTACCTGACGAGTCGGTTAGCATTGTAGAGGCAGAGGCGCAGCTGTGGGGAGCAGCGATCGCCTGCCGAACGCCTGCCGCGAGAGTGTGTATGGCATGGCAGCTGAAAGAAATTCCAGCATTGTGGCTTGTAACTATGGTTTAACAATGGTTGATGATACATAGCTGTTTATAATGGTTCATAATAGGGGATTATAAGTATCAATTATAGGGGATATACCAGCAATGTGGCTATGGGGTCAATATTAACCAGCAACAATAGGGGATAATAAGGAGCAATTTCATAGGGAAAACAAGCCGGTTGATGATGGGGAACCAGGGGTACGGGGTTTTGACCCACTGCCATGTGGCTATGGGGTCAATAACTATATTGGTTTTAACTATGGTTGATGGTACATGGTTTCAACCATGGTTGATAAGGGTTAGTGATGGGGCATAATGACCAACAATAATGGTGGAATAACTACTGGTTGGTGGTTTCAATCATCCGTGTTTTCCCTAGTAATTCTCAACACATGGTTGGTTGACTAATATTTTCAAAGGGGTTGGCACCACCAGCGAGTTTTGATTGTATGCACGATGCAAAATAGAAGTAGATTAGCATGACAGTCTCTTACATTACCCATGTTTTCTACATACATTAATATCTGATGATATCTGTACAAATACATACACGTTGTATTTGTGTTTATTTGAATGAATATGTATCTACATGTATTTACTTGTTTCTTTAAGACCATACGGCCAAAGTGACAGTCGCATACATCATGGGTATCCAAGTATCCCCAAACTGAACATGGTTAGCTTCAGTCTTCAGTGGAATTTTTGGCACCGTTTTGTTGGCTTTAATGCCATTCGCGGACAGACTTGTGGAAGGTATATGAACGTATCTGCATATACGTATATAGATTTATTTCTATATGACTATCACTTAATAGATGAAAGATAGATGCGGAAATGTATGTATACACATTGTAGGGTTAATACCGATGCGTTGAATGGCGAGGCGCGACTAGATTCACGTATACCATGACTTTGTATACCGAGGGTACGTGAGACCATAAACAAAAACACCCATGAAACAAGGGAGTTGCCGGGCCGTACCACCGTTTATCATATATATATTATATATATATATATACATATGTATATATATATACACCTGTGCTGTATCAATGCAATTTGGTGGTGCAATAAGAAACCGCAGTGAGCCCACCTTGTATTGATTGTCCCAGGAATTACACAGATTCGTTCGATTTTGGGTGCATCATTTTTCAGATACGCCCAAAATGGTTTGTAGAGAAGGAAAATGTATATTCAATTACAGCGCATTTTGCATTTGTTTTGCAAATATTAAGTCCCTTTTTGATCGCAAAGGGAAAGGCAAAATCAACATTTGTCGTGCGGAACACATCTGAACAGGCCTGCGGTACCAATCTGATGCTCCGAATCTAAGTGCTGGATGGCATCGTAGTTCATGCTGGTTAGTGACGTGGATTGTACAACCCTTATTTAAATGCTTTATCAACAATCATGCGTGCGTCCTTAGTTATATGTAAGTTAGTGCATCAACATGTATCAACACATATCGACATGAACTTTCCAATCTGCATAATTATGATTGTTTGATCTTTGTTGATTCTATCGATCAAAACCAAACAGCTATGCAGTTTCTTGATTACGCTCACGATCCCCAAGTTGCTGAGAAATGCTATGCTGCCTTTGCTGAGAGATGCTCAGAGACTGCCTATACACTCTGGCAACAGGTTTTTTGAAGTGACAACGCCTTCGGAATGCCAACCTGGTGGCACTGAGAGACATGCCACTGAAAGGCATTGCCCGGGCTGGCATTTCGGCTCTCTGCTCCGCGGGGGGGCTGGGAGAGTTTGTTACCTTGAGCTGTGGCGAATCGTCCATGGCGAAATCACGCCTGAGGATCTGTTGTTGCGTCAGTCGTTGCGTTGTCTTGGTTGGCTGTCCTTTGTCAGCACTGAAGTACCGTTGGTGGATCATCCAACGAAGGTCGTGCCATCGACCCAGGCGCAAAGCTTCTTAGGCTTCGGGAGCGTAAAGACCCTCCACCATCCTCAACCTGAAAACGCTTCTTCACCTGAAAACGAATGATTTTCGCAGTGTTTCAATGGTGATGGTTGGATTGGCCTCGCAGCCTACACGGCAGAATGGTATGTCACTGGTTCAGGTCGTTTACATCAGGATGTTGCTATCTAAACTCTACCAAGCAACAAGAGGTAGAAATTGTCTCAGGAAAGCTGACGCGTTCAACTTGATCCTCGGCGGTGTTGGGAACTACAATGCCTGTCGTCCACTTTTGAAAGTCCTGTGATGGTTTGTATTCTAGGCTTTTCCTGAAGCCAATGGCTCGATGTTGTTTAAGATAGAGGCGGAACAGAGCGTCGCTCCGGAAAGGCTCAGACGCGAAGAGCTATTCCATCTCAGTCGCATGGTTTAGGAGTCCAGGATTCGATTTGATTGATTCGGGAAGTACTATGCTTACATATGCTACTGGAGTTTTGATTCACCTTCGAGGGTTGGCAATGAATTGTTCAGAGTTGGTATACTCTCATCAAGCCCGCCCCTGTTTATATCAGGCTTTAGGATTCTATTTGGTAGTGATACACCATGGAATCGTGCTGCCGATTTCACCGAACAAGTCATAAATATGAATAATTATGTGGTTATCCTATGTATAGAGCTTGAGAGAGATGATTGCAGGTACATTGCCAGTACTGTATAGTCTCCATTGCCATGACTTATTTGATTTATTAAGGGTCAGGTAGCGTTGTCGTTAGTTCATTGCAAGACACATGAACCTCCCATGGATGAAGGCCTTCGAAGTTCGAGCGTTTGTATGTGTGTATGTGTGTTTGGGGATTGACGCTTGTACACCTGGACCTATGTTAAGGTGGTGATCTTGTATGCCTAACCAAACTGTCCAAGTGTGTGGTGCAATCTTCTTGAGCAAGCCTTATCTTTGCTTCCGGCATTGTACATATGTCCACATACAGGCATTTATGCACATCTACTGCGATGTAGTGGTCGCACTCAAATACCAAGATTGGGCTTCCTACAAGCCACTGGACAGGAGTGGCTATTCATATACATATACATAGTAACCCCCTAAACAAAAATACATGTTTCCTTATAATTTCAATTAGTTTAAATTGTTTTTGTTCACGGTTTTTAATACATATATCTATAAGAAATATAGTCGTTGTTAATATGATCAATTACGATATATTTACACACAAAAAAAGAAGGTGTGCTTGATTGCTGCTAGTATCACAATGTAGCTACCAGTTTTACCACTGCAGGAGCTTAGCCATATACTTTTACACACATGTTACATACATGTGCATATATATATGCAAATGTATATATATATAGATAGAGAAACAAAGATGTATACGTTCATGCTCACAGATACACCAATCCACGTGTACAGTGTACATATGTTTTTTTGGCTGCTGGTATTCCCCCGGAAAGATCAAAGTCCCTGACAATTGCAATGCTGGATGATTGAGGGGTACCTACCCATTCCCTGTGTACATCTATACAAAGATCCATTTACACTTGCAAAGACAAATTGTTCAATGTGTACCTTGGTTACAGCATCTTGTAAAGACAAGACCTTGGACCATCAATGTTAAGAATCAACGCTGATCCAGCTGACAGAATCCATGTTGAGCCAGCGGACCCGCGGTGCATGACCGACCTCTCATTGCCACCTTTGAAAAGAAGCAGCTTCTGTTGTTGCAATGGCTCCCAGGCACGGTGAGCACAGGAGCTCCTGACACTGCCAGGCAGTTTTGGGTACCTGTGAATGTACCTTTGGCAGCTGCCCCATGTATGTATGCGGGGTTCTCAAAATAGGAGACCACAAAAACTTTGGTTGTTTTTTACTGTAAGTGGTGTATATAAGGATGATTTGGGGGGGCCCTACGCTGAGATACACCCACAATAGGTATGTATATATATATATATATGCACGTGTATGTTTTTTGTCTACATATGTACGCCCATATGTGTTGTTTCTCAGCACATTGGTTTTGATCGGATCCAAAGAATGACAAAAACAAAATCTATATAGATATATTATATATATACAGTTTTTCATATGTGAAAAAAACATATGTGATCATTGGCGATGAAGATATCATGGGACATGTGTTGATACATGTAAACAGCAATTGTATTCTTATGTTTTTTTCATGGTCAATTGATCCTGAGCCCTTGATGCTCCTGTTGATTTGATGAATACTGATGCTTCAATGATCGCTGATGATTCATGATCATGACTAACCACTTCTATCCACTAATAACCATTATCAGGCATCATCAATGATAATGAACCGCTATGAACATCTATGAACCACTATTTACCTTTACGACTATGAACCGCTATGAACCACTATGCACCACTATGAACCACTAGCTTGATGGGAGGTTTCAGTCGATATTTCCATCTCGGCCTGGCATGGGGAACCAATGACTGTACAAAGGTGGGGGGGCCCTTCGCACCAGCTGCAGCTTGCGTCGTTGCAGATATGACTGTGGGTCAAGGCTTTAATCAACAATCAAATGGGGGAGAATGACTTAGTAACCAAAGATAACACTGGTTCATTACGGGGACTAACTTAGTAATGGTTAATACTGGTTGACTATAGGGGATATTAACCAACACTAACAGTTGGAGAACATTGATTAATGACGGTTGCTTCAGGGGCATTTTTTGGCAACCTCGGCCTCCAGGAACCATTTTTTTGATGAATTGTGCCTTAAGAATAGTTGTCTATTTAAGATTGCTTTTTCAGTAATGGATATGTTTAATATATGTTTGTGTATTTATTTGTTTATTGATTTATGCATTTATTTACTTATTCATTTATTTATATGTCAATAAATATATATATATACATATTTCAGAAAATATATACACATCTATATATATATATGTATATATACATTTAGAGGGGGAGATACATTTACATTTACATATACATATACATATAAATATTTACATATACGTATACATATGCATATACATTTACGTATACATATACAAATCATATCCATATATGTGTAATTGTACGTATACGTATACATATACATATACATATATATATACTTATACATTTACATATACATATACATATACCTACACATATACTTACATATACATATAAATATACATATGCGTCTACATATACATATACATCTACATTCCAGGTATACATAGACATAGACATACACACAGACAGACATGGACATGCACACAGACAGACAGACAGACAGACAGACAGACAGACAGGCAGGCAGGCAGGCAAGCAGGCAGGCAGGCAGGCAGGCAGGCATGCATGAAACAAATCTATAATATGTATATATATATATATACAGATCTAGCGCTCTAGGTAGCGAATGGCATGGGAAGTTCTGAACTTGTCAAACTTGCACAAAATTTTGCAATGCCAGATTCAAAGCGCGAAGTTCAGCCCCTCCCGGACCTTCTCCCAATCTTACGAATTCACACCTGTACAATTCTATCATCCAATAGTGAACAATAATGCTTAACAATGGTTAATTTACGATTATGGCTGGCTTACTACTACAAATGAATGATATTTCATGCTTTGGGGGTACGCCTACTTTGAGAAAGCACCAGATGGGGAGATGTTGACATCCCACAGGTTGGACAGCGTTTTACCCATCGGTTGCAGGTCAAGCGTGCGTTGGTTTAGTTGGTAACAGACTCGCATCATGTTTAAGATTGTCATTGGGATAATGATCACTTCCTTGATCAGCCAACCAGTGATGGTTATATCGCATTCACCTATTGTTGGTCAGATTCATTCTTTCTATTCCTGGTCTCATTTCAGTACTCCGAGAATTACTGTTTCTCATTGCTGACTAATACTTATTATATGTATCATCTTCCCCATCGCAGAAATGATTCATATGTTCACATTATCTCACATGACTCATATGACTCATATTGTGACTCATGTCATATGACTCTCTCTGTATGTATATATTTATTTATTTATGTTTTTATTTATTTATATACATACATTTATATTTACACATATATATATATACATATATGTGTATATACATTTGTATATATATATATGTATGTATATGTATATTTGATTTTCCACCGTAGCTACACTTGTGGAACAGGACATGTTTGGATGCTCCCGTTGCTCTTCCCATGCCGCCACGGCACCACTGGTGCCGTGGTGTTGCTCTCAGCCCAGCTCTTGCGAGTAGGATCTCCCCATGTCGACGTCCCGAAACCTATGGAAACCCATGTCACTTTTCTGGTTGGTGCTTGGAAGTTGACCAAAGTTTGACTATGGTTGATTATAGTGATTCTAGTGGTTGATTCAGTTGATTTCTGTGGTTGATGATGGTGAATAATTGGGGATAATAAGCAATGAACTAATGGTTAAGCTCAACTACTGGTTGGTGTATGACTGGAATGGTTGGTTGATTGACAAATATTTTTCAGAGGGGCTGAATCCACCAACCAATTTTGCTGATAGTAAGACCAGCCGATGCCAGGAAATCCATTTGTCGCTTCACATTGAACCCATCGCAAGGGCACAGCTCATCGAGATACATGGCAGGGAGATCCCAGCTATGGCATGTATGATGCCAAGCAGAGTGCCAAGATGGATTCGTATGATCATCGATCATCCATCCACCATATTCCACCAACAGTATTGTACATTCAGAAATGGTGTTTTCTCCAAATAGGGGACCTCCCAAAATAGTGGGTTTATTACTATCAATGATTACCAGACAGGATGTTTGGGGGCTCCCCGTGGGCCCCCCGAATGGAGAAACCATTGAATGGTCGGACTGGTCTGAAAATGTGGGCATTGACCCCAAGCCTTGACCCTGGACAATAAGCAAGTAGCCCAAGTAGACAATGGTGCCCAGACATATAGAGGTGTAGTTAGTTTGTCAATTAGTTGGTTAGTTAGCTGCTTTGTTCGCTAGACATTTAGTTTGCTACTTTGATTGATAGATGGCATGATAGATCCAAAGAAAGATAGATACGTAGATTGGTGGGTAGATAGACATAGGAATACAGATAGATAAGGACTGCTCTCACGACGAGAGACGGCTCTCACGACGAGAGAGGACATATCGGAGGATCCCAAAGCAAGACGGATGCGGGCGGATACGTGCTCGACAAACAGATGCGGACCGTCAGACCATCCACGTCACATGACTGTGAGACACTTGGCTGTGGGTCATTAAGCATTGTTTTCCCATTACTATTGTTGGTCATTATCACCAAATATTGGTTGGTTAATATCAACCCATAGCCACTTCACCACAGGGAGGATGCTAAGTCGGTTGATTCCTAGCAGTAACCGCGGGTCGCCATGATGATCAACCAACCCGGACCAGCTTACAGACGAGACTTGCACCAGGCCAGGCCCCTGCCTTTGGCACTCCTTTAGCTTGGTGGAGCTGGCGGATTTGTTCCGGAGATCACCCTCAAACATTGCTAGTGAAGCGCTAGTGATACACATTTCTCAGCAGGATCATTGTGCTGAGCTGAGGTCAGACTTATTGTAATCTATGTACATAACATAGTTTATTTTGAACATTTCGTATACATTTGGTCACGAGTAGATTTCATTATCTTATCTCGAAAGGAAAAGGACTCCCCAAAGGCGATACCTCAAAAAGCCATCCCAAAATCTGAACAACGATGTCGGAGATATCCCTGAATTGTCTGTGGCTTAAGACTTGCGGTTGCAAATCTTGATGCCAGCTCAGCTGGAAAGAAAATCTGGGGCTCAACCAGACCTGAGCTCCCAGTATACTTATGTTTGAAATTGATCTGAGGTCATTTGAGGTTTGTTTTCATCGAAAGTATGTTTGGATCATGAAATAACGATATGATATTGGGATATTTATATCAACAAGCCGCCTCCAATCTTCACCAGCTCACTAGCTGATGTTTCACCATCAATAAAAGGTGGTTTGATATGTATATATATATATACACATATAATTTGGATGCTCCACGGTGGAAATGACTTCTTGTGTTGACAATCCCATTGCTTTTGCTTGCTATCCGGGTTAGACAGCTATGGTTGAGTATCGCCAGCAAGCACCAAAAATGGTCATGATGATTGATAGACGTCATGTATCCAAAACTGACAGTTGTCAATAGACAAGGCTCGAAAGTGTGCATTTGTTTTCAAAAATGTTAAGACCGTGGTTCATGATGCTGGTTCATTCATGCTTGTAATGATTGGTGATTGATCATGAGTTCCAACCATGGAGACACCTCAGGAATCCCAGTGATGAAGAGTGGCACCACCAATGACAAACTGTTGTCATCCGATCCCAGAACTACCAGTGCTGTTGGAATACCGATACAGTATGGCGTTGTTTGTTGTTGAAGGCTATGACCAACGGAACGCCATCCATGATTTATCGCTTGGTGTCCTCAAGCAGCTGAACCACAGTAACCGTCAGTAGTTTGGGGTAACCCCATGGATGGACAACCCCAACTGGTTGGCGGTTTCAACCATCTTATATTTTCCCGAGTCAGTATTAACAACTAGTTGGTTGACTAATATCCTTCATTGGGGGTTCAAACCGCCAACCAGCTAAAGAATCGTGAGGCTCAACCGACGCTTGACCCATAGCCGTTCCTTACATCTCCACCTCCCACCTTGGTCTATCTCTTTTTGACACAAGAAAGCATGTGTTTGTTCAACACGACCCATGGATACCCAGGGCGTTTATGCCGCCCAGTCCATGCACAGTCCTATGCCATGCTATCCATGGTCATCGGTCCAGCATCCACTGTGGAGCTCGAAGTATAAGGCAGCTCGTGTGCAGCCACCGATGTAGGCTTAGGCCCCGCACTGCGTCTGGGTCAGCAGATTGCAGCCGTGGTTTCTCAAGCCAGTTTGGGCCCCAGATCATCGAGTTATAAACCGTGTGCGTATTTTGTAGGTCAAACATGGTCTCTTTGCCCGCGCTTCGCACGCTTTGCACCCGTGCGACGTGATCTGCGATCCATTGAACCAGTGCACTGTAGTATGCAGCACAGACGTGACCGGTGGACTTTTGATTTGCACAGCATCCGTTGATCGGCCATAGACCCATAGTTCCTTTCAATTCCATGCGACCCCTGGAAGTTCAAGTTCAGCTTCGCTGCTAGCTTTTTGCGTTTGAGAGAAGTGCTAGATGCAGAAGTGCGATGATACAAACGGTACGGGGCAAGGAACAGTAACTCAGAAATCACTCTAGATGACAGTCCGCTCAGACTCTGCTTGGAACCCACAGTTGCTGATGGAGAAACCCTGCCTCCCATTTGTTATTGCCTACTCCCTCGAGGATTACAAAGCCATGGGCGTTCTTGACCTTCGCAACAGCTGTGGAAATCGCGAATCATTGGTGGTTTCCCGGCTAGCCTGAGCCTTCAGCTGATTGATTGACATAATGATTCGAGTGGCTCATAGGATTTCATAGGTCATCGCATGATATTGACCAAGCAGTGGATTTGTTCCCACTCACTTGGCCACTCGGCTCGCCATGGAGCCAGTACCCAACCACGGTTTGTTGTCATCACCTATTCATCATGAGACACAAAAATGATCGTGGACCGTCAACAATTAGAAGCCGGCCTTCCTCAATAGTCAACAAGCATAATTTCTGCCGTGGGTTTAAAGTGCCAGCAAGATAACAATTTCACATGAGTTAACAGTTATCCCCTGAATGCCATTGCCCTTTCATTGATTTAAAATAGCCACTGAGATATCCTGATTTCGTGGAGCTTTTTTTTCCTGATTGCATCTACATACTCAAACTCCAATCATCATTCTTTTAGTGGGTTCCGAACACACAAACAGCTATGCTCAAGTACCAAGAATCTTCCAGGGCGACCGCATACGTGCTGTGACACTGTCAGTATTGCATCTTGTCGTTCCTTTTGGCAAGCCAACTGAAGACTTGGCTGGTGAATGGAGCAGGGGCTCTAATTCCTTCGCCAAGATGAGTCAGTTTAATTGGCTGCCATGGGCACATGCAAACGCTGTCACTGACAGGGAACGCGGACGCCTCGAACTGATCATTGAGGCAGAGCATTGCCAGTTTCCGAGCTGGGGGAAACAAGGCCTCTGCTAAAGCAGGGAGTCAATTGGAGTGGAAACCATTCCTGAAAATTGCTGAGGTCAGCAGGGCAGAAGTACAACATGTAAATGGGGCACAAGCGACCACCCAACAAACAAGTAGGTGAAGATCCCAATGGAGACCCACAATATAGCATCAGTTTGCATTCTTTTGAAGTGGAATGGTTTACCACTCCTCGTTGAAATCTGTCGCGACAGCCACAGACACCGCGCAACGTGCTGTCTTTCCAAGACCTTCTTCGACTTTTGATGCATTGGCAATGCAACACTCTCTGGACTAGCTGTGACTAGCTATAGCAAGGCTAAAGCGGGTGTACTGAAACGGCTGCAATTGTGAACACACATATATCATATATAGACATGTATAAATTGATCGGCAATCTGTGTGTTTTAGTGTGAAAACGCTGCATCTTGAATATGTGTGGCCTTCAATTTCGGGAATCTGTGACAATTCAGTGAACATCGGAAACAGTCACCAGTCTGTTTGTGCTCTGTCTGTAGACTAATTGGTTGGCTCTGGATCAACTTGCCAACAGCATCCAGCAGCCAATCGTTTGCTCATACTTGGCAATGACATTGTGAAATCAGTCACGTGTAAGTAGTCCCAGTGTTTTTTGCCAACAATGTGAGGGAGAACTTAAGGCGGTAGCGCACCATGACATGAGAAAACCTTGGATGAAGATGTCAATGATGTTTCAAGATTGAAGAAAACAACCCACTATAACCCACAATAAGAGTCATGTGTCAATACCATTACTGGTTGTTAGTGTCAACATTTGTCAACGATTTCTTGTTTTGTTCAACAATGTTCAAAATGAATTGTCAAGAATGGGTATCGATGGGGCCATATAACCAGCCAGATGATTATTCACACAGCTTCCTAGTGTTCCAGGTCCTCAAATTGAGTTATTTGATCCACCCCATTCATATCCGTTCATTCCCGTGACAAAAAACATTGACAGTGCATCCAATAGCCTCTCGCTCTGTGATATCTACAGTTTGGATGTTGATGCTGAAGCTGAAACCCTGGGGTTTTTTGGGAACATGATTTGCATCTCGAGCTATGAATGGGTGTCGGGACATTCTGGCCATTTCTGCAGCCTGGTAAGATCGCTGATTTGCTCAATTTGCTCATGCAAGCAAATATCAGCATCCTCATGGTGAAGCGGGAAGAACAATATGAAGCGACAATGATGGAAGCGGGAAGAAAATCAATAATGATATCATGATGGTATATCAATAATGATATCATGATATCCATTGTTGTTGGTTATCATCCTCTATGATCAACCATTCATTAATAACCATTAACCATTATAAACCAGTCAAGAAATGTTGGTTTCAGGTTGGTAAGTCAGTGATTTACTGACTCGGCATGACTTGGCACTGCTAGGCGGGTAGGTTTTTTGCTATGGAAAAAAGGCACGAGTTGTGAACTTCCCTTGGATTGCAGCGCGTGGCATCTGCGGCTGGCAGAGCGGTGCTTGGCAGCAGAGTGCTAGGCAGCATGTGTAATATGAACTTTTTATGCACATGCACAGAAAAAAAGGCTTTGATTGCCCAATATCGCCCATGCCATCCCTAAATACATGATTTATCACAATTCATCAGAATATCTCGTAATTTTACATGCTCCAAGAAAGAAATGACTTTTCGATGTGTGTGTGTAAATGTATTCATGACTACCTATGTGTATTGGTTGTGTGTGTGTGAGTGTCTCCATGACTGTGTATGTTAATTGGTCATGTGCATACTCTCCACTTGATACAGCAGTGGAACCAGCCCCCTAGGCTCGGAAAACCATGGCAATTGCTTAGAGCAAAGATTGAACACACATGGATTAGTGATGCACAGTCCAACCACAAGCGTCTATAGTTGCTTCTGAAACCGATCATGAACTTGGGTTGGTTGTGGATACCCATGATGTGACGCAAAGCCTCCAGTAGCTAATGGTTCAACTTTGCGATGGTGCAAGAGGTTACATTTGTCATTTGTCATCTTGGAAATGACGCTGTAATTTCGAGATTTAAATTGACGGTAAGAGTTTTCAATCATCATTGCATAGCGATTGTGAAGGAAGATTAATCAACCATTGTTAATTCACAGTGATCAGCTTGGTTGACAGTGACTGTTATTGATATGATTACGTGATCAATGCAAGCATATGTAAGCATACGACTATTGAATCATTGGTTGCCACAAGCATGTAAGTTGGCACAAGCATCAAGCTTCCCAATGCCGCAGTGCTCGCTGTGGCTTCAGACAGCTCGCCTTTGAACGCTGGCCAATGATTGCACAAATTATGATAAGATTGCTACCTATCAACCACTTGGTTGCTCATTGTTTTACCAAGCATTGCCACATATGCATCCGGGAATTCACACCCCATCATGGTGTTTCATTGGCCATTGTTTATCGTCGTTAAGGGTCATCATCAAGGTCGTTTTGATTCCCGAAATGTGGTCACCATTAATTTCTGAGATGTATGGTCTGTATGGTCAATAAGCTCCAGCAAAATCCCCTGTACCAAATATCCCCAATGATCAGTAAAAGGGTGCTACCCCTCATTCCAGGGAGGAGGGTATACCCACTTTCCTGACTGGGATGACAGCAACCAGGTCCCAGAAGTTGTTGCAGTTGGAGGCTTCACTGCTCTTGCTGCTGCCAGCCGTAGGAAGTCGTTGGATTGAACCCTGTAGATTCCCGTTGTGGCTCTTTTCGATGCTTCACTTGCGGCATCACGGTGGAGACTTCCATGGAGTATCCCGTGGAGTATCCACTGTGATCTCCAAGCGGTCATGAAACTGCTATAATACCAGTATGGATAGCATGGTAAGGAGTCATTAGCACATTATGGTTCGTTGACTTGCGCATATTTTTCATGATGGGGTGGTGACCAACCACCAACTCCGGTGAATGATCATTCTTAATCATTACCATCATCAACCATTATCAACCCCTGTAGTGAACCACTATAGTTCACCACCAACCAGTGATGCTTATAAGCCCTATATCACGGGATGTATGATGCTTATTATAAGCCCTATATCACCACCATAACCAGCGAAGCTTCAACTGCTTGGGCCGCTGAAGCACCGACTTCGCTCGCCCGGGAGCGACTGCGACGAGCCGAGCTGCCGAAAAAAAAGCTGCGCGGAGCACGCCCGAGCGCTCGGCTGAAGCCGCCGGCGGCGCGGGGGGG
>VSDK01019559.1:26887-67272 GCA_009767595.1 Symbiodinium kawagutii | reverse complement strand
GCCGCCGGCGGGGGGGGGTGGCTGGTGGTGGAGACCTATGGAGGAGCAGCGCTTGAAACAACGCCGTGTAGCTTGGACATATGGCCATGGGTCAATATTAACCAACCATTTTAAAGGGAAACCAATGGTTAATGATGGGGAACCAGGGGTACGGGGTTTTGACCCACAGCCATATGTCAATCTCTACATGTTTACAATATGGACATCATATGTAGTTTGATGCAGAGCATATCTGGTTTGAGTGCTGCCTACAAGCTGTGGGGTCAATACTTCGACTTACCAGGTGGCCATCCAAGGGCAGTATGTCATGATCATAAGGTGAGCCGCGGCTGTGGATTGCTGTTCAATCTCTTCGCTTCATGCTGTGTGGGCTCTACATCCAATAGTAATCATGAATCATGAATCACTAGTAGTGGGCAAACTGCCAGTTGGACAAACCCATTTATTCCCTGAAGAACTCAATCATTGTGAGCAAATGGCTGATGATTGTTGAGGTTTGTGGAACGTTCCAAAGAAAAAACATCAACAACAACATCAACAACAGCAACAGCAGGAACAACAACAACAACAACAGCAACAACAACCACAACAATCTGCGGTGGATTGATTGACAGGTCAGTTATTTGCCTGCAACTGCAAGCCATAGTTGTTTTCACGGGTCCAACTAAGTTGATCGTGTGACAGATGCCTATGCCACCAAGTTGGTCCCATCAACCAGGTGGAATCCGGTCAAAACCATGTAGAAAAGACACCAGTCAAACCAGCGGATTCGCAAATTCGTTCATGGATGGTGTTGCCCTGGCCATGCTAGCAACGGCCGTTGAATCAACCGTTGATAGTGCCATTGTAATGAAGGTTGTCCTCTGTTGTCGAGCTGCTCGGTCACGAAGCACGTGTCACCAACGATCCCCTGTGGCTGCCGCAGGATGCCTGGAACATCTTCGATCCCAAGGGCACCGGGCAGATCACGTGAGCTGTGGGGACGGGGGGCGCCATGGGTCGTCAGCATCGGCGTGTTGATAGTGGCGCTGTTGTAGTCATTGAAGTCATGTTTGAACATGTTTGAAGTGATGCGTTTCATCATCAGGATTGATAGTGCGGATGATAGATCAATGGTATGATAAGAGTTTGAATGTATATATACCTGAGTTCTATCTACAACCTCATACAACAGATGTTTCAGTCAATGCTTAATCACGGTCATATGGTCACTTTTCGGTAGACCTGAAATTCACTACCGGAAGATTTGGTGCACCCTGAATTTCAACAGTGACAGCTGAACGAGGACTGCAGCTACTCAAGTAGGCTTGGTTGCCCACATGGCTGTTAAGAAGTCACTAGATTTGTGGTAAGCCTCTCAGTGAGAGGGTTAATGACGGCAAAAGCTGGAGCAGTGCGGGGTTTGGATCGCAGGGTTTCGCAGAGTTCAAGGGGCACATCCCCAACCGTCCTCAAACCCAGACATTAAACGGTTATGCCACAGATATGTTCAACAGAACACGCCCTGCCCCTTCCCCACTGAGACGGACTACAATAGCCACACCACACCTAATGGATTTCCACCCGGAAAAGGACTGGCTCAACTGCGGCTGGAACTCACACCAATGTAAAGGATGTTATGAGGCTGGTATCCTGCATCAAGCCATTTGGGTTCAGAACTTGGATGGTCAGATGATCTTACGAAGATTATGATGATCCAGGAGGATGGGTTGACAGCTTGACAGCACTGTTCACTATTCGTTGGATGCGCCTCCCAATTCTTGGTATCATTTGTCAGTTTCACCCTTCGAACGGAAACCCCAAGCCGTGACTGGAGCATCACGGCTGGCATTTTCACCGTGGTTCAGCGGCATACAATCAGGATCTTCCCTGTTTTGCTAGGAAAATTGAGCTTGAATCAACATGCTTCCATCACTACAAGCATCCATGATGATTGAATTTCCTAATGCTTTCCAAAGCGAAAGCATTTCTATCGTAATAGTGAAATCACTATAAGCACAACTATAAGCATCCAAAGTAGATTTTCCAATCGAACCAGGGATGGTTCCCAGGAATGGACCCAGAAGAATCCTTGGGGCCAGCCGCAACAGGTACGCAGACTTTTGCCGCGTCATGTCTCAGCGCGTGCAGTTTGGCCGCTAAACAGCAAGTTTAGAGGCGCAGTTGTGAAGGTATGGATGATAAGATTGATAAGTATATAGACCATTTACATACTTATATATTATATGTACTGCACATGTATGTTTGCGTGATCAAAATGGATTTATATAGTTGTAATTATCATGTATCGACATAATATGGTCTTTATTTATATATATATATACTACATGATGGGTGTTTTGTTGATATGGGGTTTTCAGAATACTTATATATTTGCTGCAACAATGGACAGATTGTTTTCAACAAGCATATGGGGACTTCCACTTCCACTTGGAAACGGCGGCATTTGAAGCATCTATCACTGATTGGGATAGCTGGGCTAACTCAGACTTGCCTAAGCAAAGTGATCACTGGACTCCTTATGTAATGAGGGTTGGGATAGTCAAATTTATATGGGTATGGGCTGGGTATGCAATGAACATCAACACAGAGGTTTTTTTGATGTTTCGGATGTTCCCTAGGGGTACAGGGTTTTGACCCATACTGTACAAGTTAAGGCCCCCTGATTAGCTAATTTGGCTTACAGCCCCAGTTATCTGAGAGACAACGGCACTCAAGTGGCTTGTTAACAAACTTATCACTAACCAAACATCCTGTCGCTGATACGGGTGTGGGTAGAACCCAACAAATGTCCATTGTCAGAAACTGATTTTGACCAGTGTGTAATGGTAAATTTGGTGGATCATGGGTACAGGCTTTGACCATGGGTTGGTTTTTCCCAAAGACATTGGCACGGTTGGTTGGTTGACTTGCGCATGTTTTTGGGATGCAGGATGGGGCAACAGCAACCACCAACTGGTTAGGCAAACAGCCTCCCGTTTTCTTTTGCATCAACTATTCTCTCAGCTGACGTGACGTTGGCACAGTGCCAACCCACCCTGGATCTTGTTGTAGGGGACACCACTGATGAGTATGCCCCACTTGATAGGTACTTTGTCGGTGTTCGCAAGGTGACGACGATCAAAATGGTAAGTCTGGAAGACCTGGTGAATCTTGGGCCAGCTCATTCGTGTCCAACACTGATGTCTTGACGCCTGAGGCAAACATTTGAGTCGGCAGATGTACAAGTGACTGTGCGCATTCGCACCGTGACGTGTTGGCAGATTCCCTGCCCTCCGCATCGTGATGCCATAGAGCGGCTGCCAGGATCCACGGTTTCATGCTTGCAGACTGGCAGGTCCTTCGTTTGGGTACCACCCAACCACCTCAATCACAGGGCAACCAACCAGTTATGGGGGTACTTTATCCACTGATAACTCCGTATGACCATCTCCAAGCAAAACCTTCCAGACAAGCCATGAACAATCAACCAGGTGCAACAAGAATGAAATGGTTTTATTATTACTTGCTTCTCACGAGTTTTGCGGGCGCGGTATTCAGTCTCTCCCAAATTGAATGAAATATTCTGTGACGTGCAAGAAAGACCGTCAACATCCACTATCAACATCTATCAACCCCTATCAAACGCAATTACAGAACCTGAATACGGGATAATTCAAGATGATTGGCCGTGGTCATAGCCATCAAGTTATATGTTTCTTAGGATCCTGCGGCCCTGGCATTTCGAAGCGGCATGTTTATTTGATATATGATGTTGCCACTGCCTTCACTGCCTTGTTCCAGTGTGTTTGTCTTTTCTGGGGGTGGAATAGTTTTGCATAGAAGTTGCAAAAACTGTGTTTCAACGTGTGAATGTGAAGGGTAATCACTGGCTCAGCCACAACATTGCAGTGAAGGCTGCATGGAAGGTCATGTAACTCACAGTACCATCCACCAGTCCATACCAGCAGCTACTGGTGGGGAGGCATGATGAAATGGGTTTTGGAGTTATTGACTTAGAGCATCCCAGGCTCTGTCCACTGAACAGGTGGTTTCTCAATTCATCGGGGTACCCCCAAATCATCCGTTTGTGAACCATTTATAGAAATGAACCAGCCATTTTTGTTGGGTTCCCTATGGCTTGCGGAACCACGATATTGACTACCCCAGTTTGAGGATGCCTTGGAATGGTTGCCCAAGTTCAGAGCCAACTTACAATTCGGGTTCGCCTGGAACCACAGCCTGGACACCCTGGGCATCCCACAGCCTTCAAACGATCATAGCTTAAACATCACAACTTCGATAATCTGATGATGACTACCCAGCATCCTCAAATCTAGGAGGAACATGGAGGAACCGACCCCGGGGACAGATGAGCCCAGACATCAAAGGTCTGTTAGCTTGACCATGGTGAGGATTCCGTAGGGCTTCCCCGCATGCTGGATGGTACCGTGAGACCATGCCCTGCAATTTGCGCACGTTATGCGAACTGAGCGAAAAGATGAGCGGAGTTATCGTTTTGATCCAGTGGGAACCACTCCCTGTTGAGTGTTTGATTTCTTTGTTGGTGCCAGTAAGCTATGCATCATCTAAGAGTCAAGTTTTTGGCGGGGCAGATTTTGCGCTGATTTGTTTTGCTTGTCTTACCAACCTGCTAGACAATTGGTTTTCCTCAGATGAGCTCGAGCTCGCTCTTGAAACTAGCTACAGTACTGTGATATCGATGGATATAGATGGGGCATGTCTGACAGTAAACCTCCACTGTTGTGTATTCGGTAAACCACTGCACACACACACACACACTTTTAGTATTAGTATTCATTTGTAGGAGTAATCAACCAAGTTTTGGGGTATCCCTATTTCGAAAAAAATCCCCTGGATAATAGACCAAAATCATGGTCTGCTGTTGTAGCTGCGCAGCTGGGTTTCATCATTCCTAAATGGAAGGGAATTTCAACAGTGGATTGGGTCCGCGCGACTTCAAGATGGGTCATGATGTGTTCAGCCTTGAGGGCTTCACATGGCCATGGCTTGGGCTAAAGGGGATGGGCCCCCTGAAAGCCAACAATGGATCCTGAAAACGGACGCAATACAGCACTAAGCAAGAAACCGGGCAGAAGAGGACAATGTTGCAAAGTTTATATACAAACAGATTGTCACAACCATTTTTAAGTGTTGATGCTATCCGTGTACATGTCATGATATTCTTGCGTGGAAGGTCGGATGGTTCATGCGAAAAATAAGAGACAGGGACGGTCATGTGGTTTGCAACTACTGCTAGTAAGTAAGGGGCAAGTAGTTCTCGTGTAGGAATGAATGAGCGGACAATGGTTAACCATTGGATGATAGCGGCTTTATACTTAGTGGTTACAGTAACTAATGGTACAGGCCAATCAACGGCACCTGTGCAAAGAAGCTGGTTCAGGTGCTCTACATAGTTTTCGGTACACCGAACAATACCATAGCTGCGGACAGGCATGAAATGGTCAATGTGGTCGTGGCTCTTCTTGCTTATCCACTTATTTGTCGCACAAATTCAACGATGATTTGGTCATGCATGGGAGGTATTCTTGGTCCCAATACTATTGTTTTCTGGGGATGGATTCTTTCATCACCACTTGTCTTCTCAGCTAATGAAGTGTATATTTTTGTTGCCTATGGCAACAACCGATGGCAGATTCTACAACCAAGAATCATGTTTCTTTAAGAATATCACTGGCATTTACCTTGAGGTTCAAAAATCAAAAACACATTTGTTTTTCTTAGGCATGGAAATTTCGAGGTTTTCATATATCAACCCTACCATTTTGAAGGCTAAAATGCTACGCTTCACGGGGGACACCATGGGGGTCGCGGGTCTCCCTCGAAGTTGCGGGGCGTCGCGGGGAGGCTTTGGCAAAGTACCATGGAACACACAGAGCCTTTGCAGAGGCGGGGCAACGGGGAGCGTCGCGGGATCTGGTGGGTGGTTATCATTTAGGCATCACTTCGCCAATATTAACTAGCATTAACCATCAAGTAACCAATATCAATCAGCATCAACCATCCACTCACCAATATTAAGCATCCATCAACCCATCTTCACCAACCATTTTCGCGGTGCCGCTCATCTCACCCAGTGCCAGGTCCAATTGCGGCTGGCTCCTTTCCGAGACGGAGCGGCTCATGACCGCAGCAGCAGGTGCAGGGGAGAGCCGTTTCGGTGGTCATAGAAAGCTAGCCGGTCATTAGATTAATGGGTGGTGAATATTAGTTGATATTGGTTAGTTGATTGGTTAAATGATGCTTAATTGCTGATTGATGGTGGCTAATTGGTGATTCATTGGTGGTTAATTAGTGATTAATGATGGTTAATTGGTGGTTGATGTTGGTTAGTTGGTGGTTAATTGCTGGTTAGTCGTTAATGATGGTGATGTAGGTCATGATGATGGTTAATCAGTGTTAATCGGAACCTCGGCGCAGGCAATGGCAGTACCGCTCTCTGAATAAACCAATCCTAGTTTCATCATAGGTGGTGATCTACTATCGGTTTGGGAGGTTTAACTATAAATCTCTTATTGCCCACTGTGTTTTTTCTGTTGCTGACCGTCAATTGACCATAAATTGACCATAAATTGACCATAAATTGACCATCCATCGACCCTTGTTTAGCATACTCAACCATCACGGACCTTCAGAAGCCTTCATCAACCATTATCCGATCGTTATACAATTGACCGTCGGGTGAGCAATTTCACCCGCAATTGTTCATTATAACCACCACGAGGGACGTTGTCATTTGTTGACTATCTTCATGAATCGTTATGCAATATACATCAAAGCCTAACATCCTTGCTCAACCGTGATCAAGTTCAGAATTAACCTGGTTGGTGGTTTGCAGAATGTTGTACTTTTCCTAGTATTGCCAAATGGTTGGTTGGTTGACCAAACCTTTCAAAGTGGTTGAAACCACGAACCAGAGCTTAGCGGGCACCCGTGTTTGCATGCGGCAGTGCTCCCTGGTCACTATAAGCGCTGCAGGTTGCCAACCTACACACCCAACATGGCCCAAGTGCACCCCAGGTTGAGCTTTGCACTTGTGTTTGCATGCGACATTGCTCCCTATGAGCGCTGCAGGTTGCCAACCTACACACCCAACATGGCCCAAGTGCACCCCAGGTTGAGCTTTGCACTTGTGTTTGCATGCGACATTGCTCCCTATGAGCGCTGCAGGTTGCCAACCTACACACCCAACATGGCCCAAGTGCACCCCAGGTTGAGCTTTTCACTTGTGTTTGCATGCGACATTGCTCCCTATGAGCGCTGCAGGTTGCCAACCTACACACCCAACATGGCCCAAGTGCACCCCAGGTTGAGCTTTGCACTTGTGTTTGCATGCGACATTGCTCCCTATGAGCGCTGCAGGTTGCCAACCTACACACCCAACATGGCCCAAGTGCACCCCAGGTTGAGCTTTGCACTTGTGTTTGCATGCGACATTGCTCCCTATGAGCGCTGCAGGTTGCCAACCTACACACCCAACATGGCCCAAGTGCACCCCAGGTTGAGCTTTGCACTTGTGTTTGCATGCGACATTGCTCCCTATGAGCGCTGCAGGTTGCCAACCTACACACCCAACATGGCCCAAGTGCACCCCAGGTTGAGCTTTGCACTTGTGTTTGCATGCGACATTGCTCCCTATGAGCGCTGCAGGTTGCCAACCTACACACCCAACATGGCCCAAGTGCACCCCAGGTTGAGCTTTGCACGTGTGTTTGCATGCGACATTGCCCCCTATGAGAGCTGCAGGTTGCCAATCTACACACCCAACATGGCCCAAGTGCACCCCAGGTTGAGCTTTGCACGTGTGTTTGCATGCGACATTGCCCCCTATGAGAGCTGCAGGTTGCCAATCTACACACCCAACATGGCCCAAGTGCACCCCAGGTTGAGCTTTGCACTTGTGTTTGCATGCGACATTGCTCCCTATGAGCGCTGCAGGTTGCCAACCTACACACCCAACATAGCCAAAGTGCACCCCAAGTTGAGCTTTGCATTTGTGTTTGCATGCGACATTGCTCCCTATTAGCGTTGCAGGTTGCCAACCAACGCCCCCAACATGGCCCGAGTGCACCCCAGGTCGAGCTTTGCACTTGTGTGTGCATGCGACATTGCCCCCTATTAGCGTTGTAGGTTGCCAACCTACCCCCCCAACATAGCCAAAGTGCCCCCCAAGTTGAGCTTCGCACCCGGGTTTGCATGCGACATCGCTCCCTATTAGCGTTGCAGGTTGCCAACCAACGCCCCCAACATGGCCCGAGTGCACCCCAGGTCGAGCTTTGCACTTGTGTGTGCATGCGACATTGCCCCCTATTAGCGTTGTAGGTTGCCAACCTACCCCCCCAACATAGCCAAAGTGCCCCCCAAGTTGAGCTTCGCACCCGGGTTTGCATGCGACATCGCTCCCTATTAGCGTTGCAGGTTGCCAACCAACGCCCCCAACATGGCCCGAGTGCACCCCAGGTCGAGCTTTGCACTTGTGTGTGCATGCGACATTGCCCCCTATTAGCGTTGTAGGTTGCCAACCTACCCCCCCAACATAGCCAAAGTGCCCCCCAAGTTGAGCTTCGCACCCGGGTTTGCATGCGACATCGCTCCCTATTAGCGTTGCAGGTTGCCAACCAACGCCCCCAACATGGCCCGAGTGCACCCCAGGTCGAGCTTTGCACTTGTGTGTGCATGCGACATTGCCCCCTATTAGCGTTGTAGGTTGCCAACCTACCCCCCCAACATAGCCAAAGTGCCCCCCAAGTTGAGCTTCGCACCCGGGTTTGCATGCGACATCGCTCCCTATTAGCGTTGCAGGTTGCCAACCAACGCCCCCAACATGGCCCGAGTGCACCCCAGGTCGAGCTTTGCACTTGTGTGTGCATGCGACATTGCCCCCTATTAGCGTTGTAGGTTGCCAACCTACCCCCCCAACATAGCCAAAGTGCCCCCCAAGTTGAGCTTCGCACCCGGGTTTGCATGCGACATCGCTCCCTATTAGCGTTGCAGGTTGCCAACCAACGCCCCCAACATGGCCCGAGTGCACCCCAGGTCGAGCTTTGCACTTGTGTGTGCATGCGACATTGCCCCCTATTAGCGTTGTAGGTTGCCAACCTACCCCCCCAACATAGCCAAAGTGCCCCCCAAGTTGAGCTTCGCACCCGGGTTTGCATGCGACATCGCTCCCTATTAGCGTTGCAGGTTGCCAACCAACGCCCCCAACATGGCCCGAGTGCACCCCAGGTCGAGCTTTGCACTTGTGTGTGCATGCGACATTGCCCCCTATTAGCGTTGTAGGTTGCCAACCTACCCCCCCAACATAGCCAAAGTGCCCCCCAAGTTGAGCTTCGCACCCGGGTTTGCATGCGACATCGCTCCCTATTAGCGTTGCAGGTTGCCAACCAACGCCCCCAACATGGCCCGAGTGCACCCCAGGTCGAGCTTTGCACTTGTGTGTGCATGCGACATTGCCCCCTATTAGCGTTGTAGGTTGCCAACCTACCCCCCCAACATAGCCAAAGTGCCCCCCAAGTTGAGCTTCGCACCCGGGTTTGCATGCGACATCGCTCCCTATTAGCGTTGCAGGTTGCCAACCAACGCCCCCAACATGGCCCGAGTGCACCCCAGGTCGAGCTTTGCACTTGTGTGTGCATGCGACATTGCCCCCTATTAGCGTTGTAGGTTGCCAACCTACCCCCCCAACATAGCCAAAGTGCCCCCCAAGTTGAGCTTCGCACCCGGGTTTGCATGCGACATCGCTCCCTATTAGCGTTGCAGGTTGCCAACCAACGCCCCCAACATGGCCCGAGTGCACCCCAGGTCGAGCTTTGCACTTGTGTGTGCATGCGACATTGCCCCCTATTAGCGTTGTAGGTTGCCAACCTACCCCCCCAACATAGCCAAAGTGCCCCCCAAGTTGAGCTTCGCACCCGGGTTTGCATGCGACATCGCTCCCTATTAGCGTTGCAGGTTGCCAACCAACGCCCCCAACATGGCCCGAGTGCACCCCAGGTCGAGCTTTGCACTTGTGTGTGCATGCGACATTGCCCCCTATTAGCGTTGTAGGTTGCCAACCTACCCCCCCAACATAGCCAAAGTGCCCCCCAAGTTGAGCTTCGCACCCGGGTTTGCATGCGACATCGCTCCCTATTAGCGTTGCAGGTTGCCAACCAACGCCCCCAACATGGCCCGAGTGCACCCCAGGTCGAGCTTTGCACTTGTGTGTGCATGCGACATTGCCCCCTATTAGCGTTGTAGGTTGCCAACCTACCCCCCCAACATAGCCAAAGTGCCCCCCAAGTTGAGCTTCGCACCCGGGTTTGCATGCGACATCGCTCCCTATTAGCGTTGCAGGTTGCCAACCAACGCCCCCAACATGGCCCGAGTGCACCCCAGGTCGAGCTTTGCACTTGTGTGTGCATGCGACATTGCCCCCTATTAGCGTTGTAGGTTGCCAACCTACCCCCCCAACATAGCCAAAGTGCCCCCCAAGTTGAGCTTCGCACCCGGGTTTGCATGCGACATCGCTCCCTATTAGCGTTGCAGGTTGCCAACCAACGCCCCCAACATGGCCCGAGTGCACCCCAGGTCGAGCTTTGCACTTGTGTGTGCATGCGACATTGCCCCCTATTAGCGTTGTAGGTTGCCAACCTACCCCCCCAACATAGCCAAAGTGCCCCCCAAGTTGAGCTTCGCACCCGGGTTTGCATGCGACATCGCTCCCTATTAGCGTTGCAGGTTGCCAACCAACGCCCCCAACATGGCCCGAGTGCACCCCAGGTCGAGCTTTGCACTTGTGTGTGCATGCGACATTGCCCCCTATTAGCGTTGTAGGTTGCCAACCTACCCCCCCAACATAGCCAAAGTGCCCCCCAAGTTGAGCTTCGCACCCGGGTTTGCATGCGACATCGCTCCCTATTAGCGTTGCAGGTTGCCAACCAACGCCCCCAACATGGCCCGAGTGCACCCCAGGTCGAGCTTTGCACTTGTGTGTGCATGCGACATTGCCCCCTATTAGCGTTGTAGGTTGCCAACCTACCCCCCCAACATAGCCAAAGTGCCCCCCAAGTTGAGCTTCGCACCCGGGTTTGCATGCGACATCGCTCCCTATTAGCGTTGCAGGTTGCCAACCAACGCCCCCAACATGGCCCGAGTGCACCCCAGGTCGAGCTTTGCACTTGTGTGTGCATGCGACATTGCCCCCTATTAGCGTTGTAGGTTGCCAACCTACCCCCCCAACATAGCCAAAGTGCCCCCCAAGTTGAGCTTCGCACCCGGGTTTGCATGCGACATCGCTCCCTATTAGCGTTGCAGGTTGCCAACCAACGCCCCCAACATGGCCCGAGTGCACCCCAGGTCGAGCTTTGCACTTGTGTGTGCATGCGACATTGCCCCCTATTAGCGTTGTAGGTTGCCAACCTACCCCCCCAACATAGCCAAAGTGCCCCCCAAGTTGAGCTTTGCACTTGTGTTTGCATGCGACATTGCTCCCTATAAGCGCTGTAGGTTGCCAACCTACACCCCAAACATGGCCCAAGTGCACCCCAGGTTGAGGTTTGCACCTGTGTTTGCATGCGACATTGCTCCCTATGAGCGCTGCAGGTTGCCAACCTACACCCCCAACATAGCCAAAGTGCACCCCAAGTTGAGCTGCTTTATGAATCATCAAGTTTCATCAATCATTGTGCTCGTACTAAATTGTGTCAAAGAGCTGCGCAAGATTTGTGTGGAAGATTTCAGTCATGTACCTCGTGGGAATACCAGGCTACCCCAAATCTGCCAGGCCATGCGCTCAGTTGAGCAATCTCAGCCTATGGTGACATTTCAAGTGGTATGCAGTGGTCGTTTCTTCGAAGCATCACATGTTGTATTTTCATGTTTTTTCAAGGGACTACATACTGAAAACCATTCAATGGAGCCTCAACAGGACACAAACGGCTTGTCCATGCTAAGACCGAACTGAGCGACCCAACAATGGAACCATCTATGTACATAAACGGAGCTGATGATGTGGTTCTTGTACTACTTAAAACTGAAGATAATCACTACGTGCACCTGGTCCATCATGACGATACTAGACATCTATACTTTGCGCAATGACTTGCTCACGCCCTGTGGTAGTTTGGACATTCAACTTATAGTGATATGATTCAACCCCCCTGCTCTCTCGTCTGTGTGCACTTTCCCCAGCCACTGCTCGCGTTGCAAAATATAGACAGGCAGACAGACACTGACGTATTTAGATAATTTTAGATAGATATATATATATATATATAAATATGTATATATTTTTATATATGTATATATATATATAAATATAAATATAAATATAAATATAAATATATATATATATGTATATGCATTAGTTATTTATTCATTTATTTTTTATGTTTTCATTTATGTACATATATATTTACATATATTTATATATATATATGTATATATATATATACATTATATTTTTACACCTAGCACACATCATGTATCTCGTAATTATAATGTATCATGTATGCATTTGTCCTTGTCAGTTGAATATGTTCAATGCCTTTCTGGGAACTGCTTTGTTGGCAGTATTGTAACGATTGTCGGAAGCTCGTTTTATCAAACAGGCTGTGAAAAGCTTCCTGGTCCAACCAATGAACATTGCTGTTGAACCCTGAAAAAGCCGTGGGTTGCGACCACTGACGTTCCATTTTGTGTGTTTCCAGTGATCTTCATTGTAGATTGTGGAACAACAACAACGACACCACCAACAACAACAACAACAACGACGACGACAACAACAGCATAACAACGACGACAACGACAACAACGTAACAAAAGAAATAACTGCAAGGACACTAACACAACTATCACTACCACCACTACTACCACCACTACCACTTCTACCACTGCTACCATTACTACCACTTCTACCACTGCTACCACTACTACCACTACTACCACTACCATCACCGCAACAACAACTACTGCTATTGCTACTGCTGTTATTAGTACTGCGACACCGCAGGTGGAGCAGGTTGCTCGCTTTGTCACCAGGTGGGGCTGAGATGCTCTTGATGTCTGCCCTCATGGCAGCTTTGGCAGCCTGGAGCTCGGGCGAGCTTGGATCAGCAGTTGTGGATGGGAGATGCTGCTAACACCCCATCCTAAAAAGATCCCATAGGCTACAAGCCTATAATCCTATACTAGATGCTGAAGCACCAGTTGTCTTTCGACAAGAATCATCATTCATTCACAGAGTACCTATGTAATCTTTGTTGGGGTCCCTTTGAGCTGGCCAAGGATATCTGGAGGTTCAAATCGACAAGAACATCTCCAAAAGACTCAGCAACGGGTTTTCAATCGCATCTTTTTGTTCTAGCCGCAATGGCAGCTGATAGTGTTTGCACTGGGGTGGTTGACAACGCTCTTGAAATTGTGTTGCAACAAATGTTGCACTCACATTGATCATAATTTGGGCGAAACAACAAAGCAAGGATCGATCAATGTGAATTGATGATAGCGATGGTACTTGGACCATGCCTAACCAATACGCCTTTGCCATCCTGATGATGATGTTGAACATTGTTCTGCATTGCACTTGGGGGTTGATACATCCCGCCGGTTCGCAATGACCATGTCCTCGCTCTCATCCACCCGATCACGAACTTCTCCCTCACTGTTGATTGCTCTCTCCCATACTAAAGATTCTTTAAGCATCACCAATTACAAGCGTTGTAGAAAACCCTACCATTACCATCCATTACCGTTCCCATCCATTACCGTTGAAAATCCCGGTGTGCAGGTCCTGTTTCAGCATTCCGTTGGATCGCCAAATCCATTGCTTCGGCGAGGCCCTGTCTCTGGGGATTCTGACCTGGAGATCCTATCGGTGCGCCGGGCCGCTGCAAACGCCAGGGAGACGGCCCAGGGTTTGCCATGCTTGGCGTGTGTTACCCGGCTGGGGTATCCCTAGGGAGCTAAGGAGCTAAAATGGCAATGGAAAATCCACCAGTAATAGCTGATCTCCCAGGGTTTTCCATGAAAAATGGTGATTCTCCGTGGCCAGTTTACCAGAGGGCCCAAGCAGCTGGTAGACTGACCCGGATATGGAAGATTCACCGATGGTGAACACCTCTAGAGCATTGAGTTTTACAACTTCCTGGTTAGCTTACCGGAAGGTAAGTAGGACCAAGGTAATTTGGTTGGGGAAGGGTAGTTGATGCACATGTAGGTTTTGTTTTATAGAAACATTTGATATTAGCGTCATGATGAGCCATTTTGAAGATGTTCATCCTTCAATCAATGCTTCATTCCTGAAAAATTATGCTTGACCGGCCATCACAAACCAGTATGAATAAGTATTGAGCAATGCAACCCAACTAGCCAATATGAGCATCAATGGCTCCAATGAACCAAGCGTGGTTCCAGTGAAGCATGAGCTCCTCAACGTGCGATATCATCAAACATCAGCCACATAGTGGGGTAGATATCCCTACCTACAATTCCATACGTTAATACTCATAGCAGGCGGCAGTATTCCTAAATCATTGGTGAGAGAGTGGAGTAGATTAGCCCACCTTTTATTAAGTGATGAAACTCCAGCACCGTTTATCAACAGCTAGATCTCCCGTATCCAACATGTTCAACTATGAAATTACAATTGTCAATCAATTCCAACCATTGTTTTTAATTAGTTGGTTTTGAACCATGCACTATTATCACCAATGTGAGTATCAAACTGAACAATATCCATGAACCACCATTCATTATTGTTGTTTGCTCCCTTTAACCATTCTCACCTGGTTACCATTTGATCCATCCCCAAGTAGTTGGTCATCCTATGACTGACCACTTGCAAACCTAATTCGCTGGCTTTTAACTACGAGAAGCTGGTCGTGGACCATTCCTGGTTCTTACCCTCTGGCGCACTCACCTGGCAATGGCAACTTGACCATTAACTCGGTGCTGAATCCCAAGGTTTTCCCTATAAAATGGCGGGTTATGAAAATGGCCGTGTGTCAATATTAACCATCATGTTTCCTCTTGGTGGATCACTGGTTGGTTAATATTGACCCATAGCCAAATGAATTCACCATTTTCATGTGAGTTTTACCACATCTCAACCATGGTGGCGACAAAAATTCGTCTCGCCCAGGCTTTGGTGGCCGGGGCCCTGAGTCGCCGACCTTGGGATTGGTCCATGATTGGTCAGTCGTTGTTTGATGGTTTTGTACTCAACGGTTGATTTGTGGTTATCAATGGTTGATGATTGGTCATTGCTTATCTATTGGTCAGTCGTTGCATTTGATGATTGGTCATTGATTTATGGTTATCTAATGGTTGATTTGTGTTCAATACATATAGTTACTTAATGGTTAATGTGTGTTTAATTCTGATGAATGTATGGTGATTGAATGGTTGATGTGTGTTCAATACATGTTTACCTAATGGTTAATAATGTTTTGTGGTTGATTTATGACCACTGTAATGGTTAATTTGTGGGTAATTTTGGTTAATGGGTAAGTAATGGTGAGTTGAATAAGCATGAGGCCTGTAATTATCAACAGTTGCTCAATGTTGGCTTGAGGATTGCGGAATTTTCATAAGAACATATTCTCCTACCTAGGTGTTTCTCAAAATAGGGGGACCCCCCACTTATCATCCAAGTCATTAACAATTCATAGTAATAAAACATCCATCTTGGGGGGTCCCCTAGTATTAGAAACACCCACATCGGCTAATGGATCTATTGAACCTGGGGTATTAAGTGACTTTCAGCGTGGTGACGGTGGTTTCCCTCAGCTGTTCAGAAATGTTTGAGGATAAACAACAGCAACATGACCATTGATTCTCATGCTTCAGGTCGTCAACTTATGTGGCTTCACCGAAATGATTAAAACATATTAAAACCTGCGAATATGGATACTCTAGGGGCTCAGGTATTGCTGAACATCCGAAGAG
Source organism: Symbiodinium kawagutii (assembly GCA_009767595.1). Lineage (NCBI taxonomy): Eukaryota > Dinophyceae > Suessiales > Symbiodiniaceae > Symbiodinium > Symbiodinium kawagutii. The sequence continues at coordinate 51,321 of VSDK01019559.1, read as the reverse complement.
TTTGGTATTCTGGGTAGCTCTTGGACAACTAATTGGTGAGATCCAGTGAAGAGTTTGGAGGACAATGCCAGGGCGTGTTTAGTATCTTAGGACCTGTTGGGGTTGAATGCGGATGCGTCGAGACCAACCACCCAAAAAGAGGGTAAGTGAAAATCGCAACAGCCGGACTAATTTGGTTTATGGGATGTTCACCAGGGGTACTGGTACAGGTTACCAGCTCAGCCAACGATTGGTTGAGCTAAACCAACAGTGGAATGGATGATTTTATTACCACTATAACACATATAACATCCATTAGAATACAAATTAACAGTATTGCTTTAGTCTCTTAGTACTCACTAACAATGTACACATATGGAATAAAGAAGTGGCAAAGAATAGCAGTTGTGTAGAACCAGTCCGCCGACGAACTTCTGTAGCAGCTGCTCCATTTGTTTCGTCTTGGTCACAAATTGATAGGCCATGATACGCTGCGACAAGTACTTGGCGATAAGCGCCACCGGAGAAGAATCCAGTGCAAATGAACACTGGTGGTGAATCCGCAAATCGTGCTATCTCAGAATAAGTGGTAAATGTGAATAAAGCTAAGCATTTTCTTCATGGCTCGGCTAAGGGGTCGTTCAGCGTGAAGCCATCAACCCGGGTTGTGTCAACTGCCCCGCCAGGTGGGCTCAGTGGCACAAGGACACTCAGAGGGTCGAGTCCAGGCAGAGACTTCGCGGTGTGGGCGGACGGTGCCTAGCCGATGATTGCGCGTGACCCATGGTTTTCATGACTGGCTGGTGGTTTTAACCATGGTTGATAGCTGGGTTAATGATAGGGGATCATATCCAACAAGAGTGGTTAAACAACTACTGGCTGGTTGTTGTTTGTTAACATTTCTTGTTTTCGCTAGCAGTTATTAACAAACGGCTGGTTGACGAATATTTGTCATAGGGGGGGTTCAACCACCAAGCGCATGATGCTAGATGATTGCGATGCTTTCCTGCTTCCTTTTACTGTATTTCAGCAGGATCATAATGATTAAAAGCCAAAAAACATAACAGACTATAGCAGACTATAAGAGACTACAAGAGACTATAACCATCATTATGCATTGATAAGTAGGCAGCAAAGACAATTCCTTTACAGGTCATAACGGGAAGGGGTCGATTCTGTGCTGTTTGTCACAGGTTGGTTCTCGCAGTGGCCAACCAACCAACCAACCCACCATCCATCCAATCAGATCCAATCAGTGGATATTACACACAGGATTGAAGGGGCTGATTCCTCATGGAATTGCTCATTTGTTCCGTGATTTCTCAAGCCGTAGGGAACTCCCAAAAATGCATCGTTTCCTGCAAATGAGTACTATCGGATGATTAGGGGTACACGAATTGCAAGGAACCAACAGATGTAAATATCAAAACCATGCATTGGAAGCATATCACCACCTTTAAGCAACCAGGAATGCAACGACAGGACGAGCGGTCAACACCTTGGAGGGTGTCGATGAAAGTGGCTGTCGTGAGGTCCATGGTGGTACTATATACTACTGACCCTGGTTTGGTTCATGATATTGTTGACAATGGGGGCTAGCGATGGCTGTTAGGTGAATGATGGTACATGATGGTTGTCATTCAGTTCGACATTATGAATAGTGGAAAGCATTCGGGTTGGGGGCACTTTGAACCAAATTCTACGTTGAACACCCAGGTCTTTTACCACCGCGATGATACAGTGGTTTCTGGGAGTAGATTTTCCCGTAGGGGATGACCACCCATCAGCAATCCACAGGCCCGCCTTGTGGTACCCCCCTAGTTCGTTGACTTAGCTTATGGTCTGGTTACCAGGCCCATGGTAAACATAGCTATACCATGCTATACCCAGATGGTTCTAAACTAGCTATACTTCTACCTCCCGGGGCTACTTCACTCTTCAGCATCTCGCAAGAGCCTCGTTGTTCATCTCCCTATCGGCTCAAGCTGTGCTCATGAATGGAGGAGAACTATTGTTTGGTGCACCCCGACATGGCCAAGTCAGCTTATAACTGCAAACTATAAGCCGTTCATTGGCAGAAGCAAGCAGCTGGGAACTACCTCTCCGGCACCTAGCCCAGCCCGTACGCGAGGATATGCAGATGGGATGTTCGATGACGACTTGCCATGACTTGATCAACGACAGCCAGATGACCCCAGTCACAGCGGCAGACGCCAAGTCGCGACCGACTCCACGCGCTCCGCGCCTCGCATGGAGCTGCCACACGATGGACTGGTCTTCGTGGGAGTCGCTTCAGGTGCCGGGAGGGCGGCCATGGTGAGCCGCCGCCATGGGCTGCCCCGCCAGCAATCTGACGGAGAGGCTACACTTACGGGGCAAGGGCTATATTTAAAGTAGGGGGGCAACAATGTATGGCGAGCTGGGTCAATATGAACTAACCAACGTTCGTGATCGTTCATGGGGGATTTCCACCAACAACAATAAGGAAAACAAGCTGGTTAACAGGGGGAAACCAGGGGGACTAAGGGTGAACTGACCCACACCCATATGAGGTACAAGCAGGAATGATGATGTAGACAAGTGCACAGATTTTTCAGCTGATGGTTTCCCCAGTGGCTAGACCACAAGGCAGGACCAGGGGCCTCGCCAAGGCAGGTTCAGCTTCTTGTTGGCTGGAGAACAGCCAAAAGAAACGCCAGTCTTCAGCAAAATTGCCATTTTTTTCACCAAAATGTAGCCATTCTCCAGCAAAATGAATAATTGCCAATCATATCACAAATATATAAATAAATGTAGCCATTCAGAAGTTCACAATGTTGATGGCCAATGAATTCTTGATTGCTATTGTTCACAGTTGTTAACAATATATTGAATATATTCCTATAGAATAGTGGTCAGCAACTACTTGCTGATTACTCGGGTATCCCTCCGCTCACAACTCACGGTTTTTATCCCTTTGGCAGATCACATCTCTGTCCATGACACTTGATAGTGCGTAGCATGTGTGAACTGTGTGAAGTGCATTTCAAGATTCACCACTGTACAGTTGAAGCACAAGCGCAAAGGTTTATTTGATATGTTATAGTTAATTATATTTGGTTGGTGGTTTCAAACTTTGTTTTCCTAGTCATTATTAAAAATCGGTTGGTTGACCAACATTGTTCATATGGATTGAAACCACCAACCAGATATGAACTAAATCGAATCTTCTTTTGGTACTCCCATGCCACAATCGGAGCATGTCACGGTGCCTGGGCGGCACACCAGTTCGCGCCAGTCCAACATGTTGGCGTCACTATTGGCCGGTGACAGTGCCCCTTAGAAACCTTCATTCAGACGGTTGCTGCTGAGTGATCACCGGCATTACCACACTTTTTTCCAGCCCTGAGCCTTGTCAGTTTCATTGGTAAGACATTCTTTTCAACAACCAGCGAGCCAGCGGTTAATAGGTAGCCCCGCCCTGGATCATGGTTGGTTGCAATTTGAAACTTCACTGATGCCTAAAGTAATGAGATCGGTGAATGATATATAACGGAACATCACTATATAGTGATTCATGCTAATATATTGAATGTCCTTCACCTACATATGATATATACAAATATACATACATATATGTGGATCAGTAACCTCCACCAACAGAGAGGGAGGAACATCACATCCTCGCTGTGCGACAATCGACCCTGCGAGGCATTCAGTTTCTGTTACTTTGGAGCGCAGCCGTGGCGTTCAAGTCGCGATTGAACCAGATCAGGCAGCGGTCGAGCAGAGGGACAAACAACTCGAGAAGGAAACGGTTGATTGGTTGGATGGATGGATGGTTGGCTGGTTGTTTGGCTGGTCGGTTGGTTGGTTGGCTGCCTGGCTGGTTGCTCCCTACAGACATCAAGAAGCCAAAGAACTTCCAAGTCAAGCTCAAGTTTTTTTGCTGCAAGGTGTGTACTGGAGCAACAGTCAGCTGACAATGAAGAAATAGAGGCCATGGCGGTGAATCATACATTGTATGGTGGGTCAGACCTATAGTCACCCACAAACAATGCCTTCAACCAGCCCCACAAACAACGCATTCATACCGACCTATATTAACCTAGACATGTACGTGCGCAGTGCAGATCGGGAAGTGCTTTGTATGCCCTGGTGTTGAAGAGCACTTCCATGCGCTGCGGTTACCCACTGATCGATGGTGGGCCTTGGTGAGATGATGAGTTCCACCTTGGGTTCGGTGGTTCTGCCAGGGACTTTCAGGGGTCACCTGCTTTGTAGGTATGACCAGGAAGCAACTGGCAGATCATGATCTATATATGTGTATGTTTTATACTGTACTGCATTTTGCTATCCATAGTTTGTATTCAAGATACTCTGTGTATATATTAATATATATATAATATCAGTACTGAAAATTTAATGTCGAGCTTCGCTGAGAGTCGAAAGTTTCATTCGTCTCCATCCCTCTTGGGTTCATGGACGTTGATGCCTTCAATCGCTTGACCAATGATGAGAAGGCTTTTGATTCCAAGAAATCCTAACATCGAAATGTTTGATTCCAAAAAGTCTCAAGTCTGAACTCACAGTTTTCCATAGAAATCCATAGAAATCCTAACCCCACCGGCCCTGCAACTTACGACGATCTTCGGGTGCCCGCCCTGGTTGAACGGGGGGCGCGCCGCTTCGAGGCGCTTCGGAGCCTATTTGCGCAGCATCCTTCGGCGCGCGCTTCAAGCGAAGCCTGTGCAGCCTGGCAACGGTGGAGCAACGCACGGCCATCGCAACGGTCAGATGCCATGTGGCAGTTAAGTATAGCTGGTTAAGTATAGCTGGTTAAATCTCTAGTGGCCATATGGTAAATAGCCAGTGGCTGTATTTGCCATATAATTACCTAAGTTACCATATGGGTCTTTCTCAAGTCATAGGGGACCCCCCAAATCATCCATTACTAGTCATTAATAAACCAACCATTTTTGGGGTACCCATATGGCTTGAGAAACCACCATATGGCTAATAATAGGGAGAACAACCAGCAACTATAGGGGATATACCAGCTATATATGGCGAGCTGAGTCAAGCAGTTAACCAACCAATTTCACGGGGGATAATGACCAGTAATAATGGGGAAAACAAGCTGGTTAATGATGGGGAATCAGGGGGATTAAGGGTGAACTGACCCACAGCCATGGACTTTGAAGGACTTTCATGGACTTTCCACGATTTCAAATGATGGAATCGGGAAGCTCATTTTAGTTGCTGGTTCCGTTCACTTCCCAAAAATCAATTGAGCACAGTGGATTGATACTGTAGGAAATCATCAAAATTCAACGTAGGCTTCATGCTTGATTCAGTGTGCGTGGGTCATGATCTCCGAGCGATATGGGTGTCCATATAAGTGCGGGTGGCAACTGGGATGCCATCAACAAGTCCCTGTCAAAGTACCTGTCATATGGCTTGGTAACTTGTTGGTCACCTTACTATCTCCATGATACGGATACAGACATGCATAGACACAGACACACATTTTGCCTCTAAAGTAGTTTAATTAACATAATTTAACGAAGTACCTTCAGAAAAATCGCCACAGCTGGGCATTCCAAGACAAGCTGAGAGAAAATTGGTCCAAAACCCTTTGTGAAGATGGCAAGCTTGATGAAAAGCTGGGTGATTTGTGGGAGAACATCGTTGCTGAGTGTCAGCCATGCAACCTTCGAGTGTGTCGCATCCGCGATTCGACCGCTGCGAACTGCGCCTTTGGTGTTGGCTGGTAACTGAAAGAGCTACAAATGGGGGTTCCTTAACATGGCTATGGGTCAATATAAACCAGCCAATAATGAGGGATAATAACCAACAATGATAGGGAAGACAATGGTGAAAAATGGGGAACCGGGAGTACGGGGTTTTGACCCAAAGCCACATAGGGGACCATAGGGGACCCCAAAAAATGGATGGCCCATTCCTATCAAAATGAGCTGGATGATAACCCTGCATTTGAGAAACACCCAAATGATGGGATGATGATGTAAATTAACAGACGTATGCTGAGACATGCTGAGCATGGCTCCAGAATGTTAGCTCAGTTCCACTGTGTGGCGCTGGATGCCGCAGTTCCCAGGCAGACAGACTACGACTTGTTGATCGAAGACGAAATGTTCAGGAGTATCTCGGAGAAATCTGGCTGGTGATTTCAAACATTTTTTGTTCTTATTTTATCTTTACTAGTTATTATTACAATTGGTGATTTCAAACATTTTTTGTTCTTACTAGTTATTATTAACAATTGGTTGGTTGACTAATAGTTTTTCATAGGGGTTGAAACCACCAACCAGAAATCCTAATAGCGCGCCATGATTCGCTCGTCGGTTCCGAATGGTTCTCAAGTCAGTTGCCTCGGCCCAAGAAGTGCCGCCAAGAAGAAACGCCCTGGAGCCCTGACTTCATAGGAGATCAAACGCACAGCCACGAGTTCACAAAACTCAAGGCTTCAGAATGGCAAAACATGTTAGTTGTCGTTTAGTAATAATGGGAATAGGAATAATTATAGGTCATTTTCATGGTAAATAAGGGTTGAGTGAAGTATATTGATGGTTGATACTGGGCCGTCAGAATCAATGAGATGCAAGTACTCTTGGTACGGGAATAGAAGTATTTGGATCGGTTCATCTACTGACGTTAATTTGAGAATCTCATTCGCTGAACACATTCTCGATAGGCCTTGGATTGCTTTTCTGCAAGGTGTTTCCAGGCGCTATCACCAGAATTTATCAGATGACTTGTGAAAAGCTGCACTTGGCATTGACCAGGCCTCAGTCTTGAAAGATTTTGGAGCATAACTTAGATCAGAACTTGGCCCACTCAAGACCAGGCTTGCCCTTGTACTCCCAGCTACCAGAGTTCACATCAGCAGAGCGATATGTCCGATGGTTCGCTGTGAGGGACTACGACCATCAAGTTTCGAGTTCGCATGCAATTGATGTGATTGTTTTTTTGGATCATACATGGTTATATCCATCAGAGGTGGTTGATAATAGGGGACAATGTAAGTAACAATAATGGTAGAACAATACCCTGTTTTCAGCTTTGGATAGGTTTAAAAAATGGAAACCTTCCCCGACCTCGCCATGAAGGGTGGTTTGAAGGCGGAGGGTTGAGCAGCGTCTCTTTGGGACATGCTGGGATTGGGCCCACCATGAACTAAGACTACCTATCGCAGGTCTGAATTTGCTCACGGCTTCCACCATGAATTTTAACATCAATCAAGCATTCATGAGACAATATGTTCCATAATTCATTGATAAAGCATCCTGAACCCCGTTGTTTTTCGCTTCATCTTAGCACAGGTCGAGCTCAATATGCCTTTGGCGTCTTGGCATGGAACAGCCGAGACTTATGAGCGAGTTTTCCAGAGCCCCTGTTATGCCAGAGAAATTATGTTGCTATGAACATCAATCATGGGAATATGGTAAAGGATTGCTACTCTTACATGAGAGATGCATACATACATACATACATACATACATACATACATACATACATACATACATACATACATACATACATACATACACACATTACATCACATTACATTACAGCACAGTACAGTACATTACATTACGTTACATCACATTACAGCACAGTACATTACAATACATACATACATACATACATACATACATACATACATGCATACACGGATACATGCATACACGCATGCACGGATACATTCATACACGCATGCACGCATACACGCATACATGCATACACGCATACACGTATACGTGCATACACTCATACACGATCATACACGATCACGATCATACACGCATGCACGCATACATGCACACATGCATACATGCATACATGCAGACATGCATTGGATGCATCCATGCATACAGGCACACATACATACATACATACATACATACATACATACATACATACATACATACATACATACATACATACATACATACATACGTACATACGTACATACGTACGTACATACGTACATACGTACATACGTACATACGTACATACGTACATACGTACATACGTACATACGTACATACGTACATATCGATTTGCATATCGTTTATGCAACCAACAAGCATGGAACATATCGTGGTGAACAATGGCTAGCTACTCATGGATCAGGACTACTGTATCATTATTGCAAAGGAGGTTGCGAGATTTCTTGTTGCTGGATTCCTTACCGCGTGATGTTTGATACTCGTTTCATCAGGGAAATCGTTGAAGCTCATGGAACCTGGATACTGCATGATACTGCTACTTCTTCGACTTCTGCTCCTACTGCTACTGCTACCACCACCACCAGGGTGGCTATCATTGTCATTTCATGTAATTGCCATTATATATGGCTATTTCTACTTTCATTACTATTGCGGTTACCATTAGCTTTGCTATATACTCTTGGCCGTTACTAATTTGTTTACGTTTCTTACGACTACCACTGCTACTACTACTACCACTACTACTACTACTGCTATTACTACTGCTACCTTTACTACTACTTCTACTTCTACTTAAGTAGAATTTACTTCTACTATTATTACTACTACTACTACTACTATTACTGCTACTACTACTACTACTACTGCTGCTACTACTACTACTACTATTACTACTACTACTACTACTACTACTACTACTACTACTACTACTACTACTACTACTGCTCCTCTGCTGGTTGCAGATTGGGATCATAGGGTTTGCAGAGTGGTTTGGTGGCCCTGCGATTTTGGACAGGACAGTCCGATATCCCATCGTGGCTAGTCATTTGCTGGTTTTCGTCGCAATCTTCCTATGTTCATGAGCGTTCAAAGTGAATGATCTACATCCAAAGGTATCAACAAAAGTGCTCATTTCCTGGTGGCTCAGGCTTTGCCTGCACAAATTTCCAGAAGATACCTATCTCATCCTATCTCCCAAGCTTAAGATATCCATCTCCCATTAAGGCTTCGGAATTACCCTGAAAAAAAAACTGGAATTGAGACCTCTCCCACGATCTCCCAGACATATTGCGGAAACTGCTCCATGGCAAGGTTTGATTTCCATCTACGCTGTTTCCTGGCGGCACCAGTGTGGTGCAATTGTAATACTCAAGGGTTCGGACATCAGGGCAGAAGGGGTCACCACATCAAAGCATCAATCATCATCGATCACCCTTTAGAACTGCTGATTTCAAGACTTTGCAAACACCACTTTCACGTTGCCTGGATCCAGGCACAGGGGAATCGGACTAGTAATTCCTGAAAGTTGATGTTTGCCCTTCTTTGGCGAATCTGTTTAGAATTTAAAACCAGTATACAGGTGGACTGATCCTAGACTATAATTTTGAAATGTTTTTGACGAATTCCATGCTACATTTGGCTTGGTATTTCCACTGAATCAATGCCGCTTCCCCACACGATGGCTATGGATTTTCACTGACAATTCGTTTGTTTTCACCCCAAACCCCTTTTGACATGGCCAAGCGCGCCGCTGGCAAGTGTTCATGAACCCTTTCAAACGGGTCCCTTCTTGCTGGTTGGTGGTTTTGGATCATGAGACCATTTTGACCATCATCTACCATCATACTCTTCGGATGGTGTGGCAACTCTTTCGGAGAGCCATGGGATTTTACGATAAACCCATGTTCCTTTGGGGACGGTCCGCGGGCTTCGTGTTGAGGCCATTTGTTTTGCATTCCTGCTGCTGATTCAGATCTCAATAGGAAATGCAGATGGGCAGCCGAGCGACTGGAATGGTGACTGGAATGGTCAACATGCGTGCGCTTGGGACACATCCATGGCTGTGTCAATAGATTGTGTGTTCAAAAAAATGATGCCTTCCCTGTGAAAATGATGATCTCCAGAAGGGAGGGTTGGAGGATACAAAATGTCATAAATGATTGATGTATAGACATGGGCACTGCATATGAAGGAGGTGTGCCACAGGTTCTTTGCACCCTGCATGAGTCTTCAATGGCTTGATATGAGTATGTAAACTCTGTCAAAAGATAGCCTGACCAAATAAGAAGCCTGAATATGGTGTACGCTCTATTGGTGTAAAGCATTGTTTGATAAAATCTGTGATTTTGGCGGGTTGATTGCTAGTTTCACAGTACTCGTACATGAAATCTTTTGGTGACAAGAAATGGAGCTACCAATATCGCTGTTTCTCAATAGGGGACGCCAAAAGATGGTTGGTTTACTATTGTGAATTCTGAAACAAGGATGATTTGTATTGATTCCAAATCCAAACATTTATTACTATTACTATTTGATAATGATCAATACAAGTGTACTTTGAACCACCAATGAACCAATCATCATACTTACATCAAAGAACCAATGATAAACCTGTAGATGCCATACTGCAATCAACATTGCTTAGTTATAATAAGCAATGATAAACCACGAATATCATCATTACCAGTTGTAGTACTTGCAAATCACTTGCAGCTCCACGGCTCCCAGGAATGGCGTCCACTTTTAAGCTTCCTGGCAGCGCGGGTTGCCGCTGGTTCGTGGGAACCCTTGGAACTGCATGTAGAACCAGCACATGCAGCGGAGGGTTTGTTCCACAGTTGTGTTTGTTGATGCTGACACAATGAAATAAATGTTACACAGTTGTGCACGTTACAGAGTAGTGTTTGTTGATGTGTCTGTTGAGTGAATTCCACATTTGTTGTTGCTGGTAGGAAATTGCAATTAATGAATAAATTCTTAGTTTGTGCCGACAAAAAGCAAACTTGTATAGTGTAAGATTGTATGTTTACTGAAATATAGATTGTAAACATGTAAGTGTGCATGTTCATGCAGCACCCATAAGCAAATATCCCATACATATATCCCGATAAGCGTATAGGCCCACGACCTCAAATCATACGAACATGGAGCCGCAATGGCATCAACCAGAGTTCATGACAAGCTCAGCCGCGGTGGCCGCTGGCAATGCTACAGGGGCCGATGTCAAGGTGAGCCGTGATCAGTCTTAGGTCCTTTGTCCTAATGAATTCCTTGAACTCTCAGGTTTTGAGGTGTTTAAACATGTTCGCTGCAACCCTGACGTTTGCCCGCCGGCAACAGGAAGGCTTTCGCTACTGTCAAAAAATATAATGAGAGGGCCTTTATTTTTGATTTTTCTAAGTTGACAAACCCTAACCCTAAAACGTAAAACCCTAAACCCGAAACCTGAAACAGTAAAACGCTAGACTCTACAACCCCAAACCCTAAAACCTAAAATCCTAAAACGCAAATCACTGATAATCACTGCGTATAGCCAATGTTTTTGCAACTTGTCCAAACCATAGTAACCTTGCACAAGATCCTCCATTGCAGTGCCTCATTATCAGTGTGGGCGAACGTCTGGGTTGCCGACAACATGTTTACTGCTTGATAGTTTTACATTTACATATTTGTTATTTCCTTGTTGTTGACCTATTTGGTTGCTTGACAAGCATACTATTCATGGGGGCTCAAACCACCAACCAGTTTAAACCATGGCTTTGGACTCACCCTTGAGGCTGGACGAGCCTTGGCCATGCCGGTTACTTTACTTTGTGCATTTGGCAGCCGTGCCTCTTGAGTCGTGAGCTTTGGATGCACTCAGTGGCTAAAAATAATGATGCATCAACTGGTTGCACTATTAAGCATGCTTCGAATGCCCAAGCCATGAACCATTTGGATGATTTTGAATGCGCTATTAGCCATGGATCCAGAGAGGGTGCCCATCTTTCCGCGATTCGGAGAGGAATCTGGCTGTTTTCGGGCACGAAGCATGTGGAAGAAATTGATACAACGCGTTGGTTTAGTACCGAAACCTGTGATAGAATTTGGTGTCCATTCTTTTGAGAGAAAAACACATGAGACGACGCTCACAGTGATCACCACTCACAGTGATTCAGGACATGGAGAAAAACGGCATTGTTATCCTACAGGGTGTAATTACCATACCACCTGAGAGCAAGATGATGACTGCGAGGTTCCACGGATGTATCGCATCAGAGTGCAGCATCTCCGTCTCTAAAAAAGCCCAGTAGTGTCGGGTGATGTGGTCAGACTCTTGAACCCACGGAGACGCCAACCGCCGCCAGTCGCATCATCAACGGGCTTGCCCATAAATGGTGTGTCCAGAAAACGGGTTCTCTCCCTGCCCTACAGTTTCCGAAGGTGGAAAACTGTGAGAAATGTGGGTGGAAAACTGGAGTACTCCAAAGCGTTGTTGAAACTGAACCTTTTGGACCGGTTTAAGGGTGCTTGATAAATCCACCAACCAAGCTTCCAAACGGCAGAAGATGATTCCTTTGATACCATTTTGTTCACCAAACAGCCAACACTCAAATGGCAGTGGGTCAAAACCCTTAGTCCCCCTGGTTGCCCTATCATTAACCAGCTTGTTTTCCCTATGATTTGGTTGGTCATTATAAGCCATAAACTTGATTGTTAATATCGACCCAGCTCGCCAACTGTTTGTTGCAAGTTCTCGTGCTGAGGATTCTCTCTACATCATCTTCATCCTGTCTACGCTGCTCTTTGCCTGAACATTTCGGGGGCTGCATCGCGTTGCGACATGCGGCCCCGACTCAGTTCGACGACTGTGCACCCGGTTCTACTGGTTGGTGGGCACCGCACTGAACCGTGGAGTGTGAAAAATGTGGGGCCACCACTGGTTTAGATCCAGGTATGTTGGTTGTTATATATATGAAGTATCTATATATTTTTATATATACTGTATATATATATATAGTTATATGGTTTTAGATTCTATATGATTTTGATTGATTTAATGTGTTCATGACTGGTACTTGAGTATAGACCAATTTATCCCAATTTGCATGCTGAACAGACGCGATAGACCCTACAATGTGAGAATGTCAATAAAGACAGCATGAGAAACCCTCAACAATGAATTATGTCAGAGGTTGCTGGCAGGATGCAATTGTGTGATGGTATGTTCAAGTGATGAACCAGAATATGTTCATGAATGGTGATACCCCAAAACAATGCAGTCCGCAAAAACATGTATGTGAACGTAATTTTGGCTTTCACTTATGCGATGGTCAGACCAAGAAAGGAACGGTTGCTCATGACAATCAAACCAAGACAATTGCAATATTTTCATCCCACGTTAAATCTCGAAAGCAGCTACTGATTTGGTGTCAGAAAAACATCTTCACAGTATGGGTGTGTTCATGATTTATAAATCGTATACAGTACTCACAAGATTCAGGGTTACCGCATCAAAAGCTTTCATCAACCATGTAGCAAGGACGGTTGGTTGATAGGACCTGTGCATTAGCAAGGGGGTCCACTCGAAAGGTGCGAAATGGCTTGGCCAAACTGATTCCATGAAAAAATAATAGTTACGCATTGCTATAGAGGTGAGATCATATATGCGGAATAGAAATTATCTCTATATATGGAGAAGGCAAAGTGCTTGGTAAAAGAAGACATCTATACACACAAGGGGATTTGCATGTATATATGTATATATGTATGTATATATATATATACATATAATTATATATATGCATATATAAGGCAACTAGGAAACATGTATGCCTTCAGTGTTAGCCATACACAATTGACTGGGTGCTCGGTCTTCGGTGTTTGTTCACGATAGAAACTTGCGTTGGTTACAAAGGTGATGGAGCGTTAACAGTTGCATGAGTGCAACCAGAATATCAAGCAATATTACCAGATATCAGCCATCATCAACTAACATATCAAGGCCCATCAGCAAATCAGAATCTCAATTGACAGCATTTGATCACTTCAAATTGAAGCCGCAACGATTTGCTCCCCTGTTTTGTTGAGCGAGCGGCGTTGCAAGGCGATTGGAACAAACAATCCTCCATGGAGTGCTCACATAGCCGCAATATCCATTAAATGCATCTCACAAGATTGCTGCGTTTGACCATCAATGACTAATTCTTGAAAATGATGGGCGTCACAGTACCAAAGTGCAAGAGGCTTTCTGACAAGAAATTGCCAGTCGTCATCAGTTCCAAGCCACATTTTTGTTGCGAAAGGTGTGATCCATAGATCGTTGCGTGAGCCCAGGATGTACTTGAGTCCTTGGGTGACGATGCCATCACAATACGTGACTCGGCGAAATTTGGGAGTGGCAATAGACAGCAGGGTATGCGGGTGGTACCCAAGATAGCTTGGAACATTTGTGATGTCTTTTTGGGGTACACGGTGCCCCTGGTGGATGCAGCCAAATCTCAGGCCTAATTCTACTACAAGGTGGGGCCCCTTGCGGGGAAGTACCAGGCAGATGGAAGATATGACCATGGTTAAATGGCTTATTGATCAACTTATCTAGTTATATCATGTTATATCTTATAACCTGTTATTTATCAACTTATAACGGCCCCCTTAATTAGCTAAGTTGGCTTATAGCAAGGGTAACTAGCAGTTATTGAAGATACAACTATAGTTAAATGGCTTATTCATCAACTTAAAACCAGCGGGGCCCCCCTGGTACGCCCGGCATCGTTGGTAGTTTTCCGAGGTGGAAATCTCCACGAATTTGGTTCTGGTGCTTCGCATCCCCTCAGCGACTTGGAAGCGAAAAGTCGCTGTGGTGAAGAAGTCGCCGTGGGTCAAAGCTGACATGGCACCATGACATGGCCATGGGTCAATGTCAACCAGCAACAATAGCCTGTTCTAATGGTTAATAATAATAGGCTATAATAAGTAACAATAGTAGGGCATATACCAGCTATATATATGGCTATCGAGCTGGTCATGACCAACCTGGCTGGTTAGTAGTGGCTGGTTAAGGTTAATGGTTAATAGGGGAGATTCACCAACCATAGTAGTGGATCTATGGCTCTGGGTCAATATTAATCAACCAACCAATGGTGATTTCTAGCTGGTCAATGGTCAAGAATAGCTGGGATAATAAGCAAGAATACTAGGGGAGATATACCAGCTATATGGTAAATATTAACCAATGACATGGCCATGGGTCAATATTAACCAACCAATAATGAGAGATTAGAACCAACAATTTCATGCGGGAAAAAATGTTAATTGCATGATTTGGGGGTCCCCCAATTTTCAGAAACACCCACATGGTGGTTTCTGAAATCAACCCATATTAGACAAGATTAGTTATTTTCTTTGATAAAACCATGTACCTTTTTTGGTCCCCTATTTTGAGAAAACACCACATGACTCCAAAGCAATGGGATACGAAGTTGGCGACTCGATTAGATTTCATTTGTGAAACAGCCACAACCACATTGCTGTCGATTGAAACGGTACAGTGCTATCTCCTCCCTTGTCCAAGGAAACTCCGGCCTTTCGTGTCGTTGGTTGTTGAACCTGAGGATTCCAGGGAGCCATGGAACATGCGTGAGCCACGAAAATTTTCAAACATGGGATGATTGATTAGATGCTTGCTTTAACTTGCTCTAACATGGGATTCAACTAGCTCTGGGGTTGTATGTATAGTTGCAGCCAAACAGTTGGGTTGGATAGGGTGGGTACGCACTCAATTGCTGGTTGCTTATCATACTTTGTTATCCGCGAGAATTGCTTGATTACGCGGAAAGATACTATATACAGTAATCATAAATAATAATAACTGAGATTTGTTGGTCATACAAGCACTACCTGTTTATGATGTACCATTTTTTACTAATATACTAAGCATCATGAACCAGCAACCAGTAGAGCAGCAACCATTGGACGTGCCGGCGGATTCTGTGACCCTCCACCGTCCCATTCCCGTTGCAGCTGGCGAAGGTGATCGTTCCCAGCCGAATCTCTTCGGTGCTTCTGTGCAATTTGGGCTTCTTTCTGATGTGCCTTGGTCGCTGAGGTCGGGAGAGGTCCTGTGCGTGGCCTGTGGTGTGGCCTGTGCTGTGGCCCTTTTTGAAGGGGGAGCCTCTTGAGCTACCAGGAAGGTTACGCAAGAAGCTGGTGAATATCCAATGGCTTGTTGCAGCTGATTCTTGGCTTTTCTAGCATTTCCACGAATCTGAAGAAATGAATTTGTTAGCGTTCTGTGTTTGTTTTCGCTATTGTGCTCAATCCCCGTCGCCACGAGGAATACTGCCTTGCAAAGATGAGTCCGTAACCACTCTGAAGAACAAGCTTCAAGGTTTGCATGCGTAGCAATTGATTCAATTCGACTCACAGGTATCAACGACGGTCGAGCCAAACCACACATTCAATAGCCCCTTGTGAATCAATGAAGCATTTTGTACATACCCTGGGTACTCCATCTTGCATAGGCTATTCCAAAGGGGGATGATTCAAAGTTCAAAGTAAGTGTAATATTTGACATTTGCAACAATTCTGCGATCCCGGTTGTCCGGTGGGGGGGAATTGCTTTCGTGGAAATCGCAAATTCACTGCTTCCGTCACTATGCCAGTGTGTCCAGAAAGTTGTTCCTTTGTTTTTGTTGGTGCATGGTTTTGACCCTCAGCCATCCGTATATATGTATAATATTAAGGATAGATCAGTATAGATAATTAGATCCAAACTATATGCAAAGCAGCGGAAGCTTCCGGGGAGGACTCATCATGAATTTGGGCTATTTAGAATATAATATCAGTATATAGTTTGTGTTCCTTCCAAAGTTGGTGTGTTTCAACGTGTCCTTCTATGCCTGTGAATGGTAGCCTTGAACTATAGCTTCATGGAAGCATGTTGCTTTGTTTGTTTGAATTTCCGCGTCTAGGCTTTGCAATGTTGTGGGTTTCGCCAGTTTCAGTGTTTCAAGGTTTCAGGGAAAGATAAAGAAAAACACCATGAAGGAACAAAACATATAAAACAAAAAGAGACAACGGTAAGCAACTCAAAGCAACTAATGAACTTACTTACTCGGTCAAGACCGGGCTTTCAAACCTTTTGTGTGTAGTGTGCAAGTTCCCCTATGAAAAGATGACACAAGTTTGGGGTCCCCAAACAAACTCAAGTGGAAAAATCTGCTGCCAATTGAAGACCCAACGAGTTGGTTTGATGGATATGCAGGTAAGAGATAACTTATTTGATGCTTTCTTAAGATAGAGAAGCTCTGAAAATGGAGAGTATTTTACCTAACTGTCTTAATTTACTCAGCATAAGACCTATGCAAATGATTAAAAAAGGATGAGTTATGGCTATCCGCATGTTAAGAAACAGCGTGAAACAGTCATGTTGTTTATTTTTTGGTCGAAGAATGTGGACAACAAACACTCCTTGGAGCAGCAACACAGAACAAGTCGGTGAATGTAACACTAACAAGAGGAATATAAATGACAAACAACAAGCAACTGTCATGTGCACAACCAACAAGCATGGAAAAAATCAAGTGCCAGGTTGCAGTGGTTTACCAGCTGGTGGTAGTAGAACTGGTTCCAAGGCCATCCAAGGCCCGGGGGCCGAGGTTGACTACACGCTTCTATGTGAATGATTGGAGTATGGTGGGCCCAACTCCATTGGAAACCTTCCCACTTGAACGCTTCTCGGACGCACGCGGGGCCACCAACACAGGGGGGCCAGGGGTCTAAGGGATTTTTGTTGGTTGGGGCTGTGCATCACGCGGGTCACGACCTCTGACATGAGCTATTTTTCAGCATCCAATATGTGTTTCCTCTTCCAAACATGCTGATCTTTGGGTGGTTGGGGTGGTGAAAACCCCAGTCCCAGCGTTGGTCAACCGACGGAGCAAAGTTGGCAGAACACATTCAGCACTGGCAGCTCAATGGACACCACATGCGATTGATTTGCTGGTCAAGCGGACATTTGGACGATCAGTAGTTTGAGCCATGTGCTCAAATGGGCATGGGATGTAGGTATCAGTAGAGGGACGTATACGTGTTTCGATCTACCACGCTGGGACCACGCTTACAAGCGTACAGGGATCATATATAGCTGGGCATGCGACATCAAAGATTTACGTACCTTGATGGCTCAGCAGTCGATGTGGCACCAGACCCGCAGGCAGTCCCACCGCCAAACTGCCGTGGCGTTGTGAGGGGCTGTGTTCTGACAATCCGCTGGAAGCGCTAGCCTTGTAGCTTTATACTGTAGTACAGATTATACAGATTCGAGTTTGGATGAACACTGCCTTTAATGTTGGAGCTTGCTGCGCAGATATGATAATTTCCTATTCACCTCAGGTTAGATCTATTCTTTGGCGGTTATGCCGCAATGATAGCAGACACCTACCCACTATTCATACTTAGGATGGATAGAACCAACCATTTTAGAAAGAGCTCTATCATGAGGAACGTCCCTACCAGAATCTCAGACCAAAGTCTTTAGGAGTCCATGCTTTGAATTTTTTCCAAATTTTGAGGTCCCAAGGAGCTTAAAAGATCCAACACGTTGAACACTGGGATCCTGGGTCCCAACACAGCCAGCCAACAACTGGGATGCCAAGCCTTGCATGATATCTCTTCAGACCTTGGTGTGCGCGTGTTTGCGTGTGTGGGTGTCCATCCCTGTCCATCCCTACCCTTTCAGTCACCATTTTAGTAGCTTACCAGCTGGTTCTACCATCGTTGTTTGGGCTTTGTTGCCTGAAGGTTACTGGTAGCGGCTAGGGCATAGCAGAAATCCATCGACTTCCCATCCATCAGAAACCACTTCGCTCAGGTGTTCTGGTCGTGGAGATTCTCTCTGGCCTCGTAGTTCTGGCGTTTGCGATCCTGGTGAAAGCTTTCTTGAGGAGCGACCTCCTTGTCATCTGGATGGCTTATACCCACTAACTTAGGTTTTTAGTGTTTTTTGGGATATGGTTGATTTACCATATAACCACTAAAAATATTTTTTTAGCAAGGGATCTATAAGCCACCAAGAAACTATTCAAGATCCCCCAATCATCAATCGACGATTGCAATGCTATGAATTACCATTGAATTGGTGTGGCGATTCCCTAGGAATTCCCCTGTTATTTGTGATCTAATTGAGGGGCATGCATGGGCTCGTTGGAGCGAGGCTGCGACTGTCAGGATGCTGACCCCAGAGGGGCGCAAAGTCGAACTGTTTCGAGTGGGAAAACGTTCCTTCCTGGTCCTGGTTCTCTCACCGGAATATGCACCTACCCATCAAGGTGATATCTGCTGGTTTTTCAACAGAAGCAATCAACGACAAGGACGCCATAGTACGTCAAGTATCCTGTTTTGCTTAAGCCAAGTATTGGACAAACCACTGACCATATGAAGAATATGTGTCCCAACTGATGAATCTGTTGAATTCCGTCCATGTTTTTTTGATCAGCAATTTCATGGCAAGGCTCAGTTTGCCTCTGAAAGTATATGTCATATGTTCATTTGTTTGCCAATCAACCACATTAATGAACCGTCGGTTGATTATGGTTGAGTACATTCATTGTTTGATAGTTGATTGATGTTGATTGAGCATATCAACATGATTCATCAAGTTGTACCGCAATATGCTTATGGGTCTAATCCCCTGTGTTGGCACGTCAAGCAATTGGTTGGTGGCTTAGACCCAGCTCATGGCGCTAGCGACATCGATTCCCAGCTACAACTGGGATGTACTTGGGATGGATTTGACCATATGGCGAGCTGGGTCAAGCAGTTAACCAACCAACTAATGGGGATAATGACCAAGCAATGATAAAGGAAAACAAGCTGGTTAATGGTAGGGGAACCAGGTAAACTAAGGGTTTTGACCCACAGACATATAAAAAACACATGTTTTTCAAGGTTTTAGGAACCATCAAACAGGTATCAGACCTTTAAAACATGAAACATCAATACTTCAGGAGCATCCAAAAACGAAAATGCGAAAACATGCATGCTTCAAGGTTTTGAAACATAAGCTTATCATTACTTCTTCAAGATCATTTTGTGGTGTTTTGCAACCAACCTGAAAACATTGGTTCTGAAGACAGGAAATACGGTTAAACCCCTCAAAAGGGTAGAACCATGGTTACGAATTATAACCATATATTCCTGATTTAAAGCCTTATAGGGGAGCTTGAAACCATTTATAACCCCTAGAACCATGATTAGTTGCCAGTTAGATACACCTTCGAACCTTAGAACCATGGTTGGCTGCCAGTCAATCGGTGGTGATGCTGACCTCCAGCCGTAGACCCCTGTTCCCCTCACTGCTTGGAGGAAGAGCGCAGAGAAGAATGTGGCCACTGGGTTCCGTTGCGGCTGGTGGTGAGTTCCAACCACCTGGGCCCCGGAGTGATGTGGCTATGGGTCAATATTAGCCAACCAATAAAGCAAACAAATGCTTGGTTGTTTTCTGTAAATGCTTCATATTGGATGATTAGGGGCTACCCCTATTTTGAGAAGCTACCATATGTTCAAGAATGGCTTTTGTAACAATATTGTTCTTTTTCGGGGATCATAGTTGACACAGTTGACTTGATGGTTTGTGTGGTTCTGCATTCTCTTACTCTTTTAGCATGCAAAGGTCTAGCAAATTAGTGCTTGTCTATGAGTACTTTGTTCCACTTGAAGGTTTTTTGTTGGTCAAGATTGACCCAAACAAATCTGTCAAGACTTATGTGGGTTTCTTTCAGACATGGGAAGGCTGAGATGCCTGATGATTTTGTTTGGGGAGATGTCCTCGAATCAGTTTCAAATCTGACAAAACTGTGTGTCGCAGGCGGAATGGGCTACATGCAAAAATCTGCTAGTGATGATGGAGAAAAATCAGCTATGTTTGGATTCCACACCACGGTCCACAACCGATTTTCAGATCACACCAACAGAGTTTGTCCAACGGATTTTTTTCTTTCCCCCGCCTAAAGGCTTCCCACGAAGCAGGTGAACAATCCAGAAACCAGTTACAATCACATCCCTACTGTATGGTTACCTGATTTGTCGGGATACTCTTCGTGACCAATGCCACCTCGCTTGTGTTGTGTATTTTGAGTGGTTGAAGCAATTTTTGTCGCTGGCGAACTGAAAGGCCTGGCTAGGTGCAGTGTGAAGCTGATTCAAAGTATTGAGAAGAGGGCTATTATGGACGGTTATTATGAATTTGAATTATAATCATATTACTATGTGTCTTTCATCGTCGTGTTTTCTGTGGCTGCTAGTTGACACTTAGAGCCTTGTTCCTGGATATTAAGTTTGTGATTTCGGCTGTCCAAGACTCCATCCAGGAACCGAACATGATCAGGCATGAGTCGATGGCTCATCGGCCAAAGCTAGAGCTCTCGGAATGGCATCCACAAATGAAATGAATGGACTTGGGAATTGTAGCACTTGTCTTGGGTAGTCATCCACGACATGTAGCCTCTCACCACACATCACGCATTCAAATCAGGGCCACCAGAGCTGGTTTGATGTATTCATCATGGTTCATCTCTGTTTGCTTGAAATGTGAGAGATCTTTGGGCAGATATGTCTTCTCAATAACCTTGAACATCCAGCAAAAAATACGAACCACTATAGTTAACCATCAAAAGCAAAAGGCTATTCACCTCAGACATGTGTGACCATTCCTGCAGCATGATGGGCCTTTCCAAAGATGGGTTCCACGGGAGAGATTAGGGGAGTGGGTATAAGAGGGTTGCATGATCCGAGAAATCTACACAGTACATACATATGTTGAATGTGTATAGAAAATTCTCTTGCAACATAACCGGGATTCTTATCATTTATCAAGCAATTGCTGCTGTTACGTGATGTCGATCACTATGTGTTTTCTTGTCGGCAACAATAATTTCAACCATTGATAGCTGCCATCCTCCGTTCACCAACAATGTCAGCATTCGTGTTTGAAGCTTACACACCCTTTGCTGAATGGGAGATTTGTTCTTCGATCAAAGCTCCACTGTTGGTGATTTGCCTTTCGAACAGTTGTTCGAACAGTTGTTCGACACTGTAGCTTGCTTGTGAATGATTTGCCTTAAACATCTTTACACATTGTCGGTGGTTTGCCAGATGATGTTGAAAAAACCGTTTACCGGATGATTGTTTCAACAAACACTGCCTGATAGTTTCAACACAGCTAAGTCATGGATTTGCCGTCAGCCGATTGTCCAGCAGCTGGTCCAAGGAAGCAGGAGCATCGTCCAAACTGTCGCAGCAACTCAATGCTGCCACCGCCCTGTTGCATCTCTGTTGCGACTCGGTACTGGGAAAATCTGCGACGCGGTGGTTCTATAAGAGTTACAACCATCAATAGTGGTTAACAATAGGGAATAAACCAACAATAGGGGATAATAACCAACAATTATATAGTTGTTGACAATAGGGGATAACAACTAACAAACTTATGATTAAGCAAATACCTGTTATGTTTTTAGATGATACTGCAAGATAGTTTTGGGAAGTCCAAATTAGATGTATGTTGATGTTACTTGGGGATACATAGATACAAAAGAGCGATGGTAGATAAGATAAGATAGGACAAGATAAGACAAGATTAGAAAAATGTAGATAGATACATGCAAGTAGACAGATATGTAGATAGATAGATAGATAGATAGATAGATAGATAGATAGATAGATAGATAGATAGATAGATAGACAGACAGACAGACAGACAGACAGATAGATAGATAGATAGGTAGGTAGATAGATAGAGAGAGAGAGAGAGAGGCAGACAGACACGGACGGACAGGACGGACGAGACGGACGGGACGGACGGGACGGACGGGACGGACGGGACGGACGGGATGGACGGGACGGACGGATGGATGGATGGAAGGATGGATCTATCTATCAACTCACGGTTTCTTTGCTTCTTTTGTTTATGGACGGGTCACTTTCGGACAACTTCTTATATGACTAATAAAAAGTGATCCTAACAATTGCAGTTGGGTAGCCTTGTTTCTGCCAGTCATTGATACAATTTGTGATCTCGGTATGCTCGGTGCAACTCCTTTGTGTGGTGCGTTTGACCTGCCTGAAAACAGCGGAAAAAACTCCGGTGGAATCTTGATGTCAATGCTTGCTGGCCCTTGCAAAGCAAGAATGTGCAATTGGGGGTTGAACTGGGATATAAACATGGTAAATCACATTAGAAGGTTGGTGAACCAACCTCCGTAACCATGCACATCATCCGGAGGAAAATCACTGCCACCCCTTATTCATCGCCTATCATCATTTCATCCATCTCCCAGGATTTAGCATCATTATTCTGTATCGATATTAAACCCATACGCATCATCCGTCCATATCATTCATCCTTGTCATAAATTGGTATCATATGAGCAACCAGGGTGGTTTGCCCGAGGGTAATCCCATGGAGTAACGCTGTGATCCGTGGCCAGTGGCCAACAGCTCGCTGGTGGACGATCCAGCCAACGGTGACAGGCGTGGTGCTAACCACGAAATTGAGTGATGAAATGTGTCGAGATGATGTGATAAGATAAGATATATATACCATGCATATGATGTGATAAAGATATTCACCACTATATTTGGATTTACCCATGTATTAAAGTTCATTAAAGACATGATTCAGAGCAAGTTTTGACCATGCGATTGGACAGTGAGGCGATGCGGTGGTGGAACTTGACAGCGGCCTTCGCTTGAGAAGTCATTCCCCGGAGTTGGCGGCTGCTTGACGACCGCAACCGGGTGGGGCGGTGCGAATGGATTGGTTGTTGGCTTCAACCTTTAGGTCATAGTCCCTAATAGTTATGGTCAATCATCAGCTTCATGATTCAGCTGGCGTGGTGGTTTATCAACTTCCATGATCTCCCATAAACCTAACAACCAGATATGAATCATTAGCTGTGAGCTATAAGCCATTCAATCATCAACAAGTCTCAACATTGTTGCAACCATTCATTCACCATTGACCAGGCATTAATCAACACCAGCAATAAACAACAACTATTTCACCATTTTTTGCTGGTGAACCAGTGCGAAGCACTCAATACAAAGCAAAAACTGAGCAACGAATCGCGAGAGCAACTGACCGTGACCGTCAGCCATCAATCGATCATGAAGCACGAAGTACTCACACATGAGCCGCGAATTAGTGATGACTTATCCGCTAATCAGACATTGATGATTGTTCAGACATGTTCAGACATGGTCAACTACAAACCAACCCCTATTAAGTTTAGCAAGTCGCCCATTTAGCATATGAACGAATGGTTAATTGGCCACATTAGTGGCTGTTGCTTGGAGTGCCGGCCTTCTAAAAGCCTTTAATACGGGCCGGGGGAGCTAAGCCAGGAGCGGCCCCCTTGGAGTGTCCACCAAATGGTAGATGAACTCCATCAATGGTCGCGCTAAGGCGATGCTGTTGCGTGACTTCCAAGGTGCTGTGGCTGTGGCTCCTGGCTGATGATGGTGAAGGGATGGGTGGATGGTTGCAGCTGAATGTGCATGTAAAGCCACGTAAACATCCTGAATACCTGATAATACCTGGTTTCTTCAAACTATGCTTTGCCAATGGCATTTGCTCACTTACATATCATTTATCATCACCATCATCATTATCATCATCATCATTATCATCATCATCATCATCATCATCATCATCATCATCATCATCATCATCATCATCAT
>VSDK01019559.1:0-26739 GCA_009767595.1 Symbiodinium kawagutii | reverse complement strand
TAGCTGCCGATATCTTTTGCCGTGTTGGTTGGGTGGGTGGGTGGGTTGGGTTGGTTGGTTTTTGTTTGTTTCTGCTGTTGAGTACTTGTTCGATTGTTTATTGTTGTTGACTCAAGTTTGATTGGTGCATTGCTGGAGGGGCAGGTGGATTCATAATTGTTGATGAATGGCAAGTGGACAAGGGATCAGTGTGGATGCACAGCAGAACTTGAGACTACAGTGCATAATTCAGGGATGGATATTCGCCCAGGATTTGGAAAGCTGTATGCTTGTCCATAATACGCCAACCATCCAATAAAGATCAGAAAACATCATTTGATGGTTTCTCCAAATAGGGGTGACCTCGGAATCATCCTTTATTCACCAGTCATAGTGATTGTGGTACCCACCATTGTTGGGGTACCCCTATTTGGAGAAACCATCCCCAGAAGTTGCGGCCGCGTTTGGGGGTGACTTGTGGCCTGGCAACGGTCAGACCTGCCTGAAGGCGCTGGAGCTCGTTTGTCACGGCTCTCGTTGGAAGCATTTAGAAACCTTGGGTTGTTGGTAGGGTCCCTGATATGTTGTTGGCTGCTGGTTCCTTTCATGAGGTTTGGCAGGATTGTTATGCAGGATTGTTATGCAAGTTTGATTCTGGTTAAATTGATGGCTATTGTGCTTATTATATGCAGGGATTCAACAGGTCTAAGCCTAGCCAGCATGAATTTTGTCATCATCCTCAAGTTGATGTCAGATCCCAAAGGCCGGGAATCGAACGAAAAATGTGGGGATTTGCATCAATCATCATTGTCAAACATGAATGATCTTCAATGATCATTGTCAACCAGTTGTTATTGCATCCAGGAGTTATTCACTATGGGAAAATTCTCTGTAGTCAGTGCGCACGGGTGTGGCTGATTCTTTCGGTGAAACCCAGTGGCACAGAACGGCAACGTTCAGTCGACCCAGGACTTCATGCCAGCTGTAGAGGCGGCCAAGGCGATGGCATATCTCCAGGACGATGTGTAGCGGTGCTGGTGACAACGGCAGGGACCAGGGCAAGGTCTCAAGGTTTGAGGAACAGTTCTCAACTTTGGGGATTAATACATCTTATATAATGCTGAGTGAAGTGAATCCATGATGAAAAATCGAAGATACGATACAATGAACTCCAAGACAACTTTTTGTGAGCAATCAGATACAAGAATGAGAAAGCCTGGGAATGCAATTGATCATGAGCAATGTGGGGTAACACTAACGCAAAGTTTTAGGGGCAATGGAATTGAACAAATAGCTGTGATTCCGTGTATTCTGAAGGGTATCGCCGGTATAGCCAACATTTGATTGACGGAGTTCAGTTTCATACAAATTGCTCGTCAAAGATATCATTTACGTAATGGCTAAGTTTTGTTAATGATCATCCTGAACTTAATTAGCACATTATTTCACATCATCATTACCAGTTCGTTGCCAAGTTGCCATGAATCATCATTCACAGCGCATGTAGCTAAGTCTTTTTGTGCGGTCATTGATGATCATGGTGATAGTTGCAGTTGTTATGCGGTGTTTTTTCAAAATACGGGTACCCCCCAATAGTCTAAATACCATCTCTAGTAGTAAGCCAACCATTTTTGGGACTCCCCATGGCTTGAGAAACACCAATTTTGCTTGTCCAACACGGACAGCTGCAACAGCAACCGTGGTGCCGTGAAGTTCAGGGGAGGCAGCTGGATTCAACTGGAAGCAGCTGCAGTGGTGTTGTCCGAGCAGCAGTTCCTACATTGTGGTTTCTCAAGCCATAGGGTGACCCCAAAAATGGTAGGTTTACTAATACACAATGGTAGATTGTCAACGGTTGTTGTTAACTGTTGTAAATGGTGCATTTCATGATTGCTATGAATGGCGAATAAACTGGATGATTTGGGGGTGCCCCTATTTTGAGAGACACCCACATGTTCCGACCAATGAATTACTGGCAATCAGCTAGGATCAGCTACAAGCAAGTCCGGACTTTTTTTGGCAATCCATTGCTCAATGGATTGCGCTCGCTCGACCTTACAAAAAAAATAGTAGCACCTAAAATTGATGGACTGCTGATCCAACTGGACAGCTATTTTTATGTCACTTGTCGGTTGATGATGGAGATTGGAGGAGTCCTATGCCCATGCATGGACATGGGAACCCTTGGTCGTGGTGGGGCCTGAGGATGCTGAAACCCACGTTTCTGTGCCAATCAATCAGCAGGTTACCCACGTCTCTTGTTGGATGCTTACACTGTTTGATCATTCTCCTACAGGTAACATACGGATGCTACTGGTTTTTTCTTGTGTCAGTGACATTCCATGGATGTTTGCCCGGTTTATCCCTTGCTCACTTTTGGGACTCCATGTTTCTTGGCATTTTTTGACTCGATGGTTCCCTACCATGACGGTGGTCAATCTGTTTGTCCTGACTTGGTATTTGTTTACTGTACCTGACAATGCCCGTAATCAAAGCTAGCTAGATTTTGTAGACTCATCTTCTTGGAAAGCTTCGATGAGCCTAGGTGCATGTCATGCACTCACTGCAGACTCGGCTTTGTTGTTCTGCACCAGGATTTCCGTAGCTCAAGCAACAGTCAAATGAGTGTGTCCTCATCAAAGCAGGCAGGGACTTTGCAGGGGTGGCGACCCAAAAGCTAGTGGCTGTGCAATGAAAAAGCCATGATGAGATGCTGTTTTCGCCCTGATAGGTTCTCCACTCTTAGATTGATTGAGCTGGAAATTCATCAGCTTATTCATAGGTCAACAATACCCCGATTTTTCGAGCGATCGGAATTTCACACTGCCCCTGCATGAACCAGCAGCACACTTCGCCCTGTATTTATTGGGGCCTTGGCTGTGATGTTTCAACATGCTGGAAGTCCAACTCTGTGTGTGAACAGCACCATAGGTGCGGACATAAAACCCTCAAGAGGGGAAAGTGCGGAAGCCGCTGCTGCAAGAACCAGAAGTAAAGTAAACGATCTCTCCCTGATCGAGAGAGGTTCGACATGAATGTGATCGTGATACACCACATGTTGCAATTTACTCACAAAATGTGATATACAAGCAATATGGGTGTTTCTCCAAATAGGACACCTCCCGAATCATCCAATCTTAACCATTTACAGTAGTAAACCAACAATTCTTGGGGAACCCCCTATTTGAGAAACACCATGTAGAGGCTTAACCATTATTGTTGGTGACTTTCCCCTTTGTTCTTCCCCTTTGTTCACCATCATTAATTTTGATGCACAAGTAGTATCACCAACGCCGGTGCTCAACTATCGGGTCCGGCACCACCCAACTGTTCAAGAAACTTACTGACTTAGTGTAGCTGAAGCAAGCAGTTGGCATTACCATCCATAACCATCAGTTGTTGGTGCACTTCAGCAGTTGCGAGCGAATTTAGAGATCCCTGGTTAGACGGTTGGTCAATGTCAATCAGTCCATCTCAGTTCATTCCAGTTCATCACAGTTCATCTCAGTTCATCAGGATTAACACCTCAAGTCCTATGGACTATGGGCAGTCATCCAACAGCCATGGGACGTGATTCCATCCCAACAGCGGATTTTTGTTCCATGGCGAGTTCAGCGAGTTGCAAGGGGGGGGAGTTAACCAGTTGCTGGCTTTATGCGCTTTACCCACAGCCATAGTGGCTATCGGTCTAGCAGTTCACCAACCAATTGCATGGGCGATAATAACCAACAATTTCATAAGGAAAAATTGCTGGTGAATGATAGGGGAATCAGGAGTACAGGGTGCACTGACCACAGCCATGGTGAACCTGGCAAGTCCTGGGTCGGGGGGTCATTCAGCATTAGCAACGATTTGATGAGCCAGCAGATCCATTGATGGGTAAATCATTTGAGGTGATACATACCAGCTATGGGGGGGCCAATTTACAACTGCTGGGGGCCCATATTGCCAACCAATGATGGGAATCAACACTCGTAACACTGCTGCATCAACATAAGGACATGAGTCGATTGAACCCCTGATGTTTGTACACATTGTTTGTTGCATTGACCAGCGTCCTACCAAAAACAAGTGGCATTCAACAAGGGTGTTGAGAAGAACTGACAAAAAACCCATCAGCACCATCGAGCACCGACAACAAACATGACATTACAAACAACGACAACCAGAAGCAGAACAACAACAACCATTGATGACGACGTGACTACCCTTTGGTCCATTGAAACGGGGTAATGTAAAATTGTTGATTTTCATATTTCGAAAGGTTTTCCCAAGGTTTTCACCATGTGGTGGTTTCTCAAAATCGGGGGCCCAAAAAATGGTTGGTTTACTACTATAAATGACTAGTAATGGATGATTTGGGGGTCCCCTATTTTGAGAAACCACCGTGTGTTCCCAAGGTATTCCCAAAATTTTCCAGCAAAAAACGCCCAGGTGAGTTGCCAGGGGCCAACGTAGGGGCCAAGCCTTGTCCCGTGCGGGCCGCTGCCAGGCACATGCCTTCATCAGTCGGATGGTGGATAGCGGGGCCACCAAGTTGAAGGTGGAGCTCTTCCAAGTGATGTGACCTGGGGCGGCGCAGGGTCCCCCCGTGGCATCATGGGTAACTGGTTGGTTGGTTGGTTGGTTGGTTGGTTGGTTGGTTGGTTGGTTGGTTGGTTGGTTGGTTGGTTGGTTGCTTGGTTGCTTGGTTGCTTGGTTGCTTGGTTGCTTGGTTGCTTGGTTGGTTGGTTGGTTGGTTGGTTGGTTGGTTGGTTGGTTGGTTGGTTGGTTGGTTGGTTGGTTGGTTGGTTGTTATAACCACTAGAAACGGTTGATGATAAGGGGTAATAGCCAACAATAATGGTTAAACAACTTCTGGTTGGTGGTTTGATTCACATTTTGCTTTTTTTGGGAATAATTAAAAAAATGGTTGGTTGACGAGCTTATTTTTCATAGGGGTGGTTGAAACTCAAAAAATAAACAACAGATGATTCAAAAAAAACAGAAAATCATCAACAAACAAATCAGATCACAAACACAAAGAACCAAATGGGGGGCTTCCCCATAAAAATGTGAAATTGCAAAAGACCCTGAGAAAAAAACAAAAAAAATATCAAATAAAAATCAAAATAAGAATCAAATAAAAATCAAAAAAATCCAATAAAAATCGAAATACCAATCAAAATAAAATCAAGAAACAATCAAATAGGACACGTTTACAAATTATTTGATTTCTGTTCTGAGTCGATTATTGAGTTCTTCGTTGCGTCGAGTTTTCGTTCTGAGTGCAGATTTGAGTCTAGATTTGCTTTTTAAAATTCTGAACTTCTAGGTGCTCTCTCTGAGAGTTAATTTTCTTAATACTAGCACAAGTAGACACATGTATGTCCATGTGCAGGAACACAATTCACACAGAGAGACGTTGCGAACAGGAGCTACCAGGAGCGGTTTTGCCAAATAGCAGATAATTATTGTCATTTTGTCTTGACCGATTTGAAGCATACTATGGTTGTTACCAGCCGTCTCCTTGGGCTTTCGGTGGCTGTGCTTTTGGAGAATAATCATCGACCAGCATGACATAGCGACAAGCCAAGCTTTATCAGCTGATGTTTGAATATGTCCACCTCGTTGATGTTGTTTATCACTTGATATGGCAGAAGTGGTCACACTATACCTGGCCCTGGCACCATGAGATTTGCGGTGCAGTGTTTAATGCAACTTTTTTACTGCAGTGCTTGCCGCTTCCTCAAATCCGGTGGTTTTGTATTAATGTTGTACCCACAATAGGAAGAGGTGAAAAAAACACAAATCTGGAAAATAATTGCAGCTATTGCAATCGCTTCACTAGCAACTATATTAACGGAGCTATTGTTGCATAATGCTATTGCTCGCTTAACATTATGCAACTTCGCGGTTGCAGTTTTCAGGTGTCCCAGGAATGGCTCAGCCGTGTCGCCCTGCGGCAGGTACAAAACTCAAGGTCGCTGGGGTGCGGGATTGTGCAGCAGTAGGGTTCATCGGTGGGTCATTTACCCTCGTTTACTTCTCAAGTCTTTTCAACTTGAAGATACTTGAAGAATCGTGTGTATCACTGAGTATTGTCGACCATTGTCAACCGTTGTTTGCCTCCTTTTTTATCATCATTTTGGGCTAATCATTGGTTCGTATTGGTTGTACAATGATTATTTGCTTCTGTGGACTAGTTCATGGTCGAATACTGAGAAATTAAGGCCACACAACGGCTAACAAATCGATGGTCAATTGATGGCTAGCTCATGGTTCCGAATCGTGGCTAATTTTCTTGGTAAGAGTTCATTGACCATCGATTATGGTGATTAGTTCACCATCAGTTCACCATCATAACCATTGATAATCGTGGTTCATTGACCATTGACAGTGAACTGATGGTTATGTTTGGGCTCCATTGCTGGCAAGCCCTGGTACTCCTCGGAGAAAGCTGGTGGGCGCCGCACAATCTGTGGCCAAGCAAGGGGGTACCGAAACGGATGGTTGAACCATTCATCCGAATCAGCCGGTGTCACCAGTCAGTAGCATTATTAGCCATAATTAATTAAGCATATGTATCATATATAATGATCAATTAATTATCATTGACCGCGATCTAGCAGTATCAACGGTGGATTAAGAGGAGATTGTGTTTTTTCTGCTCACATTTCCCCGCAAGAGTGCAATTTCGGCGCCCCAGGGAGATCGATTCTTGGTAAATCAGACCTACTGTAGATCCATTGTCGGAGGATGATCAGAAACACTCGCCATGTAATCTCATACTGTACCACTTGGCGATATGCAAAAGTTCTGATTTGAAAAGCCGAGAATCGAGTTCTGGATGAAATTTTGAAGTTAATTCGATGGGGGCCGGTCGATCAAAAAAATGGTCGAGCATTAATACGCCTATTTTTTGTTGCTGTTGTTCTTGCTAACCGGGCCGTTGTTGTTGGTGTTGCTGTTGTTGTTGTGCTCGCCACTCGAGCCGTGGTAAAAAAAAGCTTGGTCGATAATGGTTTACAGCATGATGGAATACATGCTTCTAGACCCTCTGCATTATCAGTCTCCCTCGCAATCACAACTATACTCACAATTATCATCATCGTTGTCACAGGCATGGTCATCATTGTTTTCATGTCATCACTGTTTGCATACTGCGAATCATCGTGATCGTGATCGGGACCGGACAAGTCTGCCCTGCAGGACCGCATTGTGAGACCTGCCATTTGGTGGGTATCAGATGCTTGGCCTTTCGAAAGCCCAGCACAAGCAATCCAATGAAAACCTAGCTGGTTGATGGTTTTATATACACATTTGCATTTTTTCCGGCATTAACACATCGTTGGTTGGTTGACATATATTTTTCATCGGGGTTGAAACCACCAAGCAGTTTGGTATTGAATTGGATCATCCAGATAATCTAGTTTCAACTATTGGATACTTTATTGAATTGGATTGGGGAAGCGAAGAGCAAGCCAACTATCGGAATCTGAGGTTACTATCCAATAGTTTCCTGAAAAGCTCAGCGCGCTCGGAAACAGCAAACTGATGCGGTAAAGGGGTGTACCTGAAAGAGTAACGCACCCAGGGCCAAAACGGTAAACCTTTCACACCTGAAAGATAGGGGATTTTGCTCTTTCTGGTGTGAAAAGAGTGTACAGTAAGGGGCTGCGTTGCCCATTGTCCAATCAACCTGCGCAAGGCTTTCTGTTGTTTTCTGTTTGCTGGGGTGATTGAAATGACAACTTGTTGATCTCAGGAGCCTGTGCCAGTGAGGTGTTATGATATTTTTTAGTGCAAAGTTAGCCGGGGAAATTAGCGAAATTCATAAAGCGCTTGGTTGCAAATTTGCCTTTAGGAAAGTGATTTGCAACAAAATCTTTTTATTTACCCCTACCTCATCAGCTGCGACGTCCAGAAATTGCAGTGCCACCATCGGCTGTGGGTCAATATATTGTCAATACCAATCAACCAAGTGGGGATAATCACCAACAATAATGCGGAGAACAATGGTTCATGATGGGGGAGCCAGGGGTACAGGGTTGACCCACTGCCAATTTTTCGTCGTTTGTCAGCAATCAATTTTGTCAAGTTTGTAATGTGTTTGTCTTTTTTGCTTGGTAAAATCGACCATTTGGTACGATGATTGTGTAATTTGACAAGCAGTATAGTGACACAAAAGTTGTTGAAATATGTTGAAATCATTTGTTTGCTTAGATGGAAATTTGATCATGATCCACCAAGTCTGGGTCCGAGAATCCAAGGACAGCTGTTTGGAATCAACGACAACCACCAAATTCTGATCTATGCCCAAATCCCGGGGAAATGAAAGCCTATTTCAGATCATGAGACCACCATTAGTAGTCATTTACCAAAATATTTTTTAGCAGTTGATAATGGTCAATAATAGATTACTAATATATAAGTCATTATTACACCAGAGGGATGTTGGTTGATATTCAGAGTTCTGGGCCGCGACAGAACAACATTGGAGCTGACATCAGAGTTGTCACACAGTCCCTCGCAGTACGCGTTACGGGTTGGGTTCCGCCAAGAGGCTTGGGAGATTATTGAATCATGAGTCAAGTGACTGACTAACTGTTGTTAGCAATGATAATGATTCTCGATATCCTTAATAATGACTACTGTACCGGGTTGGTGGTTTGAAATCGATCTTATTTCCTAACGAAGATCATGATGCATGATCGAAGATGCTTAGTGATTACTCAAGGCTTGGTCCTGCGCGCCAAGCCACGCTTACTGGGCAGCTGAGGAGATATCACGGACTCCAAACCCATTGTGATGGCGGATGATGCCAGCGATCAAACCATTCCGTTTCAGGACTGCGCGCATTGCTTTGGCGCCGTTAAGGAAGGACATATAACGACATATACCACTGTAAAAGAACTTAAAACATTTTGAATACATACATATACATGTTATGTAGATCGATGTATGTATGTATGTATGTATGTATGTATGTATGTATGTATGTATGTATGTATGTATGTATGTATGTATGTATGTATGTATGTATGTATGTATGTATGTATGTATATATGTGTATATACGTGTATTTACAGATATATATATATATACATATGTATATTTATTTATTTATTCATACACATATTGTATATGAAATTACGTGTTTTTTTCTATATAGACACGTGGACATATTCAAACACAGTTTATAGACATATAAAAGGATATTTGTACATGTATAGACAGATTAGAACATATATCTATAGGCGTATTCGAACATACGCAAACATGTGTAGACATGTCACAACAAATTCTAAAGTTCACCAAAAAATGCCTAGGGCCAGCAACTGGCCACGGTTGTCTTCAACTTATTAGTGTTTGTCCCGTGTCCCCTTTTGGTGTCTTTTGCTTTCTTGCGACACTGTCAGGGCTTCAGCAGTACCACCTCAAAGCACCAGCAGCGATAGTGTTCAGCAGTACCACCTCAAGCAACGTCGCCCATTTTCATGACAATCCTTTCAATTGCAATATGTGAAGACAATGTAGGGGATACTTCCGGAAAGGAAACAAATCAAAGTCTCCGTTCACATGTATTAAGCAGTGGTATATCCAGTATTGACCGATTTCATGGTTAATGACCTCAGGGGGTCAAACCAGCAGGATTTTTTCATGGTTAGTAGCTGGCTGAGTGTTTGACATGTTCTATTTCCCCAACGACTTCTGGATGCTTGGTTGATTGACAAGCAAAGTCTTCAGAGGGGTAGTACAACCAACCACCAACCAGATAACCAATATTACCCAGTCACTTTCATTGAAACTAACTCTTGGAACTTCAAAATCACGTGCGTGTCAGAAGCAAGAACATTGCTCGTACATTGCCTAACAATTGACCAGCCCTTTTTTTGCATAAACCAGGATAAAAAAACAGTGAAGCATCATGACAGATCATGCACGCTTGGGAAGGACATCCAGCCGCAGTCCAGTGATCCCCACAAAATCCCAGGATAATCCCCTCAGGGCAGGTGAACATCTGAATGGGATGCAAACTGATGTGAACCAAGGATAGTAATGGAGCCCAGAACTGAACCACTGAAGCGCGGAACCGGAAGACCGTTCGCTCAAAGAGCGGCTGGCCTGAACTCATGGTGGCCAAAATGACCAAAGGCTTTGTAAATCATAGTGAAATGCGGCCAAACGATCAAGGGTGGCTGATATTAATTAGTAGCCTTGGATAACCAGTAAGCAATCCTTAAGCAATGAACGATGGCTACACGATCAACCAGAGTTGATAGTCAAGGGTTGATCATTTTATCGGGTAACGCCGACTTTTGCACGTCCGGTCCCAAAAATAAATCCCTATGGCCTATGGCCCTATGGCGCTAGTTTGCAAAGGATGAAGCTCAACCACTTGCTGATGGATACATCCGCGGGTGTTGATATGGATCAATATCAACCAACCAACAAGAATGGGTCGGTGAACATCCCAACAGTTCGACTAGTTTGGTCATTTTAAGTTCGCCAGGGGTATTGGGTTTTGACCCA
The DNA here is from genome assembly GCA_009767595.1 of Symbiodinium kawagutii. Lineage (NCBI taxonomy): Eukaryota > Dinophyceae > Suessiales > Symbiodiniaceae > Symbiodinium > Symbiodinium kawagutii. Next base: position 16,245 of record VSDK01019559.1, on the reverse strand, counting down.
CAACATCCCACAACCATGTTGGATATTTTGATGGGTAGTTAACGGCTTGTAGTAGTGAACCACAGGCTAACGAATGAAGAATAGTTGTTGATAATTGTTGCAGATTCGCTGAGAATCAATAGTTTTATTAGAAGTAGTTGCTAACAATACCAAGTGAACCATAAGATTATAGTAATAGATTCTGCTGAGAAAATGCACCTCGTGCCAACGCCAGGAAAGTGAATGCAGGTGCCGCTCGGGAGGAGGCATGAGCTACCAGAGAATGAGATCCTCCAAATCCTCAGAAACTGTTGGGTTTGTAGCAGTATGTAGCAGTTTAGTAGGGACTCTATGGGACTCTGTTTGAATCTATACATATGAAGGGTGGCGCAGGACATAGGTTGATAATCATCCCAGGTGTCATTTATATCCTGAGGATGTGAAGGTGGGACTCACAAATGACATGGTTCCTGAGCCACAGCTAAATCCTCGGTCCTTGTAGGCCCCGAGGGGGCGCAGTCAACTCCGTGAAGCGATGGCACCCCGCGGGTTCATCCATGGCTGTGGAGAGAATTGGATCTAGGTTCCCAGCGGGTTCCCAGCGGTTCCCAGCGGTTCCCGGGCTCCAAAGAGCTAGGTATTTTGCGTTGAGGCTTAGGCGCAAGCAGTACTTCCATCCTGGAAAACTTAGACCAAAGTTATGGCCATTGGTTAAAGCTACACAGGTTCATTTGGGATGGAGCAACACGACCCGCATGGGTGTTCTCAAAATAGGGGGTGCTCCTTAATCATCCAATATCAGTATATGAGCAACGACTTTTATTCCCGCAATTCATTCCAAGTAAACACATTTTTTCTGCTCATCCATAGTTCGCTGGTGAACAGGATGGGTCCGCCTGCTTATGAATTCGTACCCATATCAATTACTTCTCCATGTGAGGTATAGGTGATGTCCCCTTGGACCCGTGGAATCCCATCATGAAGAATGGGATCCCAGATCCCAAGAACGGTGCTTTTTTGGGGTTATCCTCAATGGTTTTACCACCAGGAAACACCCAAACAATGTAGGGAAACATAGGAAACAGCAATGGATTTCACACACACACACACGTTGATCAATGTGAAGTATTAGTTCTACTCTGTGGCGTATGTTTTGGGAGAATCATGATGTGCATACCTGAACTATTAACAGAGAGATGCTGGAACCACTGGCCGCGACCAACCATCACAGCCCAGCATACCAACCAAGACCAACCACCTCCAACGACGAAAACATCAGCAGCTCCACTGCCCGCATGCACACTATCAGGAGTGGAGACGGTACAGCCTATGGGTCCAGTCAAGCGAGGCACCATCCGAGCTGGAGATCAGATCGAATCTGGGATCCCACACCAAATTCATGATCTGTGTGAATCCTTGTCTGAATGGTGATAGGGAAGTGGCTCAGGAAGGAGGTATCATATAGTCAATCAACAATGGTTCATGACGGCGGCCATATATATATATATATATATACGGGGTTTTTCTCAAAAATTAGGGGACCCCTGAATCATCCTTGATGATCATGTGTGTTTTCCAGTTATAGCGATAAACTAACCAACCATTTTTGGAGTTCCCACGTTTAAGAAACCACCACTGCTGAACCTGGGACCGCTTCTCTGCTCAGCCCCAAGTGTAGAAGTCCACGACCTTTGTGGCTGACCCGTAGGACTGATCCCTGTTGTTTTCCCCTCAGGAATCATTGACCTAGGGGATAACATGATGAAATTCAATCCTTAAGTATAACATGATAATCCTAAAGGATAGCATTCTTGATAGCCTGTTGTTATATGATTCACCGTCCTAGGGATAAGATGATTCCTAAGGGGACAACAACAAGGATGCCATGGTTCCTAAGGATTTACCATCCTAAAGGTAACATGATTCGAGAAAAGTGGCCATCATAGTTGTTATTCACCATTGTCCACCAGTGGGCAGCGTGGAACTAGCTTTGAACCCGGGAATTCTGCCCTTGCGTAGCCCCGGGAACTGAGCGGTTTACTAGATACTTCACTTTATCCCACCCGCTGACATGTCACTGGCTTATCGCGGGAACACACCCACATGTCACAGGCGTTTTTTGCGATCGCTCCATATTATTCCATCACTACAACTTAACTGAGCTATATAAAAGTTAGATACCTGCAGACTACAACGCGTAACGCACACGTTCGTGCTGGTGCTGCTGATCGCTGGTGCTGATCGCTGGTGCTGACCTCATTGTGACTTGCAGGCCTGCAGCTTCTCAGAGCAGAAACTTTTTGTATCGCCTTCCATTCATTTTGGACATCCAATTTCTTTACCTGGCTGATGACATGGCTGGACAGCATTGCAATGCTTGCGCCTGCACAACTACAGTATATAGATAAAGATAGTGAAGCTTGTTCGTATACGTAAATGTATACAGTATATGTGTATATGATGCGTATCATGTATATCTATTAATCTGACAAATTACATGTATTGGAGTATCTTATATCGGATCCCCAGGATTCAGCGGGTCGCCATCCTGCGAATGGTCCATTCTTTGCACAACCCCCGGCCCCAAGTGGCTCATCCTCCAGGGTTTGTTTGGACCTGGATGTGGGTGAGAGCATGCTGGTCTCGTCTGCCACTGCACCCTTGCCTCTCAGCACAAGCTGTCGCTGGTCGTTGTTTGGTCTGCTCACCAGTACTTGACGGTGCATGCTAGCAATGTTATGTAGTCTATCCGTGACAGACCATGCTTTCAAAGACTCCATCCTGTAGATTCTGGTGATGCTTGATATCTCAGCTTTCTCATACTGTGAAAATCTGGTGGTGCAACACCCAATCATGATTGTGGACCGCATGTTGGGCGATTCACGGTATATATCCCAGCGTTGTCATAGATATAAGTTTTTGTATAAGCGTGTTTGTGGCCCTATCCATCAGGAGGGGAAGCCCCAGGTTTGTTTCCAGCAGTATATAATCGGACTGAGCTTCAATATCTCTCAATGATGCACGACGAAACCACACATGCAAGCTAGCTGGGCTAAAGGCAAGAATTTTTAGCGAGTATCCCGGGTTTCCATGTTGGCTCTTCAAAATCGAGCAGGGATGACTGGGGCCCCAGAGTGACCCTCCAAGTTGCATGGGTTCAAAGATGTGGTGCAATTGGTTGCGAGTCCAAAGTTGACCCCCCTATCATGACACAACGATTGATGGCTTCTTCCCCAACAGAAGCTGACAGTCTTCCAAACGAGTTGAACCTCATCGTTCTCAAACATGGTAGGTTGAACTAGCCATGGGACTGGCATGTCTTGTTTAGAATTGTTCAGATGCCCATGTAGATGCATATATCTATGCTTCTGTTCATAGTGTAAGAGCCAACAAGCACAATTACATATTATAGATAGACAGATAGATAGACAGTATAATAGATGTGATAGGATGTAAAATCATGGATGTATCTCAATACTATGGACATGCACACACCCATCTCTCCTTGTGCCCAAGGACGAACCTGGTTGGTGCTTCGATTGTGGAGCTGTTTCCGCAATCCATTTGCTGCTGGGACGTCCACAGTTGGTGGTCATGATCCGTGGCTGTTCCACAATGCCCTGCCCCACGTCATGTGCTTCACTGACTACGTAACGGGGAGGGCTGGGAGGGCTGTGAGGGCACTACCTATTCAGGCTGGGTCCCCATAACTTGAGGAAACTCAAGCTCTAACGAGTTATGAGTTGTGGCTGATCTCCGTAGCTTTTCACCTCCGTTTGGTTGAGCAAACTGCCGTGACCTGAAGACAATCACTGAGTTGGCGAAATGGATTGCCACACTTGAACCATATTTTGGAATGGACACTGCTTGAGTATCGATGATTTTCGAACGATTAAGCGGCTTGATTGGTGGGCCATTTGGCATCATCATGTTTCTGCTTGGAGTGATGAACATCAGGATTTCACCAGCATGACACTTCACCAACACGCGCAATTCCTCCTAGTCACTGGGTTTCTTGGGGCAGCCCGGGCTTTGAAACGTTTTGTCGGGAGACTCATTCTTCCATGTGCAGCTTGCAGCTCGTTGTTGCTGATCTCTGAAGCTCTGGTTGTGTAAAGGCAGGTCGGGTCGAAATCCATTGCTTCGTCAAGTAAAAAAAGGACTAAATGCTTGGTTGTTTCCATTTCTTTTATTTCCTCAAATGTATCAGCAGATGGTTGGTTCGGTATTTTTGTTCATAGGAGTTGAAACCACCAAGCGGACTAGGTAATGTCCTAATTTGGTACAAGTGATTTCCCTGTATGATACTTGACTGCCCAAAATTCATGGCTTCCCATGGTTTCCAACGGTTCCCTGGATAGTAATGACTATGACACATTGAGGGGTTTCCAGGAGTCATGGCAGAGGTCACTGGGAGAAAAAGCTGATTTGAGTGATATCACGTGGAACTGTGTACCGACCAAGTGATAGATATAAGACTTGCAACAAGCCTCGTTGGTGCCTTCAAATATTTTCAGACATGGCTTTTCCCACTGACAACCTTATTGATTGACTCGTCTGTGTTGGGAGAGCGCCGAAGCTCACGATGTTCAGCACCGTGTTGGAGCCGCGCCGCGCCGAACGCCGAACGCCCAGGGCTGTTGATGAAGAGAATCTGCGACGAGGGTCGCTTGTTCTTGGACCGCAACGAGCCCCTTCCAGGCGGAGCGGCGTGGTTGGACGTGGGGACGTGGGGACGTGGTCGGGGGCTATGTTTGATCAGCAACAGCATGGTGGCGTTGGAATGCGTTGGATATGTTTTGAAATAATATTTTTATTTAATCATAATAATAAACAATATGTCATTTGCATGTTTCATGTATACATTTGTTCAGTTGAATGAACATGAGTGACTAGATAGTGTAGATCTCATCTTATTTTCTGTGGTTCACGTATCATATGCCTCATGCATGACTCAGGATTGCCACAGTTGATATTCGATCAGCAGGCATTCTGAAGCAACCCATCATCGCCCATCATAACCCACCACAAATAAATATATACCGAGCCACCCCCTTAGTAATGTATATTAGGGGTGGGGTCCCTAATGTATAATATACATTTTTCCGATTTTTCATATGTTTTGGCATGGCCCTTGGCTCGCCTGGCGCCCCACTGCGAACTTGGACATGTGCATTTTGCTTCTGCCTACTATCATACATTTTTTTAAAGAACATGGGTTGTAGGAATATATGTCACAAACTTCGGAATGGCGACCAGCTTGTGGGGGTAGTAGTTTGTAATGGTTTTTAGGCATCTCAAAAAGTACTTTTTGAGCAAAAAGTGGCTCGTGCTAACATGTGATAACATCAACGTGTTTCACAGGTTTGAAAACGTGACATTGAACAACTTTGAGCCCCAACGCCAAAAATTGAACCTTTGAAATGAAATGTGGTATTGCTTTTGTGTGTTTTCGTAGTTTTTTGCTCAAAGCTTGAACTGACATGAAATATGGTGTTGTCATTGTTGCCGTTGTGAACAGCTTGTGTCACTTGGGTCAATTGTCATGAGGCTGCCACCTAACACACGAACAAGTCAGCAACTTCAAAAGCTGAAAAGAATGATTATTTCCAAAGAAATGAAATTTTTCATTTGTTGGGTAACGTAAAAAGTTTGATTTTTGATCGCTGCGCCAGCATATAACCACATTGCCAACACTGGCCAGCACCAAAAAATATCTACACATATGTCTAATGTACGCAAGCAGAAATACAATTGTAAACAAAAATATTTTTTAACGCTGCCATGTGTACGCAGGAAATGACATATATACAAGCAGAACATAGATATGAAACGATTTTTTAAGAAAAGCGTGCTTATACAACAGTATCTAACCGTGAACATTGTTGAATATCTACTGGCATTCCTGTTTACACTTGAGTGTATACATGCATACGGTTGTGGACTTGGAAATTGAAAAATCCAAATGTGTGGGCGTGCACACAGACCTATCCCTTGAACAAGGCACTAACGAATTAGCATTTTCGTTTGCAAACCTTAATTACGATGTGTTTCCTTAATTGAGGTTTGTTCTTCAGTAATTGAGGTTTGTTTGCGCAAGAAACAAATTTTAGTTAAGGGAACAATGTTTCAGTGGAGACTGTGGTTTTGTAAGGTTTGTTTTGAAGGCTCGTTTTGTGACACATGTTGGCACACATGTGTGATTCTGCGTAAGCATGCAATGGGCAAAAGGAACATATATACACAAACATATATATATATATATATACATAAATATATTTGCAGAGAAAGCACCGGGCAGCGGGACAACACTAAATCTTTTCTCCTCGAGACCCAAAGGTGTCTTGCGGACCGGCCATTGCATGCACATCAGAATGCATGACATGCGAGGAAACTGAAAGTTTTGCATTAGTGGGGGTCCCCGCTGCCAGCCAGAGATGGAAGATTTTCAAAGGCACCAACACCACTTGACTTGCGTTTACGGCCACTAGTCATAGACTCATCAAAGGTGATCCGCCAACGATGTCCCAGTTGAAAGAAATTCATGACCTGGTGCTTTTCCTCCATCTTCGTCCAGCTGTTAGCGAGCTGTGCTTCGCTATTGACCCAACGCAGTTGGGTGTCGGCACAGTCCATCGATTCCTTCAAACAGAGTGACTCTAGATCGCTCCTCTTCTCTTCGCCCTTTAGGGTGACTATCGTCTTTGATAATCGACCGTACAGGTTCTTGGAGTCAGAGATAACCAGTCCAGGGATGCTCTTGATCGCTGAGTTGATATCCCAAATAGACACTGGATGACCTAGAAATTCTGCAAGTTGGAATCGAATCGCGAATGCCTCATCGTCGCCATCCACCGCTGCGCATGTCTCAGCTGCTGCTGGGCTCCTGCACTTCCTGTGGATCTTACTACTTTGCCAAAAGACAGGACTTACCTTAGCCAGTTCCCCCTTAGCCAGGTTATGATCACAAATCCCCACGAAGATCCCTTTCGTCGATGATCCATCATGACGATTGGCGTGAGCAGCATCACACCAACATCCTACTGAGAAATCGGTGGGGTCCATGTGATGAACTTTCAACTTAAGGTGTTTCCACGATCTAGCTCTCTTGACAACTTTATTGGTCTCCACAAGATCTTCCACAGTGGCCTTATTTACCTTGGAAAGCATAAGCCCAACCTGGGAACTCAAGTGCATCGCGGTCTGGTTTGCGTACCACGATAGACTGCCGAGGATACTGCGCATTTGGTGCTTCTCAGAGTCAGTGGCGGGGCTCTGTAGATCTTGAAGTCTTTGCTTGGGGAGGAAGATTTCTGGTTGAGTCAGAGTTAAGCCACCATCACAGTCTCTGTGAATGTCGACGCCGCACTGTTGGAAGCGGTCCTTTTCCCAGTCACCCCAATCGTACTTCTTTTTTATTTCTTGGATGACCGAATTCCATTCTGGTGATTCTTCATTTCCTCCAAAAAGGAAGTCATCAACGTGTCCACATATCCAGCCTAAAGGTCTATGTTGATTATCAAATAATCCCCGGCAACAAGGATCCGAAAATTGACGCTCAAGACCTAGAGACTCAAGGAAAGAGGAAATGGACAGGTACCATTGGAGAGGAGCTTCTACTAGGCAGCTTTATTCAGCTTCATCACCGATTTGGGGGGAACTCCCAGAGCCGTGCGTATCTCATCCACCGGAACACATAGGACATCCCTGAGAAGTTGATCCCCCTGCAAGAAAGCCCCACTAACATCTCCTTTATGAACATGGTATTTGTGCATGGCGCAGCTTTGAAGAAAGAGTTGTCGGGTAGTCCTATTCATGGTAGGTGACGCAGTGGGACGAAACTCATATTGGGGGTCTTGATATCCTAAGATGACGCGCCGGGCCTTAGCCTTTTTCTCCCGTTCCGGAGAAAATTTCCATGTGAGAATCCATCTCATGTGCGTGGCTTGGTTTCGGTCGGGTTTGATCCCTTCTGGGAGTTTGGAAAACATTTCGGCTAAAACATAGTTATTGACCTCTTTGTGTTTTGCCGCTCGGAACTGTTCCACCTCGTGTGGTTGAAGCTGCCTTTGGTTCACCTCAATGTGATTTCTTTTGATTTGACTGTTGACAAAGCCACAGAAGTCTCGTTTCATTTGTTTCGCCTGTTTGTCTTTCCATTGTGGGAGAGGAATCTCCACCTCAACACATTGTGTGGCATCTTTCCAGAGTTCGCTGGGTTCGATACTGTACACGAATTCCACTTGTTCAACCTTGCTTTGTTTCTTTTTGGATTCCGTGGCCTCCTGGAGTTCGCGGGTCAGTTTCTCTTTGTGTGTTGGTGCCTTTGTTCTGAGTGTAGGGCTACGACTGCGAGTGACTGGTTTCTTACTCCTATGCCGATATTTAGGATTCCTGATGATCTCCATATCCCCTTTTTCATCATCCGATTCCCCAAACATTTCCTGGCGTGCATCTTGGGCATCCTGCGTGATATCACCGAAGACCTTACGTTGGGATTCCTTCAGTATGGACGTGACCGTCCAGGGCACCTCCTGTGGAGCTACAAGCTCTGAAAAAGCTTGTTCCCGAGCTGATGCTGGCCCAAGCTGGCTGACGCATGCCTTGGTGAGGCGGTTTCCTCGGTACAGCCACACATTTCGTCCTGGCATCAACACCTCTCCATCACTCTTTGTTTCAGTAGCCAAAACTCGATACGGACCAACAAACTTCCCATTTTTAAACATTTTCCCCTGATCTTCTTTCTTAGCCGATTGTTGTCTCCAAGCAAAAACCAGGTCTCCCGGAAAAACTTGTTTGAGAGGACGATGACCTGACACAGCCGCTCTATTCAGCCGCTCCTTTACTTGTTGTTCGATGAAGGATTTCTCAGCCACCATCATCCCCTTTAAATCATGACCATATTGAGCCGAAACTCCACTTTCAGTGATGATGGGTAGATCCTCCAGGGGTGTGTCACAAGGGCTGGGTCCTATGGTCATGGATCGGCCAAAAGCATGCTGGATGGGAGAATACCCCAGGTACAAATCCCTTTGGTTTTGAGCCCAGAGAGCTCGACAAAACATTTCGGGGAAGGCCATTTCCGGACATTCAGTGCTCAGAGCATTGAGGATACCCTTGGTACTTTGGATATTTCTTTCAACCAGAGGAATCTGCCAGTGAGCCTCAGCCGCTATGAACTCCAAACCAATACCATGGTCACCCAAATAATCATCAAGACTGATATTTCTCCAAGCTCCGTCGGGGTCAGCGCGGATTTTCTTAGGTTGACCGAAGAAAGGAAACCATCTTTCTTGAAGGAAGGACTTCACCTCATCAGCACTGATATGGTAGTGTTTCCCATGATGAACCACATGACCAACTCGCAACCGTGATCCCTCATCTATACCGAGAATGAAGTGCCAAACTTCCTGAGTATCAGGGTGTTCCCATTGCCCAAAATCAACCTGAAGGGTTTCCCATTTCCCCGAAAGTTCTTGGAGGGTGGATTGATGCCGTGGATCAGGACGTTCCTTCTCCTGACAGGTGTCACACTTGTGTTCATACGCGAGCTTCAAGATTGGTTTGGATACCCCTCTTTTCTTGAGAGCTTGTACAAGATACTTTTTGACTGCAGTGTCCTGAAGCGCTGTGAATCCTATGAATGAGCCGCTTATATTTCTCAACCTCTTCGGGTTTGAGGGGTTCCCCATTATCATCCTCTCCCGGTTGGGAGACAGCTGCCAGTTCAAGCTCTGACGGCACCTGGGTTCCAGTGCCATCCTGAAGTTCATGAACCAAGGCACTCCAAGGCTCTGGACGTGTGAGGAACTTGATGATTCGTTTGGCAAAACTAGGTGTGTAAAAGGCTGTTTGACGGCAGATTCCGGATCCCTCACACTTCCCCTTAGCATGGTTGCCCTGACATTGGAGATTCATGTGGTTACCCAGATCCTTATCTTTCGTGGCCAGCTTCCAACCTTTACACAACAGCTTACCAGAGGGTTCTCGAAGACCTACTTGACATCCCTTACAGACATAATTGGACATCCCCATCTCTTCCATGAACTTTATATGATCTTCATGTTTCCATGCTTCGGATCTTTCGGACCACTCCCAAATCACGGTGATACCCAGCTGGTCAGCGTGGCGGGCCACTTCTCGGCCATGCTCATACTGGGTCCTGACTCTCTCTCTCTCTCTTCTTTTCAAGATCCTGGCACTGTTCCCCAGTCTTTTGATTGAGATGTTGGATTGGTGAGTAAGGTCCGCATTCAGTGGCAATCCAAAGCACTTTGGGTTGTTTTTGTTCAAGGAACTGTTTGATTTCTTGAACCCCTGGTTTGGTTTCAAGGTCATACCCATTCCAGTGTGCAAGACGAAAAGCAGAGTCGTGGCCTAGGAGGTCATGACACGTTTGTGTGAGAATGCTGGAAGGATCACAACACAGTTCAACTAACAGTGGTCTCCCTCTTTGAATTACCTGAGCCCAAGCATTGACTAAGCCATGTTCATGAGTCTTACAAAGCTGCTTACGTACCTTGCCATCAAAGAGGTTTTCAGGAGGTTTGGGGAGACCGTGGATGGATTCCCATTCTTGGTCGGACAGCTCGGTCAATCCTTTCACCGTGTCTTGGCACGGCTGTTGACCTTGGACTGGCGGCGAAGCTCCTGGATCTCCGCTTCCAACTCCTGGATGCGCTTCTGATCTTGGTCGGGGAGATTCTCCTCGTCGGAAATGGGGACCGCGATCTCCTCGTGGACCATCTTGAAGCTGCTCCCGGAGCTGATGCTGGGAGCTGGACCCTTCGCCTTGTTGGTCTTGCTGGGAAGGTGGATGTTGTTCTGTGGGTTCATCTTCTGTTCCTGGGCCCACACGGCAAACCTCTCCAGACGCCAGCATGATTGACCTTCCTGCGTTGTCGTGATGCACCTGTCGGCATATATCCTGGTTGAAGCTTGCAGCATCTCGCTGTTGGTGCCGAATCCCATCAGATCCGTGCCCTTTGAGGGCTTGAAGCGCATGATCTTCTCGTTGATCTTGGTGATCAGTTGGATCTTGGTCTCGTTCCCGGTCAGGGTAACATTCACCTTGGAGGCCAGCTGGATCAGGAGGGTCTTGTTCTTCTGAGCTTGGTTGAACTCCTTCTCGAGGTTCTTGAAGGTTACATCCTCCTCGGTTTGGGAGGCTTTCTTGATCTCCTCCAATCGAGCCATGATCTGGCTTCGGTTCCATGATGGTGGCATTGACTCCCCGCACTCCAGAAGCTTCTCGGTGAGCTTGGCTTTGGTCTGGTACGGCATGTTGCTGAGTTGGTTCCGAGGCTGGTGAGTGGGTTGAGTCGCGAGTGAGCTGCTGGCTTGAGGATGGCTGTGGCGGTGACTGAGTGGTGGCCTGATTGCCGATGACATGTCCTAGACAAGTGGCCGTGACATTACTACCGTTGCCATGCTCAACACTACTCTCATCACATCCCTGGACACATCCATGATTGATTGACACTTGTGAATCTTCCATCCCAAAATTGGCGTAATTCGAATTCAAATTTGATGGGCAAGTGACGACCTTTGGGATACTTTTGCCCGTTCCATTGGAATCCCAAAGGAGCTGTCCCTAGACAGCTGGAGAACCACACTTGGGTTGTTCCACAGATAAAAATGGAGTGCCCCGGGCCTTGGCATTTTTAAAGATGTCATCAACAAGAGGGAAAAGTTGATGGCCACTGGCAGCACGTTCTAAAAAAATCACTTGCTTGGGGTCAACGTGCTTCAAGATCATGGTGCCGGCTTCAAAATGGATGACGGCTCCCAGCTTACGCAGGCTTTTCACACTGATCAGTACAGGTTGTCCTGCGCGATCATGGAGGTGTACTTGTAGTTGTCCAGGATTGCCATTGACCGGGACATTCACCTGTGCCGTAAAGACACAGGTCAACTTGCCATTGTCACCGAATTTGAAGCTGGGCCGTTGGTCAGGGAGCACTTCTACGGGGTCTGTCCCAGATCTATCCCATTGCAGCTCTCTCACACGCTCAATGGCTTCTGTTGAGCCGACGGAACTTGTTGCCCCTCCATCAATGATACCCTTTCCGTCATTGAGAGCTTGGGCAATTGTAGCCAGATTGGCCACTTCAGGCTCAACATTGAAGTCCTCGCTCATGTAGGCTGCTTCTCTGGGGCTATCCATCACCTTCTCCGTGAAGAACACCACGTTGACCTGTCCTGAATGGGGGTGGTTGGAGCTGGTCGTTGAAGGGCATTCCTTTGTCGCATGGCTCTTTCCGCACTTCAGACATTTGGGTGGTGGTCCTTGTGAAGTGCTCTTGGATTTCCAGCTCTCAGACTGGTGGCCATAGTATCTTCGATTCTTCCTGATAAACGTTTGTTTTTCCCTTGCCTCTCTCAACGTTCTCTTCGCTCCCTGCATTTGCTGATAGGCCGCATAGGCCTCTTGCTCTAAGGCCTGAAAGGCCTCTTGGTCTTCAGCTGAGAGGTACGCAGTCTCAGAGCTATCCAGCTCCTGCGCTTCCCAAATCTCCTGGTACTCGTCATCGTCCAGGATGTAGGCTGATTGCTTTTGACCATCGCGCTTGCGAAGGTCCTCATCAGACCATGTGAGGCGAAGTGCATCCTTCACCCGTTGCAGGCTGAAGTCATTCTTCAGATTGGCAATGATCGCGCTGCGCTCCTGCAAGTCGAGGCCGCTGCGCTGCAGCAACATCCAGGCAACCGCAAAATCTGGAAGAAATCCTTGGGCTTGTTCTGCGGCATGGTCTTGATGGTCATGCCAGGAGTAAGCATCTGTTCTTGCTCCCTGCCAGGACCATGAGGATTGCCATCCCCTCTCATGCCATCCTTGGTGATCTTGCCAATCCTGATCCTGCCACTCTGAACCAGGATCCTCTTCCTCTTCTCGCATGAGACCATTGTCTCCGAAGGGCTGTTCAGGCCCATTGGGACTCAAAGGGCTCGGTGGGGCACTGGCTCGGCCGGACCTTGAGGACCATCTCTTCTTCTCACCATAGTCTCTGATAGCTTCGCGCAATGTGCGCTTGACATCGTCTAGTGCCTCATCGTGACGCACTAGCCAAACTGCCATTGATTCCTCTTTGCGACGCTTCAAACCATAGAAGAACTTGGTAATGTAGCGCCCTGCTTCAGGTAGACTTGGTGCTCGGAGGGTGGATCGCAGCAGGTCCAGCACTGAATGGACACCTTTGGGATTGCTGAACCATCCAGGAGGCATCGACTGGGCGGCCACTCTGGCTGGGCTTTCCAATGCCGCGATCAACCTTGGGGCTGCTGTGTCTCGCTTTCTCCATTCTATAGTCTCTACATAGAGAATGGCTTCTCTCCTGTATCGCTCGAATAGCTCTGCTGAGCCATCAAAGACGGGGATCCCATCTCGAAAACGAACCTCCATGGCACCCCGCCGTGGAGCTACAAAACAGGACAAAAGTCCCTGGATCTACCGCCCACCAGAAGATGGCGTTTCTTCTGGTAGGCTCCGCTACCGTGCAGAGAAAGCACCGGGCAGCCGGACAACGCTAAATCTTTTCTCTTCGAGACCCAAAGGTGTCTTGCGGACCGGCCATTGCATGCACATCAGAATGCATGACATGCGAGGAAACTGAAAGTTTTGCATATATATATATATACATACATTTCTTTTTAAATATAAATATATATATTTTTTTTTCCTTTATAAATCTATATGTAGATGTATTTGCACAAAAATATACGCATGTTCAATAATCAACGATGTCCACATTGTTCCAAGAAAGCATTACGACCATGTATGGCGCCATGGCTGAATTAAGTATTGTAACTGTTGCTCTCATTGTGCTGTGTGTTGGAATATGTTTGGAAGTTCTGGTGCGTAATTTCCATTGTGACTGTTGCACTTTATGTTAAAATGTACGCGCTCGGCACTGTGTGTTGCAATCTGCTTGGAAATTTTGGCGCGCTGCTTCCATGTTGAGTGTTGCCTTGCTTATGTTGTACTTTTTTTTGGAGGGTTGACCTGGGGTTGATGAAAATTTAATGGCAACTCCTGCGCTCCGGAAATGTTTGTGCAAAGTTTCCTTGGGGACTGCTGCGGTTCCCATGTTGCGCACTTTCTTTTATTCGCGGAGGATTTTGCGCATAGTCTTGTTGCATTTGTTGTTTTCCATTCCGTACGTCCGTTCCGATGCTGTATGGATAATAAACGGATAAGTTGTAAAAAAATACGTTGATAACACATGGAAAATGAGTGGATGATAAACGGAGAATATAAAGAAAATACATGGACACTACATTGATAATATCTTCATACTTGATTTAATTTGGAAAATATTTGGCGAGTAAACCGGAAATACATTGAAATTCAGGAAATGAACGGATTATAAATGGATACTCAATTTGAAAATATTAAATGGATTTCGTATTGCCTGTTTCTACGTCAAACAGATTGGACAAGGAATTTTGTATGGCCTATCTTTCTACTTTGTCTTTGGTCCTAGATACTGGCCTTATTTTGAGTCTATACTGAAAAATGCTGCCCTTGCTTTTGGTCCCAGACGCCGGCCTTTTGTTGGAGGAGGGATTTTGCATTGTTTTTTTTCAACTTTAAACCATCTTGGAGGAGGGATTTCCGATGGATAGCGCATGGATGAACAATCGGTAACAAAGGGATATTCTTGTATGGATCAAGCATGGATACATGGATAATGCATAAAGCCAAATGGACAATAGCTGGAAATAATGGCTGAACAGTGGATAATATTTGGACATTTTGACGGAAATGTGAATCTCAATGGAAGGAAAACTGATAATATATGGAAGCAATAAGAAAAGTTATTGGATGATATATGAATGGCATATGGATGAAACAATGACGACAAAATGGATAATGAATGGAAAATAGATTGCTAATACATCGACAACAAACGGACGAGCACAAGACAATATGTGGTGATATATGGGTAGTAAATGGGTAATTAATGGATGATAGATTGACAATAGCTACATCCAGTGCACCATTAATGCTCAATACATGAACAAACAATTGACAACAAATGGATAAACAATGATTAAACGGATAATGAACGGACAATGAATGGATACTATAAATGGAAAAAACATGGATAACTTATGGATAACACGTTGATCGCAAATGGATATTGAATGGGTTGTATGGACGCTAAATTAGAATGGTAGATGGATAAGATATGGGTGGTATGTGGTTAGAATTGCTCAAAATCTTTTCAATTGCTCGAGAATGGCCTGCTGTAGACCAAAACAAGTATTCAAACGCAATGGGCCTGGCCAGAAAAGTTTGCTCAAAATTGGCCCAAGGATTGCGTCTAGACTAAAACGAATATTAAAGTAAGATGGGAAAAAACGTCACGGTCTAGCATCAATCTCCATAATTTGTGAATTCCAATTGTGCAGGAATGACATGTAGACTGAAAGGACTATTCAAATATATACAAATTGCTGGCCGAACAAATTCCGCTCAAAATCGCTCAAAATTGTTCAACATTGCTCAAAATCAACTCAAAATGTCTCAACATGTCTCATACCAGCCCCACAAATCTGCTCAGAATTGCTCCAAATTGCTAAAAATTGCTCAACATCAACTCAAAATGTCTCAAAATAAGTTTTGAGAAAAATTGAGTTGATTTTGAGACATGTTGAGACATATTGAGACATTTTGAGGCAAAATGGTGATTGCTGACAGTGCCAAAGGCATGGCAAAATGCAACGTTGTTGCAAACTTTTTGAAACCGAAAGCAAACAGATGTCAAATGGTGTTTTTGCTTATAATACCGCAGCGTGAATGCTTACAGAAAAAATCATGAAACACTGTTTTTGCTTATAATACCGCAGCGTGAATGCTTACAGAAAAAAATATGAAACACGGTTTTTGCTTATAGTACCGTAGCGTCAATACTTACAGAAAAAATATGGAACACTGTTTTTGCTTACAATACCGCAGCGTGAATGCTTACAGAAAAAAATCATGAAACACAGTTTTTGCTTATAGTACCGTAGCGTCAATACTTACAGAAGAAAATCATGAAACACTGTTTTTCCTTATAATACCGCAGCGTGACTGCTTACAGAAAAAAAATATGAAACACTGTTTTTGTTTATAGTACCGTAGCGTCAATGCTTACAGAAGAAATTTTCCGCGCTGCGCGCGGATTTGTCTTCAACCTTAAGCTTGAAGGTTGCAACCTGGAAAACGTTTGGAAGATATAGAAGGAGCAAACCGGAAAAAAACATTACACGCTGCAAAAA
>VSDK01019556.1:0-10439 GCA_009767595.1 Symbiodinium kawagutii | reverse complement strand
TCGTCGCAACGATGTGGCGTGAGATATGGGGATCACAACGGGCGATCCCAACAGGTCAGTCCCAGTCCCAAGAGGGTTGGGGCTCCATTTGGGGTTGAATGAAGATCTCGGGAGTCTTGGGCTTCGCGGCTTCCCCTTGCAAAAAATACTGATTGAATCATGTTTTTCGCCCGGTCGATAGACTGAAATGAAGGATGCCTCTGAATGCAAAGGATTTCGTGGGATCCTGGATGCTCGAAAGGAAAATGCATTTGTTGTTCGTTGCACACAGCATGCTGGCAGTTTAAGCTCCCGTGGAGCCAGTTTCCCTTCAGCACTGCTGCAGATAAATATTCACAGAAGACGTATGGCTGGTTGGGATGTGAACCAAGAACCACCTGTGTTTGTTGAAAAGTGGATATGACTTGTGTCCCACACTCCTCTCAAAATGGGAATATTGATAGAAGGACAGGAGTGCTGCTCAACAGCGAAGCTCATAAGCCAATCGGATGGCGAATGATGTGATGAACCGGAGTCAGTTCACCCATGTTCATCCTGCGAAATTGTGAACATCAGAAAAAGAAAAACATCTCCAGTGAGTTGTTGGCCTCAGCCATTCAGCTGGTAATGCACAGCTCCCAACATCGCCAGGCAGACACTGAGCTGTAGCCGATGAAAATCCTCAGCGCCTGGCAGTGCAGATCAACCTGCAGGATACTCTTCAATGCTGGGTGGGAAACAGCATAGAACAGCTTTCTTTTTACAGGTTCCCAGGAGCAGGAAAAAGATCAGGGGCCCCAGGATTTTCAAGCCCTGGATCACCATCACCTGGCTCGACTGTTGGACCCTTGAAGCTGGTCAGCCAAAAATTATCAATCTGTGAACCCAATCATACAGCCTTTTCTGAGGATGTCCATCAGTTGGTCAGCATAAGCAGCAACTATCAGCAATTTTTGGGCAGCAATGATGCCGCTGGTCGAGCCCCAAGCCCTTTCATGGCTGAACAGAGGAACCCTCCAAGTGTCGAAAATTCTGCCTGCCCAGGATACACCCAAGGCCATCCGGATTTAATCTTGTGGCTTGCCATACTGCCAACTGCAGCTACCCAAGAATTGTCTAGCAGCAAATCCATCAAGCCATCCACCGCATCATGATCCATTCACTTTTAAGCCAAACGGCCAGTGCCCCAATTCCCAGACCGAACTCGTTCCGCCTCATGCGGATGACTGTAAATCTTTGTGCAGCAATGAAGCCCCGACGGACTGAAGTAATACTCCTGTCCGCTGGAAAGTGGTCGTTTCATATACTTGGAACTCACGGCAGTTCAAATGATCGTCATCATCACTAACATCATCATCACCACCACCATCATCCTCCTCCTCATCATCAGTCAAAAAATATGTTACCATAGTCTTAGCAAGCAGCCCCACATGATCATCCCCAACAAAGACCACCCGCCACCGATCCCCGAGGCTCACGAATCATCTTCGAATCTGAAGCAGGAAAGCGACCAATGATGCAAGGATCCAAGGAACCAACAGTAGAGATCTCACCAATAGCGACTGACCAACGCATTTAGATACTCTGGATCGAATCAACCAAAAACACTCAGATCCGCGGATTGATGGCTAATGATGGTGAATAGTGGCTTATGGTGGCTTAATGTGGCTTATCAAGGGTATAGAATACGTAACCCACCGGAATGGCTGCTCGGTAGTTGGACCAGTTGGAGATTGAAATTCACAACTGGTTCTAATAATCTCTTCATATTACCTATGTTTTTGTTGTGAACTCCCACATTGTCAAACAGGCAGTTGGAGTTGGTGGGCACAACCCAGGAGGTGTGTGGGTACCCACCATGCTTCGCTGAGGTAGTTCCATATGGGCCACCCCCTTACGGTAAACATGGAACCCCAAAATGGATCAACTGGAGCCATATTCTTCCTCAGATTCAATCATTTGATTTGCGGAATATGGTTCCGAAGCTGACAGCTATCCTGACAGCTGTCCTCACAGCTGTCCTGACAGCTGTCAGCATAAAAGGAACGTCTTGTTTTTTGCATGGTTTCAATTGTGTCAATTGTCCTAACGTTATTCTCCTGGAGATTAATGATATGGACCCTACTAAAATGGTATCCAACAGGAACATGATCATCGGACCCCTATCTGAGAGGGTCTATGTGGGTTTCCAGGAGTGTATACACCCAAAAAAGCATCAACAAGTACGCCCACTCACAAGTGATATGTAGTAAGTATGTGTGTGTATGTGTGTGTGTGTGTTCCAAGACGTACTGATGAAAGGTTCTACTACGCAAGCATGCCCGTTGGCTGTGAGAATCCTTTACTAGCCAGTAGAACTTCGATTGGTAGTGATGCATCAGCGGTTTTGGAAAATGCATCGGTGGTAGGCATGTCTATGAAACGCGCTGCTGGTGAATTCAAGCCTGTGTGTTCAATGCCACATCGGATGGTTACCGCAGTTGTATACTAAGTCATGTGACAAATCATTAGGGTAGTCAACTACCAAAATCCAATCAATGCAACCATCCTTGCAGATCAAATACCATAACAAGCCTCAATGATGGCTGTTATCAACTAGAATGTGTTCCCATTCTCACTAGTGCAAGCCATCAGTATTGACTGAGCTGTCGCTATTGTTATTGTTGTTGTTAACTACTATCAGTCACCATTTGTGATTGACCGCGATCAATCGCTTCTATTAATCAACAATT
This sequence comes from Symbiodinium kawagutii, assembly GCA_009767595.1. Taxonomy (NCBI): domain Eukaryota; class Dinophyceae; order Suessiales; family Symbiodiniaceae; genus Symbiodinium; species Symbiodinium kawagutii. The sequence continues at coordinate 7,728 of VSDK01019556.1, read as the reverse complement.
ATCAACCATTACTCATTACTAACAATTATTCACCATCATCAACCACCTTAATCACCTCATTAACAGAGCTGTTGCTGTGGCTGTTCCTCCATGACATTCCTCCGTGGCACTCCTCTCCAGCAATGAGGATGGAGGTGTGGTAGCCCCCAAAGCCCCTGCCACCAAGCAGTCATGATGTCAACAATAATTGATGATAACGCTTGATGATGATGGTGGTTGATGTTGAGGTTGAGGTTGCTGACGGTGATGATAACGATGATTAAGGTTGATGATGATGATGATGATGATGATGATGATGATGACGATGACGACGATGACGACGACGATGACGATGATGATGACCGTGATGGTGATCGTGACAGTGATGGCGGCGGTGAGGAGGATGGTACTGATGGATGACCATGGAAGGGGGCTTTGTAACGCTTCTGCTCGCAGGCGCACGTGCACACACAAACATAGACACGTTTGAAAACGCACACAAAATTGCGTGGAGCAAAGGAAGTCTAACCAGCTGCAGTTAACGACTTCTTGTTCTGTCTGTAAATGTGGCAGATCTCAAAAGAGTTCAAATCATCGCCCAAAATATGTTAGAAACATGATATGTGTCATTATGTGTATCTGCCTTTCTGGCCTTCAAACACTGAAAGCAAGTTGGAGAGAATACGAAAGGAGAGCCATGTAGAGTTCCACCTGGTTGTAGAGATTCGTCAAAAACTGAAAGTACCGTCAGTATAGTACCTCACAGCCATCACCTGAAAGAATTGCTGTTCAGAAACTTCTTCGGATTTGCCTCTGCAAAGAGTGCCCCATCAACATTGGAATAGCCACTCCAGCGAGAATCTATGAGCGAATCCTGGCACGCATCCTGTTTTTGGTACAAAATGGAAATGTCTGGTTCTCATTGGTTCCCGCATCTCAGCATCACAGGTGGTGAACCCTTGGGCATTTCCCAACCTTGCTCACGACATCGAAGGTTGTCGCAGCACCCCAGGCTTTAGATTTCTGAAGGTCATCGGCAGCACCGTCCACCTTAGAGAAAAATCTTAACGCCCCGTGCCTTGGAACATTGCCATACAGATCCATCATGCTCCATCCATGTCACGAGTGAAAATCTTCGGAAGATCTGATGTTCATCCTGCAGAGCTAAGACGCCTTGTGCAAAATCTGGTTCAATGTTCTCCTTAGTTTCAACAACTGCCAGAGCTGAGATGCAAAGGCAAATCATATCAGTCGTGGCCGGACCCCTAGTAGGGGTCAAGATATCTTGAGAGACGTGCCTCACGATTTTTGGCCAAGCGGCTCGATCTGTCCCAGCCGTTCACCATGCAAACGCTGTTCTGCTGAAAATGTGTCCAACGATTTGTCAATGTTGGCCTGCACAATCTCAAAGTGTCGTGTTGGGACCGCTGGGTGGTCAGGCCAACCCAAACAACAACGTGAACGAATATTGAATGCGTCTCAATTCGGCGACGCACTATGGTGCAATGAACAAGTTGACACAAAGCCACAAAGCTGTTGTAAGCGGTGCGCAGCAGAAATTCCTGCAAACTCTTGAGGAAATGTCACCTAGCTACAAGTGGCCCCAAAGTCCAATAGTGGCAAGCGTGCCTGCCCATTCACGAGTTTTCCAACCTGATAGCACAAGTGGGTCCGGTCATGGATGCTGACACGTACGCAGCAAACACAACCAAGTGGCAACTAGCACCACACACAAGCCCTGAGCAAACTTCCTGAAAGTGTTCTCTGTGCTTGCAGAAGTCTGAGGCCCCAGACGTTTCCAGTAAGTTCATCCATGTTTCACATGCATGTCAAAATCGCCATGCACTGCGATACACCCCGTTTTTTCAGCGTAATCTTTGGCCTAAAGACTAAGCTGCCTAAAGCCGTGGAATACAGTTGTGGGATAAATACATTCGAATGACATTGAACAATGAATAACCCTATTTTTTCGATTGACAAGTTTTGTTCCACAGTTGCCTGATTTCTTGTATCTTGTCTTCCGCTACCTATTACCCTCACTGGCGTTCGAGCCAACTTTGCAAACACTACAGTAAGGATATTCCAATTGTTGGTTGCTGAAAAGTAGAAATCACTTTCAAAAGACAATCAGGAGGAAAGTGCGTCTTAAGTCTCAACAAAACACCTACGAATTTTGCACGCAGATGCGCAAAAACCAGCGCAACTGCACAAACACACCCCAACAATCCTACCAGATTCAACGTCAACTGTTGTCAAATATGAATGAGACAGGCCAGAGGATGCCAGAGGCTAGGGGCGCAAACTTGACCCAAACGTTCATTGTCTGTGCAAACGCCCCCAACAACGCTTTCACATCTCTCTCTCTCTCTCTCTCTCTCTCTGCGTCGTCTGGAAACGTAGTCATCATGATGTTTTTCACAATGCTACAGGCACCGAACGAACACCTGAAGTGACATTTGGCCTGGTCTGAAACGTAATACCCATTGATCCATGATTTTTGTTGGTTTCCTGCTTAGCAATCTACAATCAATGACCCTCCATCCATCCACTCACCCACCCATCCCATCCCATCCCATCCAATCCCATCCATCCAATAAAAACGATAATTTGGGCGTTGATCGTTTGTGCTGCGGTCAACTCTTGCACATCCATTTCGATTGACAGCTCCAAACCTATTAACCAGCTAAACCAGCTTTTTTGTTGGTTAATAGCCATTTTGTTAGTATATCCACCACTATTATTGGTTATTATCCCCTGTTACTAACCATCATCAACCAAACTCTTCACGTGGTTTCATGGTTTTGCAGCATGACCTTCCCATAGTTCACGTTGTTGACGTAGCTTCACCAAGCGATCCCATGGGTTCCCTGTCCTTTGGCGTTTCCAGACAGTGTGCGCATGGGACCGCTAAATACTACCAATGGGAAATCAAAGACCGGTCATATTTGATGGGAAATCATGGGCCATCTGTGGTAAAACTAAAGGTTGCTACCTCTGCAAATGGCACTATCATGTCTCGGTGGGCTTAAAGATCCCCTGCTAAAACTCTAATCCCAATTGATACAATCATGATATATGTTCCCACCCCCCCTCCCCCCCTCCCCCCCCCCCCCCATCCCCCCATCCACCCATCCACCCATCCACCCATCCCTCCATCCACCCATCCACCCATCCACCCATCCACCCACCCACCCATCCACCCATCCACCAGCACTGTAAGAAATGTGTTTCCAAAAGCAACAAAAATGCATGCATAACAATACCAAAGCGACCCACCCTTCCCAAAGTTTTGGCAATACATCGCCCCACGTTTTCTGTGGACGCCCGCGGGTTCCTGAAAAGGATTCAGCAAATCCAGGCCAACTGTTGGAACCAGCGATGCACGCCGCAAATCGAAAATTTTGTTTGAAAAGGGAAGCCGGCCATGAGCAACATGGGAAAATGTCCAAGACTGCCTCCAACTTGTCGTTCATTTCCGCGTGAAATTATTCCATTCATTGCCGCCCACAGGCACGGAACCAACAATTGCACAAAGCATGCGGCGCTGCACCACATTGATTCTTTGAAGTTGCGACGCAACCAAGAAAATGAAGCCAGGCCAAACAATGCTGTCGGAACAATAACCGCATCAAAAAAAATTAATCGCAGAATGAAACACACGTGGCGATTAGTCAGCACATGTTCATGTTTGTGAAATTTGGTTCGGGCCATCTCCACACGATGTGCGGGTTCAGTTTTTTCCCGTCATGGTTTTTGATAACCACCTGTCCAAAAATTAAGACACATTTGTACAAGGCCGAACTTCTACCACGGAATTACTGGCCTCCGCGTGGCAAGTTTTCATCAGGTCACAATATGTAAATTTGCCCCACCGCCAGAAAACAACTAATCCCAGCTGTCTTCCACCGACCATGGTGAATGGGCATACCGCATGCCAGAGAGGTGACCCATTTTTGGCGCACTGGCGGTGTAAAAATTAAAAATTTCCAAATGCTATACAATCTTCGGCATTACGGCATAACTCATCCAAAGCCGACGAAGCAGCGCCAAAATTTGCCTATCACCAAGGTAACGAAATCACATAGTACTTTCAAATTTGGGTGTCAAAAACTGTCGTGGTTGACTTGTTTTCCAGGTATATGGCGGTCACCGGCGAAGGCCTATCTGTCCTACAAATCCACCTTCCAAACCATTTGTCAACATCGGCAAGGCAAATCTTAAAACCATGAGCGGATCTGATATCTTGCAATTTCGTGTTCCAATCATGTAACATTTCACGCCATGCAAACAAATTTGAGATCAACACTTCGTGCCAGAAAATTGCGTTCAAGTTAAAGTGGCACCGTGGCCATCTGTTCATGCCACCCAACCGCGCAACAGAGCCCCTCCAGTTTCCTCAAAACTGCGCGCATCCACACGCACGGCAAACCGTTCCGAAAGGATTGCCCGATGCCCGGCTGCAAAACACAGCCGGCGTGATCATTGCAAAAAAACAACTTCAAATGCGTGCAAATATTTTAGTCAAATAAAGTTGATTTGCGCGCAATTCTATTCGAAAAACAATTTCCAAGTTGTGCCGGCCACCCTTCCCTGTTGAAAACGAGCACCCCAACCATTCATGACCAGAATTCCGAAACAAAATTTGTACCAACATGCCATTGTAAATCACAGGCGTCACGGCCGCTTTTTTTCTCAGTTACCAAAACTCCACGGCGGCTCCGCTTTTGTAGTCCCAAGAACTGGTTGATAAGGGTTCGAAACAAGGCCAACATTGAACCATGCATTGATGAAAACATCCAAGCATTGGATCAAATCACAAATATTTCGTTTCATCAATTTTCTGCCCGCTTGTGTCTTTTGAAATTGTCCTTCCGTGAATTTCCGTGATATGCGTTTTGCTTTGCCGGCAAATTATTTTCCAACACCGTGGGATGACATAGCCGAAGTGGAAAGAACATGCCATATACATCCATACACTCGATTGTGTCCTGGAGGATTTGCAATGCACTCGAACTGTTATTGGTGGTGATTTCAAGCTTTCTGTTGGCGCACCTCGCGCTGGAGATGATGTTGATTCACTTGGGGTTTGGGGGCGTGGCCCACGAAACGAGCAAGCGATTGCACTTACACAATGGGTATTGCAATGGGGCTTGCAAATTTTCAGTCGTCAACAAGGCACGCAAGACCCCAATGATAGTTGGACATGCCAACGGTATTTTGATCAGTCAAAGGTGCAACAAGATTTTCTTCTGGGTGATCATCGTGCATTTGTTCACCGCACTTGGCATGATGGTGGTTTACATATTAGATTGGGTGATCGGTGAGCCCGTTGCATTCTACAGTGGCCAGTTCCTGCAAAGCAATTTGCGAAGCAGGCTCGCTTCCAAAATACGCAAATCAAAAAATGGAAACCATTTTTGGATGACCATGGGGAGCTCTCGAATACCATGAATATTTGAAAGCCAAAGTGGTTGAAAACAAGGATATTACATATTACAGTCGCAACCATGGAGATGTGGTTTCGTGATGCTGCGACTCATCCCGGTGAGGTGGATTCAAACATTCGCAAGTTGCAGCCTTCGGGTTTGTTGCAGGGATTGCGGAAACGACGGCGAACTGAAACGTGCCAGCAGGCGCGGAAACATCTTACCTTTCGAATTCGTTAATTGCAACGCCAAAAATTCCGAAAATGGAGGTCGTTGCAATTAAACATTTTTTGCCACATGTTGCTTCATGGAAGGGACTCATGACACATATTCCACGACCATATGCTTCGCTGGGAGTGTCTCCGCCCCCCCCGCCCCCCGTGGAGGAATTTTTTTTTGTTGGAAACATTGTTGCGTGGGAACGCGGTTGAGCTTCAAGGACCGGATCGTTTGGAAGATTGACGGAACCAAGAACTAACCGCAATCCAGAAGTTTGTATAAGTGCAAACGTGGCGCCGACGATGCTGGTTTGGTTTCTGCGTTTTTGAAAAGTGCCCCTGTGGGGATCCTGCGGTGTTTGATGGGCCTCTTCAATGACACGTTCTTGGCCGGTGACGTGCCAAACGGACGGTCGAAAACGCTGTTCATGATGTTCGCGAAAAAGGCAAGCGCAGCGCATGCTTCAAAGAATGTCGTTCGCAAACTGCAAACCAATAGAAAAGGCGTAGGCTCAAAACACAGCCTTGCCTCACACCAGCGTTGATGTGGAACGCACGGTTCCGGTTCCAATTGCCTATTACCTCGCCTGTTTGATCGGCATATAACAGTTGCATTATCCAAATGAAACAAGTGAAAATTCCATGGTATTGGGGCCATGCTACTCGAGCAAATGCCTTCAATAGATCCAAACTGATGATCCAAACAGGTGTTTCGTGCAAAATTGCCTTGTCAATGAACAAATTTGTTGTTACCAAGTGTTCCTCGACGTGATATGACTGTCTGAACCCGTGTTGTTCTTCAGGCTGTTGTGCGTCCAGGACGTTCCCGGACCGACCCAAAATCAAGTATGAACAACTTTTGTACAGCAATTGTACAACGGCAATCGGCCGAAAATCTGCATCGGAGGTTGCCGCTCTTTTGGACTCACTGCCGGATTGTTTTGCACAAGTGGGATTGCAATTGAATGCCAAGAAAAACGGTGGCGTTGACGACCGAAGAGCAGCCACCCCCAACACTACGAACTGGAAATGATATTGTTTTGGACATTCTGGATTGCGATGCTGGTCACAGGTGGCTGGGATGCATATTGTCCGCAAAAGGTTCGACAAGGCAATGCAAAGATGCGCAGCTCCATTCGCAACAAGCTAGCAAAGCAATCCTCCGTGACCACTTTGTGTCTGTCAGAGCCCGCCTTCAACTTTTGCATTTTTTTGTGAGTTCACTTGCTTGTCTTGGCCGTCGGTACAGGACTGTGGACCAACTGGTTTTAAATGTTATGAATGTTGAATTTCGGAAACTTTTGCAGTTCTTCGTGGGCCCTCCCAGAAACATGTGTTGGGATTAGCCATGGCACGAAATATGGTTCCAGTGGAAGGAAAGGTGCGTCACTGGACCGATATGGTCTCAACAGTCTGGGTTGGAGGCTATGTGGCGCGGTTGCCGGGAAATCGTTGGGTCAAACGTGTGCTGAGTTGGCGCCCTGCCGGTCGGAGGAAAGCCTGCCGACCAATTGCAACTTGGGAAATTTATGTTGGAAAATTTTGTAGGGTGTAACGGCCTGGGCACTTGGCATGCGGCGGCGTTTGATGTGGACATCTGGCATTCGTTCGTCCACGAATTCATACAATTTTTTTGGGCCGACGCTCTTACCTCAAAGCAGTTTTGTTTTTCACCCTGCCTGCCTTCGGACTGGCAAGCGCAAAGTCAAATTCTTCCGGGTTGACGGCTAACGAAAGCGAACCATCAGAAAAGCACAAATTTCGTCGTCAGGGAAGGTAGTCAGCCAAATCCATCCCGAAATGTCCCCATTCAACCGCCGCCTTGAATGGCCCACTGTGGCAAATACGAAAACATCACCAGCCAACGAACTCGTTGGTGTTTTATGCCAGGTGGATCGAAAGTGTCCTTCGTATAACACCTGTCTGGGTTGGAATTCTACTGGTGCAGTTGCCCACAACATTTTGTAGCTACAATCCAGTTTTCCAACCCTTTTTTCTATGTAATGATTTCTTTTGGCTACAAAGTGTTCACACCTAACCTTAACCTTACGTCTTGCCTACTATAAAATGTCAGCGTATTTTCATGATAGCCCAACTTTAGGTGA
>VSDK01019554.1:359397-386043 GCA_009767595.1 Symbiodinium kawagutii | reverse complement strand
AATATTTAATATTTAATAATTTAAAATTAATAACCAAAAATTAATAATTAATAATTAATTATATTATTTAATAATTAATAATTAATAATAATTTTTTAATAATTAATAAATTTTAATTTAATAATTTTTAAATAATAATAAATAACCACAAATTATCAAATAATAAACAAAAACCAAATTTACCAAATAATAAATATAAAATAATAAATAATAATTACTATTAAATTATCTATACCCAATAAATTTTCAACCCAAAAAAAATAACCTATAATCAATATCCAATATAAAATAATTCATCATAATTTTTAATTAAAAACAAATAATTAAAAACCAATAACTACCAACCAACAATAACCAAAAAATAAATAATATCTAATAATAAAAAAAACAATAATAATTAATTAATATTAATTAATATCTAATAATTTTTAATTACCAATTAATCAATATTTAATTACGAAAAATTAATATACATATAATAATTCTTCTATTACCATAAACCTAATAATTAATAACCATTAAATATGAAAAATAAACAAAAATAAATATAAATTAATTAAAAATTAATATCTTATAATCAAAATACCAAAAATAAATAAATATAAACCAATAAAATCAAAATAAAAATAAATCTATATCAAATAATTTTCAAAAATATATATATCAAAAATAATTAAACCAAATAATTTATTTTTATTTCAAAACCTTTATTTTTCCATTTTTATAAATAAAAAAAGTCGTTTTAATTTTATAATATAAAAATCTAAATATATATATAAATTAAACCATAAATATAAAACATATTCTAACTATAATTATCTATTCTAAATTTATTTAACATATTTAAATTTAAATTAAATAAATATATATTATATATTTTAATTATAAAATAAAAAAATATTCATTGTATAAATATTAAGCAATATTATACTAATATTCTTATTTTCTTATATAATCTATTTTAAATGTATTAAGATATATATATATAAATTATATATATTTATATTAATATATTTATATTGTATTATCAAAGAAATAGAATTTATTAAATCTATTTACCTCTGTTTAAAATACTAAAATTAAATTCAATATTTATACTATTCTATATTATTTTTTTAATTAATAATTACATATTTTAAGTTACCAAACTAATATAAAAATTAAATATCTTAGTTCTTATCTTTCAATACAAAAATTAAAAATATATTTCACTTAATTGCAAATAAAATTGAAATTGTTTGATATAGTTTTGGTGTTTATGCTTATATCCCTCCATAAAGGACTTTATCGTGAGTGAATTTTTGTTCTCCATCGCTTTTTCTGAGTGGGGTTCTTACTTGTCCCTTCCATGGGACATTAAGAGTAGATGCTTCGTCTTCTTTCTGCAATCCCTCAGGTGTTGGAAACACTATCAGCCATGGTTCCCCTACCCTTAGCTGCCGGGCACCCCAAATGCATTGTGACCATGGATCCTACCTCTTTGTGTGGTTGATTGACAAATTTTCCCGGAGAAAATGGGCTACTAAAGAACTCACTTCATAAATTTTGAGGCTATCAAGCTATAGTAGCAATCCTATATTGAATTCTCCGTCCAAAAGCTCTGGTTGTACGCCATCACATTGCCCCTTGCTCTAAGAACACCACACAAATGTGCAAATGGAGAGCATTGCGCGAACACCGCAACTGGCGCGGCTGGCAAGGCAAACCACATCTGCGACTTTAATTGTCGTGTATTTAATCATGACTTATTCAAAAATAACCCGTGCCGTTTTTTGACCATGATTATCCATGACTCCACTCATTACCCGGACTTTCTGCTAATTACCTGCCAAGTTTGTATGCATTACGCATCCTTTTTTGCAATCAATACTGTCCAACCATTCTCCGATGGGTTTCTGTTCGTTATTTATCGATTGTGCAACAGCTACTATCAATTGATGATCCATCTTGCACTCAGTACTTTTCATTCATCGTCGCTTTTCTGACAAGTACTATCCATTCATCATACAATGCGTTCGGAATCCATTTTGTTCTCATGATCATCCATCAATCATGAATGCTGTAGCCATTGCTATTCATCAATATCAATCATCAAGATTGCGACCATGACTATCCATGTATCATCCATGTTCTAACCAATGCTATCCATCAATCGTCCATATAGCAACCATCACTGTATAATATCAATAATTCGTTTTGTAATCATTACATTTCGTAACCATTGCTCAATGCTTGTTGATAATCTATCTGGAGAGCATTCCTTCCGATTGAAAATGTAACTGTTACTATCTAATAGTCGTCTAGTTTGTAAGCATTACTTTCCATTCATCATCCATTTCATCAAAGGTATTTCCTGCATGATCTGACCACTTTCAGCAGATTTTTTGTGGATTCCCCCACCCAAAGGTAGATCCAATGGGTGAAGAACTTTCGGAAATCTGTCTTTTCGGGCTCTATGCTTCAATTGAAAGACTTACTTCCTGCAAGCAACCTACCGTCATCTACCAACCAATACTGTTCGTCATGCCAAGCCATCATTGCTCATTACCAGCTTAATGTTCTTCAGTAAACCTCCCCGACCACACCAACCACACCAACCATTCACCATCACCAATAACCATCATCATTGACCATCACAATTAATCATCATAAATCACCATCATCAACCATTCAAAATTGACCATCATCAGGAAGCATCATTGTTCACCATCCACCATCATGACCGTTTACTAGGATATGGTGGTTTCTCAAAATAGGGGACTCCCCAAGTCATCCACTATCAACCATTTATAGTAACAAACCAGCCCTTTGTTGGGTTCCCCATTTTCAGAAACAACTATCATTGAGTATTCTATGTTTTTCCCATCGGAATGAATGATGCCCTATGGTTAATCATTATCAATGGTTAATCATAACCATAATGATTCATTAAAACCCTATAATAGCCTATAAAACCAGGTCAGTTTACTATCAAAGCATTCTACCACTAGCAGTTCTGGTGATTAGCGTCGCAGCTATGGATCCACAGAAACCACTCAGCGAGCCACGGGGCGGGGCTTGAGGAGAAGTTGCCAGTGGGTACACTGAGAGCTATGGATGCCTTGAGGTAGCTGATGGGTAGCTGATAGGTAGCTGGGAGGCAGCTGAGGTCATGATTGGGCGCGGTCAGCTACTGAAGGCGCCTGGCGTTTCAATGGTGAGCAGCTGCTACTGCAGCGAAGGCTCTCCTGTTTTAGGGGCTGCTGCAATGTCTATGAGTGGCTATGCGCAGTGGATTGATTCATCTACATTCATCTGGTAGCTGTGTCTGAATGACTGAAAGACATGAATGTAAAGCCATCAGCCGATGTGAGTCAGATAGCATGGGGGCCAATGAATCCTGAGGCAGATAGTTTAAATTGGGGTGCATGAAGTCACCTTTTCGTTCGATCAGTGCTTTACGCATCTTTGCGCCACATGACGCATGTATATCTATGAGTCTATAATATCTATAATTATGATCTCAAGATATCATTTAAAATGCAAAACCGATTTGATTAAACATATTCTAATGGTAAAAATGAGTTAAACATATTCAAAGATGTATGACGCTGCATGCCGCATGCACTAAACGCCCTGACATTGGCTAGTGATGTCGTGCCCAGGTCGCCCCCCAGCAGCCCCATCAAGTGACCCCCTTGAACCAATGAACCAAGCAACCACACAGGCCTTGGACCCTCCAAGAAACACCAGGCACATCCGCACACATCAACCAGCGATCCACTTAAGCCCAGGAAGCAAGACCCCCCCCCGTGGATGCCGCATGATGCCATCAATGATACAACCAACTCATCAACGCCGCCGAGCCATCAACTGAAGTTGGTTCATGGTGAATGATGGTGAATGACATGTTTAACAATGGCTAACAAAATGCTGCTGCTGCTGACGATGATTATGATGATGATGATGATGATGATGATGATGATGATGATGATGATGAATGTTTTCAGGATTGCTTTGCTATGGCAAGCTACTGCCTAGCTATGGTTCATCAATGGGTGAGCAAGGCCAAGCTTCACAGCTTTCTCTTGGCATCGGTGGTTAACAATGTGGTGATTGCTTCACCAGCCTTCAACTAGCTTCGCTTGGCTTTCCAAGTTCTCCTCGCGTCTGTCCGCTCCGCAGCATGGGATTGCCCCGGCTCTTCCACACTTCGGGGGGGCCGGCGGCAGCAGAGAGCCCAGAGGAAAACTATTGCTTGATCTCTGCCACTTAGCTTGCCGATGTCGAATCGCACCGCAAAGTTAAATCAACTCAGATCTTAGATCCCACATCGGGAAAGGAAAAAAACAAATGAATTGGCTCAACGAGTCATTGTTGCCCCCGTTCTTTGCGGGATGTATCACTATTGTTGTAAGTGATCATTGGCCTGATGCAAATTGACAACCAAATTAATCAACTGATTGATAAACCACAGCACCCATCCCTCCTTTCTTGTCATTTGTCATCACTATGGCCAATCAATATTGAAAACAAAAAACACGACAGTTTCCAACCCATAACATCTGATTGGCTATCGTTTTCGTTCGCAAAGGCTGATGAGCATCTAATTGGTTCATCATCACAACGAGTCGACTCGTTGGTTTCTTGGCTTCTGAACTTGATGCATAGTTCCTCTGCAGCATTCTGCCCAACATTGGCTCTCCGGCTCATCACAATTGACCAAGGTAAACCCGGACAAAATTGACTTGAGCCTTCGGCCCTTCACTCACTTCACTCCAGTTGAGCTTTCTGGTTCCCACGAGTTTCCAGCCAAGGAGGCATGGAAACTAAGCATTGGGAGCGATGGAGTGATCCTGTGGAAACCATGTGGGAACCATACCATGCTGGTTTGGCATGTCACTGCTTGTCGGTGAGACTTTGGCTCAGATTGACGGCCAGAATATCAGCCCGGTTGGACTGCGAGTTCTGGGGTTTGCAGTGGTGCAAAGTCACGTTGTCAACGGTTTCTCTTGGTCACTACTGGTTTCTCATGATGGTTGCATTCTGCAAGTACTGGACATCGGATGATTTCTAATCGTTGTCAACTTGTTTCACTGTCAAAGACTGGAGTGCAACCATCTTCAAAGTAACCGTTGTTTAGCTCAATAGCATCATGATATGTAAGATGACCATCCAATTCACAGCTCCGTCGTTACGAGGTCTTGTCCCCGGGGAACAAACTCGTCATCTCAATCAGACTGCGGTCCTGGCGGCCTTTCAAACGCTGGAGATAGCGGCAAAGAGGGTGAAACGGAAGGTGAGAGCGCGCGGATCTGTGGCCCCTGGAGAGTCAACGCAAATCACCAAGAGTCCTTGCGGTTCAGAAATCAACAACCAAGTCTTACCTGACATGCAATTCCCATTGGTTCGGTGATCTTATTGGTTGATTCTGAAGCATTTCATCATTCAATTCCCGCTGGTTTGGTGGATCAATCACCATTGGTTGATGGAAAACTGGGCAAATCCAACCGTGAACGAAGCCGTTCAGATGCCGCAGGGCCGGCCCACAGAACCGGGTCGTCTCCGTTCTCCAGCGCTTGGCCCTCATGCTCGTTTGGAGAAGGGGGCCTCGCCAAGGCGTAGTGAGGCTGGCGTGGGCCAGTTTGGCATGGATGAAGCCATGGGAAAACCATGGGAACACCAATGGAAAACCGTGGGAAAAGCAATGGAAAACCATGGGTGGATGAAAAATGGTTGGTTCATAAGCATGGCTAGTGGGAGATCCATTTTGACAACGCCCCTATATGGATGATAAAGGATTCCGAACGTGAAAAATCCCATCACACCATGCAACACTTTTTGATTTGCACGAGGGCCGTGAGTGGCACATCCTGTGGAAGGGGGGCACTTTCTGGGGATGACATGCTGCTGCAATGTGTGAGTGCTGACTGGCCATTTCAACTAAACATATACGTAAATGAAGCCACCGAGAAACGAACAAATATGAACAAATAATTGGTTGGCCAAATGCATGTGCAAATATGCATAGTAGTTGGATGTAGTTGGTCAACAGTTGGGCTATCTTCAGTTGGATGTTTTTCTCTTAAAAACATGTGTATCATACATCATGGCAAACATGCAAGAAGAGACACATGTGAACTTGCCATAACTTGCCAGGGTCCCTTGCCCGAGACCCCGGGTTGGCCTTGCCGCACTCGTTGTCGCCGGAGGGTTGGCTAATCATCCCCTCAGCTTGATTGCGAATCGTTCCAAATGGACAGGCCAATGTAGAGAGCCTTGGGCAGGTTGAAGCGCCGGGTGATTCTCAGGCACTCTTCCAGCTCAGGGGCTCCCGGAGAATCCCACCCACTTTCTGATTTGCATGGCTTCCCCTCATGTCTATGATGTACCCAAAAAGGGAGCCATGACTAAACCATGGTTTCTTCACATACCAGCTGTCACAACAAGTGCTCTCCTCTTTTTCGTGTGCCTTTCGATGTTCGCAGCTGTCCGGATTCCCATCACTAGTGCTGGTAAAGATACTAGCTTCCTAACAAACAGAATGCGGAAATTATTGCATATATTTCCATGGTAGGTATGATTTACACTCGCAGAAACGAATATACAAATACATAGTTTTCAAACATTTTCAGAAGTATATTTGGAATTAATTGTAAACCCGTATCAGCTGGGGTATATGCCATCATTGATAGTACTGCAATATTACATGGAGCTTATCTATGAAACTCTTGTCTTGCATGATCAAATTGCATCCTCGAATATGGAGCTGCTAGTATACAACAGAATGGCCTTCTATGGCCTGTGGGACCGCTGCCGGTATGGAGCTAGATGATGCTTGGCCGTTATTGGCCACTGCGAAACATTACCATCAACTATCATTGATCATAATCAACCACCATCGATATAGGACACCATCATGACTAGTCATTTATCATCAAAAATGATGATCAAAAATGAATCTTTGAGAATCTGTCCAATCCACTCCTCTTACATACATGGGGGACTGTATATAGTCGCGGTAATGATGATGATTGTGAGATGATTGCTGGCAATGATGATAGTATACGATCATCAATGATTTCATATGATTGTCTAGTATGGGCACTGGTGACCCTGAGCTTTGATACTGGGTAAGCCTGCGCAATTCTGGGTTAAGAGCACTTGATCATGGTCCGCTACCTTCTGATGCCCGCTGATTGACACCCCAGGAGACGTCAGGCGGCGCACGAATACATCCCCAGGAGCTCATGGTTGGACTTATCATTAGTCATCATGAAGCATCACTCATCAACCAATCAACCAAACCGTTGATCAATCATCAATAAACCATTACTCAGCCATCAACTAAGCACCAACTAACCATCAATCAACCACTGATCAACCATCAAGCACCCACTACTCAGCCATGCTTTGACGCTCGTGCCTCGGATAATCCCTTTTGGTAAAGGCCAGGCTGTCACAAATGAGAAGCCAGGCACCGGGAAGGTGCCTCTGGTAGTCCCTAACCTGGTTGCCCTAAAAGTCACGTTTGATTCGGGTCAACCACTCGCTGCTTTTTTTACAGAAAGTTTAAGGAGCTCACTGGAGCGCGCACCATGATTGGTGGGTCAGGGCCCCTGTGCCGACCTGTGCAGACCCCATGAATGACCGGTCACTGGTCACTAGTCCTACCTGGACAGATGTGAACTACCATTTTTGAGTAGTCAAAATTGACAAAAATCGACACCGAAAGCCATTTGGCTATGGCAATGTTCACCCTGTAACCCTGGTGTACAATCATTCACCAGCAAGTATTCCAAATATTGTTGAACTTGTCACCCATGACCATGATCATTATGTTAGACCACTATACTTATATAACAATAGCTACAAGTATTGACATCTAAAAACCATCGTTGACCCCTGTTGGTTCATATCCCCCATTATGGAGCTTTCATCTTGATCCCTAGCCGGTGGGCCCCAGCATATCGAACTGCAGGGACACCGTGCTATCCAGGACCCGGACCCACAATACTGCCAACACTCCGCCTGAGAGGTACCTTGGCCCCGCTTGGAGTTTCAGCGAGGTGGTTAGTGGTAGATATGAATAAGCAGCTGGTGATTGAGGTCGTTAATGGTATGAATAAACAGATGGTGAGTAACCATCAACAGGTTTAATAATCATCAATCAATAACTATCATCTCAATAATTATCACAATAATCACAACCACGAATAAATATGAAACCAGCTGGTGATTGACCATCACATGCAAAATATCACGAGCTTGTTAAAGTGGAACTGACAGTCTAAGCCATCGGAACAATATTAATAAATCAACATTTTCTTACCAGGGCATCTCAGAGGGTTGGCCCCGCCGTTACCAAATCAACCATCCCGAAATATTGGCGAAATGAAACATGTTCGTTGCAATTCCCAGGTATGCCAGCGTTGCACTGGGAGCCTTTATGCTCAAATTCCTGCTCAGAGCCTTTGTTGTCTTTGTTTTTGAGCTTCTGACTTCAAGAATATCAAACCCTGAACCGTAAAAACCGGAACCATAAAACCTCAAACCCTAGAAGCCTACTACCCTAAAGGATAAATCACTGCGTATATCCAGTGTTTTTGCACTTACTCCGAACCCTGGGTAGCCTTGTCGATCCTTCGTTGCAATGCCTGTAGGTGCGAACCAAGGTGTTGCAGGTGGTTGGTTCACGCACCAGCCAGCCACAAAATGACCCAAGATGCACGCGGTTGGGGACAAGAATTTGAGTGCTCAGAAAATAGCTGGAAAGACATGGAAATAGCTGGAAAATGCCTGGAAACACATGGAAATAGCTGAAAAATACCTGGAAAAACATGGAAATACCATGAAATACCAACATAATTTGTGGATTTACCGAGAACGCGTGACTGACAGTGGACCCCTGACACCCTGGGTCCCAAGGAATACGGCATCAGGAACACACCGCAAATGGGATGCACCATTTGTTCATATTTGTTCACACCCTTGCCATGTTGGATGTAGGGGTCAATGCTCAGTCCAGTGATCTGTCGGGTTTGTTGCTGTAGCCGCTATCACATGGGACTGGGGCCCCACGGAGTGTGCGACAGGATCACCATGGATCACCACCCCGCGATTGGCTTTGGTGCACCCTCCTAGGTGGTCATCAAACGCTGTGCTACTAGCTTGGCTTGGGCCCCCCGTCCAGTCGTTTGTAAGGAGTTGCTGCCTTATCGTTGTGGAGTTGGGACCCCCATAGCTGGTTCGTTTCCCTATGAATAGCTATGAACTTGGATATCTTGGATATCTGAAGAAGCTATGGGACCATGGTGGTACCATGGATATCTTGGATGGTCCCATGGCGACAAGGACAAGCCCGGCAAGTCCACCGGTCGCCCGCAGCTGCTTCCAGGGCGCTGTAAAGGTTTCGGGCCGCCCAATTCGCCTCCCAAGAACTGACGGCCTGACACCGGCGCAGACACTGCCGTGCAGGGAGTGGGGGGCTACCACGGGTGCAGGATTCGATGCAGGGATAGCATTGGATACCAACGTTCCAAGCGCTTCAAGCTTATCATTCATGACAAGCAACCGGAATCAAATGATGAGTGGTTAAGTATGGTGTGGATCTCCAAATGTTGGGTCCTGGGTCAGGACAAGTCGATTTCTCTAATTACGAAGTGGCCCTGCCAAAATCGTTCGGCTACTGCTTCTTGGTTTGAAACCTGGGCGTGAGCAGCTTGTTGATGCAATGTTGGATCCATATTCTCAAGCTCGTATTCCACCATCAAGTATGCGGGGCTTATTGGTGTGGATCTCCCATGGCTGTATCCAAGTATCTCTGCACATCTCTTTCAGTACAAGCGTGTATATATATATACATATTTATAAATCAAAGTTTTGCATATCATCTGCATACTTGTGGAACACGCATAAAGATACATCCAGATGATAATGTGGAAATGTGGCTGGTTGCACTTCCAACCATTAATCAGTCGCTGTTCGTGCAATGCAATGTCCGGGTTCCTTCGCCACACGCATAGGCCGTGCTATCTGTAGAAGGATCCGGTCTGCCGTATTTGATATGGCATGGAAAACAGAATCAATAGGAACCTCCGCTCCTAGCAATGGTTTATACCTACAACGAAATGTATCGCATGGATACCTAAACGCACATACCACGTATGGCCGTACATGAGTCATCACTTTCCATTATTGAGCAGTTGAATCCATGGGGCGGCACATGAGCACAACCAGTCGTAGGACATGATTACCGGCAAACGGAGAATGATCGCAGAATCAAAGGATCTATGCCACGGCGGACCTCCAGAAACACACTTACTGATAACCCCCCTGAATTGTTTGAATTTTGGGGAGATGAAATTCTAGTAGGAGGGCATAAGATTTTGAGGGATATCATCTGAAAGTTGTCATAAACCATGGGTTTCATCCTGGGTTCACATTACTCACTCCTATATTCCAGTCTTTCCATTGTGACGATCCTAACCTTCAGCATCGATGGCTCTCGGCTTGACTTGGATGCTGGGTATACCGGTATATCACCTATCATCTCAAAGATGCATGGGATGGAGCATCCCTCCGCACAGCAGGGCCCCACCAACAACTGATCGACGGAGAGTTGCACGATGCTGCGAGGGGTTTGATACCGATCACATCCGATCACAGCTATGCTTGCTTGGCGGCTGTCGCTGCTTGAAGCTGTGTAGACACAAGATGGTTGTCCAAGACAATGAAGGGAGATCCATAATAATGACTCCGCCAAAGTTGATGGAGAATCACGAACGATTTATCCATAAACTGATGGGGTTCCCATGAACCATGCGAATGATTTGTCACCTAAGAGCCTCGGGGATATATATATATATATACACGTGTGAAAGTATGTAGATAGATGTATATATATATATATGTATAAATAAATATATATATATAATCTATATATGTGCGCATGTAAATGGATGATTTGTCATTATAACTTATAACGGTTAATGATCGATGATTTGCGAGCACCCCTATTTTGGGAAACATTCCAATGTATATGTAAATAGTTGTAAATGAATGAATACATATAAATACATACATATATATTTAAATATATTAATGAATATATCTGTGTGTGCTTTGCTTGTGTAATTAGATTTTTTCTTTCTCATCAAAACATGCACTCCGCCACCATCTGCGCCTGTGAATGCATGCCCGCAACATGCACAAAGAGACACATATATATATATATGAATATATAGCTAGATTACAGGTAGAATATGTTGAGAACAGATAGGTAAATAACATTGATCGATAGTTCTACAGCTTCAACCCCTGGAGTAAGCAAATGTGTTATAAGCTGGCTATGGGTCAAAACCCTTAGTCCCCCTGGTTCCCCATCATTAGCCATTGGTTTCACTATGGTTTTGTTGCTGATTATCCCCATGAAATTGGTTAGTTCATATTGATCCATAGCCAGCTTGAACCTGCGTACGTTCGCCCCTAGCGCTTCTTGCCCCACCAAGGGGTGTGGGTCACCCCTTGGCATTGCAGCGTCGGTGAGCTGAGCATTCCCACGAGCAACAAGGATTGCGAAACAGACCACGGCACACGCTGAGAAAACCTGCGGCGGTGGCTCAGCATCTCAGGCCTTGGGCTTCTTGAAGGACCAGTTAGTAGCCATGACTGGTGAATGACGGCTTAATGACTGGGTTTTCAAAATCAAAAAACATAAAAAAAAACCAGTGTTCTGCTGGCTGTTGGATCTTCCCACGTCTTCAGACGTGTGCCTTGCTCCTGGGTTAGCGCTCTCACCCCTGCAAGGTGATCTTTTGGGAGAGCTAGGTGGGTACAAACATCAATAGGTTGTGATTTACCATCGCGTATGGTGGTGTCTCGAAATGGCCTAAAAATGGTGGTTTATCAATATAAATGGCCAGCATTGGACGATTTGAGGGTCCCTATCCTGAGAAACACCCATACCGTGTTTTCTTAGTTAGCATGCAGATCATGGACCCCCTCCCTCTCCACAGTATGTCCGGCAGCCGTTCACTAGCAAGGAGGTTGTCCAAAATCAACCTTGAAAGATAAGCTTTAAAGAGAACAGGAAGAACCGCCATGCGCCTTCAACAGGATAATTTCCTGATGACGTTCGCGTGCCTAAATACACACATGCATACAATCTACATGTACCTATCCACGTTCTCGTTTCGCCCTTAAACTACGCGCGCATATGTACATGTATGCATACATGCATATACAGTCAGAAACACATATTTCTATAGTGATACCACATTAACATCCACAATAAACATCACTGAACTACATAACTCACATCTAATGCAAATGGCCATCCAGAACAAGGCCTAGAAATGGTCGTAATCCCCGCCAAATGTCATCACCACGATGCCAAGGGACAGCAACGCTGAAGGCCAACCCTGTTGATCTGACCTGGCACGGAAAGCCACAACGGTCGACAACTAAAGGCCCTCATGGATATACTATCTGGTTGGTGGTTTGAACCCGTATGAAAAATATTAGTCAACCAATCAATTGTTAATAATTACTGGGGAAAATAAAAAATGTCTGAAACCACCAACCAGCTATGATAATTATGATATACTATATCTCATGGATACCTCAATGACCATAGTTTTCATTGATCATGGTTCATGACGCGTTGGTCAATTTTGAGCTGATGTTGCTAATGATTCATCATGCCATGGCGTACTTCATGATAGAGGGTGCAAGATGGCTTGTGATATGAAACCTATTGGTCAAGCAACCAATTCTTAATGACTTCTAGGTGAAGAAAAGATGTTCAAAACCATCCACCGGTCAACCATCAAGCGCTTGCTGTTTGTCTCTGAAATGTGAGATGTCAGCGACTACCACTGGTACGACCAAGGCTCCCGGCGATGAAGCCACCATTGGGATACAAGTCCACCAGACTGGCCGCGGCGCTCGCGTTTCGCGGCCAAAGATCTCTCCATGAACAGCATGAGCCAAAGACTGGGAACTTATTCACACCTATCTATATGTGCACCATGAATGCAGAGAAATATGCATAGAAACATTCATCTATCTAGTAGATCTATCTAACCCAACCTATCCGTACCTGCGCAGCTCATTTTGTGGCTAAATCTATTTACTTACCGATTCAGAAATGCCGTTGCAGGTCGATGATCTCATTGTCAAACCTCCCTATAACCCGAAACTCGAATGGCTATATAGTATGGAAAGTTTTGGCCAAAAAATAACAGGCAAACAAACACTTAGATAGACAAATGGATAAAATAGGGTTAAATAGATTAGATGTGATTAGATCTACATTAAATTTAGATTCGGTTCGACTAGATCAGGCTTATATAATTAGATTTCGATTAGGTTAGATTAGATTTGGATTAGATTAGATTAGATTAGGTTCGATCAGACCAGATTTGGATTAGGTTAGATTTTGATAGGTTAGGCTAGATTAGACTAGATTAGATTTAGCTTAGATTAGATTAGATTATAAATAGATCAGATTAGGTTAGATTAGATTAGGTTAGATTAGATTAGACTAGATTAGATTAGATCAGATAAGATGAGATTACATTATATTTAGATTAGATTAGATTAGATTAGATTAGATTGGATTGGATTTGGATTAGATTCGATTCGATTAGATTAGATTTGACTAGATTAGATCAGATCAGAATAAATGAGATTACATTAACTTTAGATTAGATTAGATTAGGTCAGATTAGTTTTGGATTAGATTAGATTCAAACCAGGTTCGATTAGATGAGATTAGGTTAGAGTAGATTAGATTAGGTAAGATAAGATCTGGATTACATGCGATCAGATCAAATTAGGTTAGATTGGATTAGATTTAGATTAGGTTAGATTGGATTAGGTTATATCAAATTAGCTTAGATTAGACTAGGTTAGATTGGATTACGTTAGATTAGATTTGGATTAGGTTCGATTAGATCAGATTAGGTTAGGTCAGATGAGATTACATTAGATTTAGATTAGATTAGGTTAGATTAGACTAGGTTAGATTTTATTAGATGAGACCAGGCTAGATTAGATTGATAGATTTTTGCTTCTAGTGCCATCATTCCATGACCCTCTTTGAGGGAGCGCGATAACCTGAATGGCCAGCACAGTCAACAAGAGGCCATGCCAGGTCGGCTCCCTGAATCGAATGTTGGCACCCAACAACGGGTGTTTCTCAGTCGTCGCAGGGCTACCCCTAAACCATCCTTTATAAAGGGACAACCAATAAGACCAATAATACAGGATTTATGTGGGATGATTTGGGGGTACCCCTATGGCTTGAGAAACGCTCATTTGGAACCAGCTAAGGATACAATAGTAAATCAACCATTTTGGGGTTCCCCGATTTTGAGAAACCACCAACTGCTAGATGATTTGGGTTCTGCAAGCCCCCTGGAGGGCCGCTTCATTAGCTCTCAATCCTTAGGAACTTTTAAAACCGGGCCGCCAACCAAAAGGAAGCCGCTTGACACAAATCACGCGACATAGTGCAACAACCAACATGTTTCAACATAAAGATCAAATATTGGTTCCAATATGGTTCTATCCCAATGTCTTGACGCATAAACCTCTACATGCAACAATTGTTGTTGGTTCTATCATGTTCTATCCCTGTTTTTAGGCTTACCAACTACTGCTTCACCACTAAAACCACCATTTTTAACAGCCTCACCACCCAGCGTTCCACCGGGGCTCCCACTCGGGATACTTACTCTTCCATGCGTCTGTGGGTCCCATGACCTGCCAGTAGATGGCACCAACCATCCACCTCAGATCGGAGCGTTTGATGCAACAAGAGTCTTGATCTTGGACAAATGGATTGATGATAGTGGATATTGAATGAACAAATACACAACATTTTACACAACAGATATAGACTATAGATCGATGGTAGCCAATTTATTGCATAGTATGTGGATATCTGTCGTGTCAGCCATGATTTGGCGATGCAAGTTGATTAGGTGCAAATTCAACAGGATACGCTTCACAACGATGGTGGTCAGACCTTGTCATCCCAAATCTCTGGATGCTCCAAGTTGTGCTGCTGGTGCTTGCGCCCCCAGGTGAACCAAAATGCAAGGTGACAATGGTTGATCCATGGCGACCACGGCTGCGAATAGTTGAGCCAGGTGAGGAAGTGGTGTATTCTAGTGGTCAATTCATCGCTTGATCATCTTGAAATGTTGAAAAATTACTGGTTGAAAATAGTTTCATAACATCAACCGCTTGAATAAACCACAGAGCCGCTATGAAATGATAGATATTGAATGATATTGCTAGATGATCGACATGATCAACCCTGATCAACCTATCAACAATCCTTTACTGTTCAAATGTCTGACCCTGTCTCTGTCCTATCGTGTCTGGGGATTGGCACGGCAGGCCAATGCCCAAGAAGACGTTCACCGAGTTGCTGCCGGTGACCTGATCGATCCAAGGTCACGGACAGCGCCCATGGTTCAACGGTGGTCAGTCGGGTCAGTGCCATTCGTCAATGGTCGTGAATGATTCTGAATCGGATGGGGCTCATGACTAATGTAATTATACAATTGTATACCTAATGAATATATACTATCGATAGGTCCGTATGCAAAAACCACCCATATCTGGAATGAATCACCAGATATTGAGCAGGTGAACTGAGGGTGGTTCATGAACAAATGGATCTACCACTAAAA
Organism: Symbiodinium kawagutii; assembly: GCA_009767595.1. Taxonomy (NCBI): domain Eukaryota; class Dinophyceae; order Suessiales; family Symbiodiniaceae; genus Symbiodinium; species Symbiodinium kawagutii. The sequence goes on along the minus strand of VSDK01019554.1, from coordinate 370,357 downwards.
CCGACAAAATCACTACATTTTTTGGGGAATACAGCGCCTAGTGCTGATTGGATGTGGCAAGACACAGCTGACTCGGAACCAAAATCCGCTTGCAATACTCACCCCTGTGGCCAGCAACCACCACAGGTTCATGACTCCGAGAATCTCGTGGTAGCTGCCCACATGGGGTTGTTATGTGCATGAAGATCCTAGGGCTGTTTCCCTACACAAGCCATGCATTTTTCTACTCACCAGAACTGTCCTCGGACTCAAAGGGCTCGGAGTATATATGTACTAACATGTATATAATGGCATTGGGTCAGTTCCCCCTTTACCCCGGGTTCCCCTACCATTCAGCATTGTTTTCCCTATGAACTTGTTGGTTCTTATCCCTGATGAAATTGGTTGGTTAAGTGCTTGACCCATAGCCTAATGATCGTATATAGTCCTTATGGTAGTTGCCCTACTTTTCACCTAAGTTGCCTAACTGGGGGGTACCACGTGGTAAATATATGATGACCGTAGTCACTCTGAAGGCCATCCAACTGACCCTCAGGTCGCAACGTTGCCAATGCTCGCGTCGGCGTATTGGTCCTGCTCAGCTGCTCGTGATGCTGCTATAGATATGCCGCCAGTCACAGCATGGTAGCTAAACAGTGGATGGACTTATAGTAGTATAGCTACATATGTGGTAGCTATATAGTTGATAGCCGTAGATATATCGTAGTACTATTTGTTTGGTAGCTATACAGGGATATACTTCGTATACAGCTAGCATTTATAGGTATAGAAAATGGTCATAGTATATCTAAAGCCTAGAGCTATAGATATAGATATATAAATTCATTTATATATATGTATAGATACGGAATACACTTTTAGGTGCTTGGTAAATCTTGGTCATACCGTACCCGTTATGTATTTTAGCTACTTGGTATCTTAGCTGCTTGGTATGAAGGTATGCAAATATGTCTCTCCCTCTCTATATAGAACATACTTAAGATGAGGTCAAGAGTGATTCACAATTACTGGGCTTAAACGGATCTGGGATTTCCCCAGTAATGGGTCACCAAGCGGAATATGAAATATACCGTACATACCAAGGGTTTTTTCATCAACAAATTTCAAACAGGATATGCCAATGGGGGTTGATGATCTTACTGCCAAGTTTGGGCTTATGATCAACACGCGCTAATCCGAATATTTGGCTTTTGAAATGCACAGTATGTGATTGGTTAATTGAGGCCAAACTGGACGGAATTTCGGATATGAGCATTGAAATTCTAATCACATGTGGGATGCTCATACAGTGGGTTGCCCATATTCAAAGCTATTGGTGAAAGGCAATTCACTAATTGTCCGAAAGGTAAACAAGTCATGTGTAAACATCTTTCGACCGCCACGGGTCATAAAGAATGAATGAGACAGCTGCTGATACCTTCATATGGGATGTCCAATCACAAACCGTTCATGGCAAACTCATAAGTATATAGTATTGATCTGATGGTAACCCAGGATTAGTCACCCTAGTTTAGCAATCAAGCAGAAATCAGTTAGAGTAGCATACCGCAAGCAGGACGTTGATGAACACTTTCAAGGTAAGCTAGGTTTGCAAGAACTTCCTTATTTGCGCCGCTTGATGCCAAGAGCTCAGCTTCTTATTTTACAATAGGTACAGTATGGCTGGACTCCACGTCTGCCATGCCAAGCCAACCTCAACAAGATGGACCATCCCAAGAAGCCGCTTACTATCCTCTTTGTCGCGGGCTATAAGGAATCGGGCTACTTGGCGTTGAAGTCAGCCACTAGACTAGCGGTCAAATGCTAATGCCATGCTACATGGTTGGCAACCCAACTTGATCCATGAATTAGGCCCTGAAAGGGGTGACCTGGCAAAACATCCGTTGATTGAGCTTGCAAAAACTAACTACTCCATCCCAAACGATATTTGTAATTTTGAAACCATGGCTCATACCCTCTTATCCCCAGTTGTGGTTGAAAGAAATCATCTCAAAACCACCCATCAGTCATTTACGACACGTCATCATTCTTAACCATTATCAACTTTTGTTCACCACCAACCACTGATCAAAGTAAGTGATCTGCTTGGTGGTTAGTTACGCAATCGGAAGAATAGCCTACCAATCATCCCGCAAACGAGGGAAAACAAGTCGTCTTTTTGGTGGTTCAAGGCTTATACACTACTAGGGAGGGTTTCGCTCCTAGTTTAAACTCCCTGTTCCCAAAAAAACGACGCTCATGTTTGAAAGCACCAACTACTCTGCTTTAAGGACTTGTTTGGGACGTGCCTAGGTGGGTATCAGCCGACACGCTATTAAAACTGCCAACTAGTAACTAGTAGTTGTTTAACCATTGTTGGGCTGGATAGGGAGACGAAGGCAAAGGCACGTCGCCCGCCTTCAAAACTATATCTACAAACAACCACATGTCACGCGTCAAATAGCATGACCACGAGGAACTGTACTCACCAAAAGGCACAAGCGTAGAATTTCATGCGAGATGTACAAAAACAGGACCACGTGTGCTTTACAAGTCCAACTATTATTTTTCTTAACATCATTGTTGGCTCTTCTCCCCTATATAACCTCGTCTCTCCCCTCTTAGAAGCACCAACTGAGAGTTCTTTCACTAGTATTGCTGGGTCATGTTGGCTATTAACCTCTTTGCCGGGGCGTCCAACGGTTTGCCCTCCCTATTATAAATAAACCAATGCTGGTTGGTGGTTTCAACCCCTATGAAAAATATTAGTCGACCAACCAATTGTGAATAATTACAAGCGGGAAAATAAAAAATGCTTGAAATCACCAACCAGTAGGTGTTTATCCACTATTGTTGGTGATGATCCCCTATTATTAACCACTATTAATGGCTTGTAAACCAAAATCAATGGTTCTATACCTATTTAATCTATTGTTAACCACTATTAACCACTATTATTCACCCCTACTATTAACCACTATGAATGGCTTGTTTACCCACTATTGTTGCTTATTATCCCTTACTATTAATCACTATTAACCACTATTAATGGCTTGTAAGCCACTTACCAATGGTTCTAACCCCTCTTGAAAACACCCCAAAAACTGCGGGCCGCGATGGCGGTCCTGCAGGGCGGCAGTTCTGGAGGCGAAGGTGTCGGGCCTCAGATGTGGAGTCAGAAGTGGATTGACCGCCTTGGCTTTTCCATGGAAAAGCACGACGGGTCAACGACATTTAGAACCCGTTGATCATTGCATGCGCATATATATCTATATATATCTATATATATATATTATAAAAATATATTTATATATATATATAAATGTATGTCTGTGTGTGTGTGTACGATGTCTGGGAAAAAGATGGATGAACCAATGAATCAATACTTGGCCTAACCCAAACTAGGCCAAAGAAAAACATGGATTCATCAAACACTTGGGTGAATTGCCACTTGCCAGTGACTAAGGATCATAGGTTTACCTACCAACGCTGCACACAGCCTGGTTCAGTTGGATATGACCTGGTTGTAGGTTGTAGTCAGGTGGATGTTGCAGTACCTGGGCAGCAATTCTCTGAAGCTCTTTGAAGCTCTCGAATGCCTAGTTTAACCGATCAGTCGCCAGCTTTCAGAAGCCCGACCATCGCCAGTTCCAATGTCAGCAGGTGAAGTGGCGATGGTCGGTGAGATTTGGTCCTCGTGTTTGTCAAAAAAACCCACCAACTTAGAATCCATGCGGCTATAGCCAACCAGAACCGAGAATGACCATAGCTGAAGCACAGCCCTAAATTCCGATGCACGCGGGTATATGGCTAGTAGCAACCTTTCAATGGCCAACTAATGGTTACACTTGGAAGCTTGCTTGATTATTTGATTCGGGTGGATCTCTCTCCCGGCCACTTCATTTGGTTTAGGGTCTGTTGACTGTTAGGGAAGTTCACGAATAGTTCCCATTCACTGTGTGGAAAGGACTTGGAACGAAAAAACGCACGAACAAGTTTTCCAGATGTTTATCTTTTCGATTCGAACCACGGGTTTTGTTCACTCTCTCTCTCTCTCTCTCTCTCCATCGCCATCCCGAAGGTTCAGCTAAGGCTGAGGGCGAGCTTTCACTATATTTCACTATTGTTTGGGGAGACATTCTCCCCATAAGCTGCACTATGTTGAAATATTTCATATGCTTTTGTTTCGCGAGAATCTTGGTATGGCAAAAACCATAGCCAAAAAAGGCAAAGTTTCCCAGAAAAAAGGTTGTGGCTTGTATGCTATCAAGGTTTCCCGCTGCCAAATCCCCATCCACAAAAGTCCCCTTAGCACAGTCATGATGGGACGGGGGAGGTTCCGTCGTGAGGCAACCAAAGACCGCCAAGTTTTTCGTCTGTACCCGGGCCAGGGGCCTCATAGGAAATCAGTCAGCCTAATCCTCGTACCCAGTAGCTATCTAGCATTTTTGGTTGAGAACTGCCAGGGCGACCTTCTATTCCCACAAGTTGCCGGAGCGCCTATGATCAATATCAGATCTATAATAAACCACTAACTACTTCTACCATAGTTTCCCCTCCAAATAGACGCGTGGTTTGCTGTTGTAGGCCTCGCACCCATAAACCAATAATCAGAATTCAATAATTCGGAAGCTTTTGCACGGAAAAACAGCAAGTACACAGCGTTGTCTTTGGTGCTTGCCCAGTAACCTTTACCGGTCACATGCCAACAATCCCTTGGATCGGATTTGCCCATACCAAAACTAAACAGGGTTCATCACTTTGCCTGATATAACTGAAGCATATAGAACCACTATCTACAGATAGTTGACGAAGAACCAACTGGCACAACCCAGGATTTTTCAGATCCCAATTTTGCTGCTGCTCGCTCCGGCCCTCTGATTGTCAAATGGGGACGTTTTCATGCTTGGCTTGTCATTGTTTTTTCGGCTATAATCAGCCCTAAACAGCCACTACCAATGATCAAATCAGTTCCACTCACTGCCCGTTGCTAATCACTAATCACTGATATTGCGAAGAATCTTTCGCTACCCAAATTAATAGACAACATTCACCACTATGAGCACGATGATTCATCAACAGCTTCTCAGCTGTCTTTCACCATGATTCAGCCATCAATTAACCGTGAGTGTAACCATATGTAACCATGAGTGTAACCAAATGTAACCATATGGTGGTTTCTCAAAATAGGGGTACCCCCAAATCATCCACTATAAGTCATTTGTAATAATAAGCCAACCATTTTTTGGGTCCCTGATTTTGAGAAACTACCATATGTAACCATCATGAACCAGTCTCATCACCCAAAAACCATCAACTACGCACCAGCTCTACCGCCACTTCCCAGGCACATCACCCAGCACTTCCCCGGGGGCTCCCCGGTGAGTGCCCCACAGAGAGGTTCCCATGGCCACCAGTGTGATGGCAGTCTGAAGGTCACTGATCTGGCGTATCAGATCACTGGTGGGGGGCTTTCCACCATGGATGGCGGAGTCATCACCTCGATAGGTTAATTCATATGGCGAGCTGGGTCAAGCAGTTAACCAACCAGCTAATGGTGGTTATTACCCAGCCAACTATAGGGAAAACAATGGTTAATGATAGGGGAGCCAGGGACTATATGGTGGTTTCTCAAAATAGGGACCCCAAAAATGGTTGGTTTATTGCTATAAATGGCTCATAGTGGATGATTTGGGGGTACCCCTATTTTGAGAAACAGCCATATGGTTGGCTATGGCAGTGGCCTTGGAGTCGCTGGGGCCGTGGTTTTTCATAAATCTGCTGATTGATTCCCCAAACAAACCAGCGATTTCTTCGAAATGTTCAGAACGAACTGGGGCTGAGGATCGGTGAACAGTTCCGGTGGCTTAGCACTATCCGAATTGCGGGGCAGCATGTGCCGTCTTCTAGGCCATCTTTGAGCATCTTTGATGGCGTGCGCATGGCTAGAAATGACCAGACTTGTCAAGGAAAGGATCCCAGGCCCATAGGTCCAGAGCGTGATGCCATGAATGGTCAGCTTTTCAGTCTTCCGGCGGGGTCTCATATCCCCATGATAACCAATCAACCAATGCCTAACGATGGTACTGCTGAACTTTTGGTTCGCATGTTTGCTAGAGCCACCCGCCATGACCTCCCCAAACACCTCGCCGAAATAAGAGGGGATGGGGGTGGGGACTAGGTGACCCGGCTATGGCACCCGCAGTGATTGTCTGCCAAGGACATGTGAGACCAACAGGAATCGTCGATACCATTAGTCATGTAAATTAATGCAAATTATACAGTAAAATGAATATTCTGAATCTTAAGCACCACTAGTTGATGGGATCAAGCGGTAATATCTTGTGATTTCCAATCAAACGTAGGACTCTTAAGACATCGTAGGATGGAGGGCTCTTCTTAAGAGCTGGATCTCAGCGCATGGCGGCGCCTGCATGGAACAGCCCAAGAGCGAGGCCAAGTCCCCGATAATGATCGTCACACATCCAATCATTGCCTGGGCACCGGGGACCACCAGGGGCGCGCACAAACCAACGACATCGAAGATCCTGCGCCAAAGGCCCTGACCCCAATCAGAGCCGAACGACGACACACCCTTGAGCCAAACATCAAACCCGCATGCCCATAGGTCCATAGGGCTCAGACCAAAGCAATGAAGAAGCAAAGCCTCAGGACCAAGACGTTGAACAGGCGCTTTGATACTCACAGGCTATCATTCTCTTGGTCGCAATTACAAATTACAATCCATTCCTGGTGAATTGGGGCTGTTAAAATCATTTCTCCGAAAATGATTCATAAATTTTCATATTCCCGTAGTATATTGTTCCATAGCCCCATAATTCTCTATAAGCCAAGTAGGTCGATCATCCACAATATCTGCTTGGTTTTTTGGCAACAGTTCTGTCAAACCTGGGGGCCCCGAAATGTCCGGAGGGTCACCGCTAGTACGATGACATCACGACATGGGCAACAGGCAAGGATCAAATTTGCACATGCGCACATACACACATGACATACACCATCATTCAGTGACATGCAATAGACATGAACACATCTGAAACCCTAGATGCCAAAGATGCATTTTGTGTAAGTTGTGTGACAGATGCAGCATGTCCAACCATCCGCCGTTGGGCTGAGGGCTCCGGCCATCCTCCACAGTACTCTGTGGGAGGTACCAGTGCGAAAACCAGCTTCCAAGGCAATGACAGCACATGGAGCACCTGGAAGACCAAGGAACTGGGCCGACTCAGCTGGTTCCACATGGACGTTTCTCAAGCCATAGGGGTACCCCCAAATCACCCTATATGAATCATATTGTTTATTGACAAACCAACCATTTTTAGGTTTCCCTCTTGTGAGAAACCACCACGTTCCCTGAGCAGTTTCGAAGTTTCTATACCAAGCCCTCCCAAGGTCAACCAACCCATGTGCTCGTTAACATGGCCAGCCCCCCAAACTCAAGTTGGTCTACTTCCTGGAACCTTTGGTGCTGCCAGAAATCTGCCCTTCCAAAACAGGTGGGTCATGCTGAAAACTTTCGGAGCTCCTCCCTGCGACATGGAACTGCAAACTGCAAACTTGGGATTTCCCAACCTGCAGGTGCACTCATCCTGAGTTGGACCCAACCAATGCAGCTTCGGCTTCGAGCTACCCGCATCGCCCAGCTGACCCAAGTCAGCTAGTGACCCAACTGAGAGCCCCAAACGAATTCGAACCAAGAGGAATTGCTCTGCTCCTCGGCGCTTCCTCCACCTCGCTTCGCGAGGCTTGTGACACCAGCAGTGGGCAGTGCCATCCAAGGGGTGCTCTACGAATAAGATTGGTAAATCAAAGGCCGTCATCCTCGGGTACGGTTCAAACCACTTGCCAGTACTGGCTACAGCCATCTGCTCTCAATGAATTGCTTCAAAACAGAAACCATTACGGAAATAGAATGAACAAAATGGTACCCCAGCCAGGCTGCTAATAAACACCTGGGAACTAATCCCTATCTCCCTATCTTACTTGTTGAAACGACTAACCATACCTAACCAATCCTCAACAAAGAGGGTGCTCCTGTTGAAAGGCCTGGGAGGTGACGAAAGCTCAGAACAGGGGCTGCTGGTGTTTCGCAGCATACGTTTGGGCTTAACCCCTAGCTATGGCGAAACCATCGCTGCCAATCCATTCTTAAGCAGAACCATCACCAAGCACCACTAGATGCTATCACCAGCCATCATGAAGCAAAGCACTTTGAAGTATTTCTAGCCACCATTGATCATGATCATGGACTATGCCTATACAATGAAAGTGACGCAACATTAAGAAGCATCATCAAGAAACGACTGCTTTGGGAGGAAAGCTCCATTCTAGCCGGTGCACCATGACATGTCCAGCACGCCAAACGGAACCGTTGGGTGAAAGCCGGTGTAGTTCACAAATACTCATCGGCTTATGGTTCCAACAGCATCTGATCAAAGCATGCTTCGCAACTGTGACTCTTGACGCTGTCAGAGGCCAGTGCCCAGCCTAACATGCATAACAGATGGTTGAAAATATTTCCAGATCGGCTGTTAAATCGCGGCGCCAGCCAATCACTGTGTTTCGCTGATGCATCCTGAAGGGTGGAGATCCTTCAGGATTCCCAATAAAAACCACAAGTGCAGTTGCACATGTTTTCCATCTTCTTTTGAAGGATCTCCCTTGACTGCCATTGGTTGGAGCTATGGAGGAGCGTCCAAAGATGGCAACCCCTGGCACCAGCTGGAAAATGATCATGTCACCATAATCGGAAGCCATCGTTTCGATTCATCCCATGCAGGGATGCCATGCTCCCCTTGCCCTTCTCATCGCTGTTGCCCTCTGCAATGACAAACTTTGCAATGCAAGTTGTCCATCATTTCTTGACGATTTACCATGTAATAAGCTGATGGTTTTCCATTTCCGGCTGGTTATACCAGGCAGTGCCAGCCATTCCTCGCCATAACCAATGATCATAAACCATGACCTACTACTACTACTACTACTACTACTACTACTACTACTACTACTACTACTACTACTACTACTCCTCTAACCACCATTATTTGTCACTAACCGCCATCAACATAATCAGCGTTAATTGGCCATCATTTACTCGATGGAAAGGCCAAGCATCAATTTTTCCCAAAATTAACCAACACCGCTATAGTAGCACTGCCATTCTTAACCATCATTTGCCACTGTTAACGACAAATACTCACCATCGTAAACCAAAACCATCATTCACCATCTAATCATAATCTGCATTGCTATTGAATGCCATCATATCCCACTCTCAAACCCATGATTTACATCGGTGGTTTCTCAAAATAGGGGACCCCCAAATCATCGAGTTGATCTCGGAGATTAAAGTTGCTAAGCCCTACCACCAGGGTTGAGTTACCACAGTAACCCATAGTAACCCCGTATCTTTATACTAACTTGAGGGCCACCATGGGTGAGGGAACCGAGTCTCTGTTTGTCCACCCTTCGGAGGCTCCTGGGCTTGGCTGCGGACGCCCCGGGTTTGGGTTCCCGGCAAAAGAAGGCCTCAATGAACTGATCCTTCCAGGCCTCAGGGTTGAGAACAGCTGGTTGATGAAAGCTTAATGTTGATAAGTGGCTGATGATTCTTTACCCAGCCACTGAAATGGTCAACCAACTGATGATTCTTTGAAATCGATGCCTCTTCAAGCTGAATGGTTGATGATCAATGCTTCATGACGGTTGATGCCAATGGTTGATGATCAGTGGTTGTTGATCGATCATCAATCGTTGGTGACCACCATTGGTCATGACAACCAAATTTGTTAATGACAACGTTGGTGAATGAATGGTGGAAATGGATAGCATTGCGCTTTGTAATGGTTGGCTTGCTTGCTGATCTCAGTCATTTCTTCCGCTGGCTTGCCTCTTGGCTTTTTTGCAAGGAGCCATGAAGCTGAGCGCCAAAGCCTAATTAGATGGTTGATGCTATGGATTTTTTTTCTTTCCACTTGAGCTTGAGTTAATAGCGGTGATATGGATCAGTCGTGGTAGTCAAGGGATAGCCATCAACCAACCATCTAATGATCATTAACCATTTTAGTGATAGTGGTTGATGATAATGGATAACTTTGTGGTTGATGATCATCTTCTTGTTCTGTCCTCTTCTCAAAGAGGCGACTGGAGGTTTGTGCAAGCAAAGACCACCAAAGGAACAACCGCTGTGAAGCAAACACATATATTGTCTGTCAATCTATGTTGGTTTATCTGCAGCTGCATATGTTAAAATAACATTGTTGGCTGATCTATGTCAATTCATCGTGTAATCAAATATTTCAAGGCCTCATTTCAATGTGAAATAATACGGCCATATTCGCCACTGTCACTGTCCTTACAGGCCATTGACCGAATGACCTAACAGTGAACGATCACTAGCCGGTCTAGCTGCTGGGGTTGTGGATCGCCCAAAAAATGGGCAAAGGATGGCCAAGGGCAACAGTCAGGGTTCCTGACTCCAACATATGGGCTCATGCTGGTGCTTTTCCCCAACCATCCTAAGCCATGATCAACATTCATAGAGAAACCCCCCCCGCCACAGGGGTCACGGTTCACAGTCACGGCGGCCGACCCATGGCTGAGGTCGCCGGCCGCATTGCCCAGGGCCACTTCATCCCAGTTGGGTGACAACTTCGAGAAAATCTGCGGCGGCGCTGCAGTGGAGGAGTTCTAAGCGAGGATATCATCGTGGGAAATTGATGGAAAAGGTAGATTTTGACCCTCTGTGCCATGGTTAGTAGCCAGCGATAGCCTATATAACCATCGCCCAGCTTATAAGCACATCCTCCTGTAGCCATGGATTGGATCCTGTTTTGCGCAAGCGAAATGGTCATGATTTCTGGGTCCATCGGTGGACCAATTTTGCCACACAAATGAGAGGGATGCACCAACAACAGCCGCCAGGGCAACGATGACTAGTACGGTCGTACAGTAGATAAAG
>VSDK01019554.1:331674-359230 GCA_009767595.1 Symbiodinium kawagutii | reverse complement strand
CAGCATCTACTGCTTCAAGAGCTAGTTCGCTGTTTGCTCCCTTGCACAACTATGTTTTTGGATGTGCAGTCTTTCATGAAATCACCACTCCTTTCACCATGATCATGGGTATAAGATGGTATAAGGTCTCTCGCTGCATCTTGTTGGGTCGGTAGTTCTGTCTCTTGACCACATGGGCCCATCCACCCAAATGCGATGTGTTGCCTCCACCGCGTTTACACCCCTTGTGTGGTTGCAAGTGTCTCGTGATTTGAATTTGTAAACGATGAACTTCTTGCATAGAAACACCCTGAAATTCTCAACTTGGGGTTTTCTCAAAATAGAGACCCCAAAATGGTTATGTAATTTATTGCCAATAGTGGATATAGATGGTAAATCCACTGGATGATTTGAGAGTACGCCTTTTTTGAGACAGCAACATTTTGTGATGATTCGAACATTGCAACCCAGCGAATTTCTTGGAAGCCGCCCACAGGTTCCGAGGTTTGCCGCAGCCTGATCCACCAAAGGCTTGTTCTGAGTGTCGGCCAAGATCACCACCTTAGAGGGATCTGCATTCGGTGCACCATTTTTGATGGAAAAAGTTGTGGTGAATAATGGGTAGCTGGTAGTTGGTTCATAGCTTTTTGGAGTTGGTGGTTTATAGCTTTTTGGAAGTAATGCTTACTTTTGGTGTGATCGTTTGAGTTGGCAACTCGACTAGATGTCTAACTTTGTCATGTAATTGACGATGGTTTATTCTGGTGAGTCATGTTGTGCTTCGTCATGGCCTATGACAACTGGTGAATAGGTATCCATGCTGGGGGGTGAAGGTTTGCGCCTTGAATGCGGGCAGGAGTTTCTCTGAATGGTCCAACGAATGATGCTATCTGCTTGGCCTGTTCATGGAGAAGGTTCCATACCTGCAAGGGTAACTGCTCGATTTCCAGCCATCCCGCCATGACATGTTGATTCCATGCGCGGATTCCAAGAGGGAGCATAATCATAATAGTAGATTTTTTTCCCCGCCATCTCCACGAGTTCAGCGACAGCTGACGGAATCACGCAATAGAATAATGTTTTATCACCAAGTAAGACTGACATAAAACGACTAAACTATACTACATTCATCTAAAATCAACATAAATCAACCAGATCCAGCCATGTGCTGGTCATCCTCTCAGCCTCCGCGCGGTGCAAACGCAGCTCTCTGCGCCCCCGTCGGTTGTGCTGTCGAATTTGGCGCCTCCAAATGCGGAAGGTGTGCGGACCATCCATGACCACATCCACATACGGCAGTTTGATCCGCTGATTTCCAGTATTTGATTGGAAATCACCAGCTATTTGTGACCAAAGCATGTTAAAACCAATTGGTGCTTTATTGCCTTCGAAATGTACGAGTCATCAACGTGGAGAGATGATTGTTGCCTGTAGATGTGCTTCATGATCATTAATCTTGATGGGTATCCTGAAAAAGTATGGATGATGATCGCCCGATCAAGAGATATTTCCACGGAAAGCTGCAGAAGCCCCTGGTGATACTATGGCTTGTAGCTTCTTTTTGTGACACATCAGCCGAGTCCTCACTTGAAATCAGGCCATCAAGGTCAACGCAGGTGCCCCTTCCGATTGAGGAATGCTGGACCCAAAAATGCTTGGAGGATCTCCGGCACCTTCCGGCGCAACATGCTGCGCCCAAATGCTTGCTTAGGTCACCTGCCCACCTTGCCTCCAGTCGGCTCTTCCAAGATGATTCGGAACCTTGCAGCGAAACGGATGGAAACGGGGGGCATCATCCCCGAAAAGTCTGCTGGGACATCAAATGATGAGTGCGGGAGCCCAAAGGCATCTCCACCAAGTCGATAATTCGAATCTGGTGTTTTTCAACGAGACAGGCATGGGTCAAACACATGTCAAACACACTCAAGTTGACCATGTCCCACAAAATTCCGGATTATTAAGCTATGGTTGGCCCCACATGGTTGATCATTTTGCATGTTTTTGCTTGATCCCGTTTGTATGGTACTCCATGGTTGGCCATCAACCAACTGTGATTTAAATGTCAGATAATGTCAGGTTTGGAGAGCCAAGGACGACTTGCCACCTCCCTGCTGCAACACACTCAAGCGGTGTTCCTGAAGGGTTCAGCACCGTGCTTGGGGACAAATTTTCAGAGACACTGGTAGAATGTGGGCCCTAATCTGTTTGAAGTTGGTCTAGAACCAAGTTCGCAAGTTCCGGGTCTAAGCCAACCGTTTGGGCAGTCCGGGTAGCCCTCGGCTGCTGGGGATCCACGTTGGCTGAGCTTCCGTGGGTTGAATGGTGAAATAACCCGAAGCAACTAATACCAAGCAGCAAATGTTGATAGTCCATGGTGCTTGACCCAAACTACTGATGGCTCACCTCAATAGTAGGGTTGATCAGTGAGGAAACGCCCAACAAAACCAAGCCAAAGAACTTCTCGGTGCTTTCATAACGCCCTTTAGGCATAATTTCCACCTGGCGCGGCGGCGCGACAGAGTGGTGCTGGTTGGAAGCACGTGAGTGGAACAACGAACCACAGATGACAGCACCAATTGGATCCCACGGCCACAAGACGGTCTGGGAAGGACGCTAACAAGTTGCCCACGCATGGAAACTGCTCCCCCCCAAAAATGACACAATGATATTATCCCCCCCATTGTTGTCCAACTTCATGCTAAGAAACAAAGCCTGGTCCCTCTCGGTCCTTGGCTTCTACTTAAATGGTGAGTTCTCAAAACAGGGGCACCCCCTAAATGATTTTTTTTCTAACCATTTCTAGTTTTGGGGGGCTCCCTATTTCAAGAAGCCATCTAATCTATTTGATGGATCATTTCTCACCATTCTCACAACCAACTGTTGGCTTTTCGCCAGGCTGCTTACCAAACAGGAACGCCACCGTCTGTGACCGTGTTCAACCTGAAGGGTAGCTCCCAAGTATCTTTGATCAGCTAAGACGCCAAGCTGAGCAAACTTTTCTGCGTGCACGCCTTGTACGTCCACATGCAGCTATATCTTTTTTCTAGACCTTCGGACGGCTGCCCTGTACCAAATATGAGTTAGAAATAATTAACATCAACATGTTTTGTTCACTAACTAAATCCAAAATCTCATATGTAAACCAGGGAACATGATGGTTTAACGCCCTAGTGCTGGCAATAATTCTACATTGACTCCGTCGACTCACTGATCTCACACAGGAAGCCGCCAGCATGGTCGAACTTGTAACCAGGGCGTGGGTCAAAATGCCTTCTGGCAAGGCAACAGGACCACATTTTCCAATGGTTTACCGCATCTGTCAACCACAACCAACTGATGTCAATCATTCATTGGCCATCATGAAACAATGTAACCTGCTATCAGCCAGCATAGTGACGTACATGGAGCACTATGTCTCATCTCTCTCTCCAATGATTACAAACCCTTATCAACCAGCCAACCAGCCACCCACGCACCCAGAATGAGTTGTGTCAGCCCGCTGCCAACCCCATCATTCCTCCGGTGGGAAGGCCAGTTTCCCCCGGAGCTGCCTTCACAAATGCCTCCATCTGGCCTGCAGCTCCCATGCGTTCAGCCACGGGAGATCAAATGGTATAGCACAACAGCCCTAGTTTTGCCATGGCTGGCATGGCCGGTGATCTAGTGTGCTTTCATGAGAAGCCCACAACGACAAAACACCCACCTTTGATGGTGAATCACAATCTATTTATGGTTAACCTGGTGGTGTGATATCCCCGAAGCAAAGCATCTGACCTCGATCCCTGGTCAACTGGCCTCCAAGCCCCAGCACACAATTTCCACCAACCCATCTTGGATTCAGCTGGCAGCGACCAAATCGTTGATCAACGGCAGTCGCGGGTTGCCAGCTTCGGCATCGCGCCTGACTTGAAGTGCACCTCTTCTTCCAACTTGAGATAATCATGTCCAGCTTTGGCCTTGGTAGAGCGGGCTTCGGTCCTCACCTCCGCAAGCCATAGCTTCAACCCTCAAACTGCTGAGGCTTTCCACGGAAAAGCACAGTTTTCGGGTCCCAAACTTATGGCCACTGGCTCTGAGCCCCGTATTTGGATGACATGTTGCGAAACCATTTGATCTTCGATCCCCAAAATATCCCAGTATGATTGAAGGCCATGTGCTTGATCAGCAAATCACTGGCCACTGGAGCTTGTCTGGGTATGCTATATGCAGCGGTATGGGGCGCCCCAGTTCAGCTCCCACAACTCAGATTTCCCTCCCCACCAGGCTGCTGGCTTCAGAGCGTCAAAGCCCCTGTGAGGTCCAACAATAAGGAAAACAACTTAGATATTAATGGATATGATAACAATAAGCGGGATATATCCCAGTTGTTTTCCTTATTGTTAGCCAATAATCAGGATATGATAACAAATCACTGGTCACAACAACTGAGTGGAATATGATTTGTCCAATAATCGGGATTGTTAGCTAGTAATTAAACAATTCAGCGAATATCGATGGATTCTTAGAGGTCGGCTAAGCACACCCAAAGCTTGGTTCAATGGTACCTGTTTCCATTTGACTGGCTGCTTCCATTGGGGGCATTTCTGGGGGAAGACGTCCAGGAGTTTGAGGATGCCTCTGCTCCGGTGTCCCGTCACGAGCCAGCAATGATAATAGTTTTGCGTGAGGCGGTCATTAAGTATATATTGTGGGTATGTGACCGTGTGCCATTCATGTAAGCAGAACATTATCAATAGCATCAAGATAAATCGAGATAAATCAAGCATCTCGGACACCATGTTGAGCCAACAGCACTGCCAAAACCCTGAAACTGCAACAATATCATCCAATACACATCGCTTTCTCACGTCCAGAAGGAGTGGTATCTTTCATAGCCTCTCATCTAAGAGTCTCGGGTTCTTGGACCAGGTACTGACCAATCCTCTGTGCGAACCTTGCAGGTGATCTCTCCTGGAGCTGACGCGATTCTTTTCGGATCAAAAGCAGCAGGAAAACGAATGAAGTTGATTATCAGCTACCAAGGGTGGGATATCATTTATCCAAGGTTCGGATACCAATGGAGTGGGATGCTACCAAAAAATCTGCGAATGTAACAATGCCTTCATTAGTGACAAGAAGAAGCCTTTTGTGGCTGGCCGGCTTTTTGGCAAGCAGTTGAATGCAACACCATTTGGTGGTGCATCACGTGCCACACTGGAGAATCAGCCTGCGGAGAAATGCTGAAGTACCCTCAACCCAAGGGACCATCCACGGGCTCTGGAAGTTTCGTGTGGAGGGGGACATGACGCAGTTCAAAACAGGAATCATGCTGATACAAGGGCTAATGATATCTAGGATTACGGGCTGAGCTAGAAAGCTTGTCCATGGAATGCCTGCGGACAATGTGGCACAGAAGCTTTTAAAGAAAACGTGAGACAAATGCATCTTGTAAGAGCCCAAAAGTCTTGAGAAACCATTGGCAACAACATTTTTGAGGACAAATGATCCCCTGAGCAACCTCAGCTTGGTAGCATCGCCCACCGCGACCCAGCCATCAGGTCCTGATGCCCCCATGCGTCGGCGGATGCAAACTTCCATCTCTTGTTTTTGAGTGCTTTCCTGGCGGGGCCCAAGCTCCAGCTACAGAGGCTCACCCCCCAAAATCGCGGACAGACCAATGCTTCTGCATTGGGAAACGCACCACGAACTAACCATCAACCATTCATCGACCATTCATCGACCATTGATCAACCATTCATCAACCGCTAACGAATCATCAATCAACCTCTAGCCATCAATCACCGCTTTTGGAATGAAACCCCTGGGACGTGCGCAACGGGCGCCTCCACATGAACCTCTTCCTTTTCAAAGCTCAGCAACCCTGGAAGGTCATCGTCCACGATCACCTTCAGCGAATGGGTGGCAAACCGCCCAAGTTAAGCGGGAGCACAAAAGAACTGACGGCCCGTCACAAGGGTCAGAAATCAAACACCATGGTACAAGTTTTTAGTGTTTATTGCTCATGTTTACACATGTCAGGTTTCCCGAAGTTCTTCAGCTTGGAAGGATGCTGAATCATACCAACACCAAGGCATCAAACAAACCCGTGAAATCATAGACTTCATCAACCATCATTGTTGAACATGTTTCCCAGTTTTTTTTGATGTCTGATTCCCACCACTCAACATTGTTCCTCTCAAGCTGGGCCCAGCACCACTGTGGCTTCTTTCTTCTCACCCACGTTCGCGGTGATGTGTGGATGAGACGACACAGCGGAGGTAATTTCGATATAGAACTCCTGGCGCCGGCGCAACCGCCGTTCGTGAAGAACATGTGACCACTGCCGATCCCGGATAAAGCGGATGTAAATCTTAAATACAAATTAAATCAATAGGATATCAATAGGATATCAATGGGATATGAGGCCATTTGGGAGTGTTCTGTCGCCTCGACGCGGAGTTTTAACCGGGGAAGCTCCGCTTTTTTGAGCCCAAGGCTGATGGATCCCAGGTGCACGTCCTGATCATCCTCATACTGGTCGTCATCAATGATCTCAACTTCCACTTCCTGGCGCTGCGGAAGTGGTTGCCTTGGAAGCAAAGTTTCACGTGGGGTTGGGTCGATATTAACCACCAATAATGGGGGACGATAAGTAACAATAGGAAAGACTAATGATTGCTGATGCTACATCAGGGGTACAAGGTTTCGCCGCACAGCCATGAACCGGTTTCTGGCAAGGCCTTTCCGAATCAAAAGGATTGAACCACATTTTTTCATTTCTTTCTCCAAATTCAAAAGTCAAACCAACCAACCACCCCCAACAGGCCCCAACCCAACCGGACCCAACCCTAAACCAACTAGCAAGGCATTTCAGTGGCAACAACACCCCTGTTGAAGATGCAACCCAACTGTAGGAGTTGGGGCTCGGTGTCCAAGATCAGTCTCCTTCCCTTGTTGGGTACCAAGATGGATGCAATTGGTGAACTGCCCCCAGGGTCGTGCATCTTGGAGATGGCTAGGCCCCCCAAAACATGAGATTATGGCTGTGTCGTCCCTGGTACCCCACATCCCTGGTGCACAAATAGGTTTAGTTCGTCTTTGCTGGGATCATCACCGCTGTAATTTCTGATTTGTTGGTACCCATGCCCATGTACGCGCTTGATGAAGGCCATCTACCAGAAGTAACAGCTAGCTGTCTGATCAGACCCTCCTATACCCCCGCACGGTAACCAGGTTTTTTATCCAACCCTATACTCGTGGGTAATTGTTAGGACTCCAAATCTACCAACAACCAACGAACATCGAAACATTAAACCCCCAACAAGGGGATATTGAGCAGGGATTGCATATCATGGCTTGCAATCTACTGCTGATTCCCAGCCCCCCCATGTCTTCGACACTTGTAACATCAACGTCGCGGCCCCGCCTGGTACATCGTGCCTGGCTCGAACTCCACGTTTCCTTCCTGGACAAATTCGCTCAAGGCATGACATGGGTGGTTATTCCTGGTGGCACTACCCTGGTGCGGCTCTTTTGGGCCAACCTATTGAAGCATGATGAAATTGATGGTTCACGTTCTGTTCAGCTTTCTCCATGAACAGGGGCCCAACTTGAACGATGCTGTCGAGGAGCTGATGGATACTGTGGATCACGCTCCAAAGGGAGGTTTCTTAGAGAATGAGGGTACCCTCAAATCATCAAGTTGCAATCATTTGAAGGGTTCCAGGGTCACTTCCAAACACCACTTTTGGGTCATTTCCAAACACAGCGATTTGGGGTCACTTCCAAACACCATTTAAGGGTCACTTCGAAACACCACTGTACAAAAGGTTCCCACACACCTGTAGGTTTGGGGATTGGGGCAGGGGACAGGGGTGGGTTTAGGGGAGGACCTTGGGGTCACTTGCAAACACCACTGCACGAAGGGTTCCCACACACCTGTAGGTTTGGGGACCGGGACAAGGGGCTGGGGCGGGTTTGCGGGTTCCAAACACAGCGATTTGGGGTCACTTCCAAACACCATTTAAGGGTCACTTCGAAACACCACTGTACAAAAGGTTCCCACACACCTGTAGGTTTGGGGATTGGGGCAGGGGACAGGGGTGGGTTTAGGGGAGGACCTTGGGGTCACTTGCAAACACCACTGCACGAAGGGTTCCCACACACCTGTAGGTTTGGGGACCGGGACAAGGGGCTGGGGCGGGTTTGCGGGGGGGGACATTGCGGTCACGTACACGAACAACTGTTGGCAGGGTTCATACGCACCTCTAGGTTTGGGGACCGGGACAGGGGACTGGGTGGGTTTAGGGGGGCCCTTGCGGTAAATTACACACACAAAGGTTGGCAAGGTTCCGACATATCTGTAGGTTTGGGGACCGGGACAGGGACTGGTTTGGGATTAGACGGGTCGTAGTAATATTGTTTCCAATTGGATGGCGCAAACAATGACCCTGAAAAGCAATAGTTCAAACATGTGGACCCTGGCAAAAACAAGAGTTCTGAAGCTTCCACAGGGATGAAATTTCCTCAATCTGGGACTCATGCATGCGCATGCCCAACCTACATCAAACACATGCTTGGGGCCATAATCAGCGCGTTTCGGAGCGACCCTTTTCAAGCGTTTTGAAGCGACCCTTTCATGGCGTTCTGAAGCGACCCCCTTCCCCATTTGAAGCATGCATTCTGGGGGTCCCCTATTCTAAGAAACGCCCACATGTGTGCGTATCCAATTCTGCATCTAGACATTTTCCTGGTCGGTATGTCTTAGAGTTCGTTCATGCTATGCCAGGTTGGTTATACATACCGCGATGACCGCCCGGGTAGCTAGGCATGCGAGTGGCATTAGGGGCTCTGACAATGGGATGACTGCAGCCTGATATAAATCACAGGCAGTAAGAGGCTTGTCCCCCCAAAAAGGCTTTCTAATGTGAGCATAAATGACAATATGACACATGAGGCCTTGCAAGCCAAAGTGTATGTAGATGTCATAAGCAATCGCTCAAGTACTGGAAAGTGGATTGCCAGTTTTTCCGCAAGGGAATACCAGGAAGGGCAATGTACTTTGGAATACGAGCGTTCTTTTTCAATACTATCCACCAACATCATTACCACTCATTCAGAACCATCATGGCCCAAGCAATCATTACCCCGTTAGAAACACCCCCATTTTTAGCATGGCTAATCATCGTTCAGGATTACGAATCACAAAATGAAGGCCATCAACCGCTGGCAAACGATGGCAAATACGAATGACTTGTCATTAAGGTCACTAAGTCACTAAGTAATTGCTATCGTCACTAAGTAATGGCAATTAGCAATACTAAGTCATTAAGTACTATTCACCATGGTTTGCCATTGCTTATTGACTATTTCCATTTGCTATCAATTGCTGCTCCGGTGCAGCGGGTCAAACCCGGTACCCCTGGTTCCCCTGTCATTAACCAATGTTTTCCCGTTTTCCCTATGATTGTTGGTAAAAACTCCCTATGATTGGTTGGTTAAGTGTTTGACCCAAGGCCATTTATCAACGACAAATCTGTGCCAGGGCTCACCATCACTGGCACTACGGTTCAACTCACCTCTGGGCACTGCCTGGGAACTCGTTTTCAAGCCCATAGAGGCAGCTCCTGCATGTGGAAATCCTTTCCCGCTTTCGCGCAGTTCGGGTCGTTGCCAGACTTCGTCTTCCAAAGAACCTTGGGCGTGCGTGGAACTTCGGTCACAACAAGCATTCCTACAACTTAATCATTCACCACCATCCTTAACCCGAATTTATATGACCCTTCACCACCATCCTTAAGCATCAAGCGGCCATCATTGATGATGCCTCGGTAGCATCTGACTGAATGGTAGATCTATTTTGCTCATAAACGACCACCACCTGCTCAGTAGCTGCTGATTTGTCCCTGAAATACTGGGGGCATGTGAATGTGGATCTAAGATTAAGCATCATCTGGTCGGTGGTTGAGCCACCGCTATGAAAAATATGAGTCAATCAAGCCAACCAACCAACCCTTTATTTCTACTAGAAAATCAACCATGTTTGAAACCACCAACCAGTAGTGGTCAACATATTTTGATGGTTTTTCATACATTTGGCAACCGGCCAACTCCATTAAACAAATGGTCCCATTAATGTTGGATCGCCAATGATTTCATACCCTGATCAGCCTCCATTTGCCCGCCGTGGCGGCAAACTGCTGGGAATGGATGGATCCTACAAGCTGAACGAAATCGATCTGAACGCAAATGGTGGTGAATAATATTTGGTGATTGAATTCAAAAAGGATTGGTTAATACATGTTAATACTACTAATGACTTGGATTTAATCATGGACGATATAATTCAATAAGGTGCTATGGTCATGTGATAATCGGTGGTTCAATCATGGACGAGACTGCTCGGGCCTGCGCTTAGTCATGCCTAAAAATGGCGAATGCCTGCCATCACACGCTCTCCGCTTCCGCCCAGAAACATTCACGGGCACATTAGGATCGCCGTAGCGGCGCATGCCGAACTTGGCTTTGCCCACGCTTTCCAGGACCTGTTGCGCCAAACGGCGGCAGACGAAGGCTGTACGCTGGAGCTCGTTGAGCCTTGAGATTGCCAACAAATAAACATGATCCAATGACCAACAAGTGAAAGGTTCATACCATGTACATCCATGTACCCAAGAAACCCTTGAAGGTCGGTTCCCCCAGCAAGCATCATGGTCTGCCGTCACGGGTAGTGTTCTCTGGGGAACTAACCTGGAAGTATAAAATCCCGCAGCTGCAGTTGGCTTCCAGGGTACAATTTCCTCGACAAAAATGCCTTCTTGGGATGGGTGAAGCTGGGTGAAGCTACTGCTGATGTTTTTTTTTCATGGTTTTACCATCATGGTCTGCTGATCAACTTTTAGTCACCCCTCATTTCAGCAGGGATGATTCACATTCTTGTTGGATCGCGGCTTCGCATCTCCAAACTCATTGGAAGGATGGATCGGGTGAGATTGTTCCCAACTGCCAATATTTGTCGATTCGTTCTTTGTGACCCACGCCCTTTTAGCATCGGCTGATGATTACTTGTGATATGTTGATGTGATTTGCATTGTTTTGTTTAGACCCCATCATCGCTGTCATCATCTTCATCACCACCAGTTGGGCATCAGCAGTGTGGCAACCTTCTTCATCATGATCATCATCACCATCTGCTGCTCCCACACTTCGGCTAATCACTTCCTGCATGGCTTTACTCGTGCTTCCTGGGTCCCTGACTTGCCCCACTGCTTGCCAGCCCCTGCCATGACAACCGCCAACTGAGAGTCCGGACACTAAAGCGAGAGGAGACAAACTCCACATAGGACATCTGCGTGGCAAGCGCCGTCTCTTTTTTTCTTCTTCCCGTTGCTGCCGTCTCTATGATGCACCAAAATTATTGATGTTTTCCCATGCCTTCCCAACATTTACAATTTTTGGAGGGTACCATATCCCCCTTGGCCCCCGCATTTCTTGGTAGTCTGAATGGTGCTCCAAATGCCGACATGGCGCACTCCAAGGAACGGCTCTGATTGACGACCAAGCACCCTGTCCAACTCTCCAACTCCGGGAGGGGTCCAACTCATATACATCAGTAGTGGTCAGCTAGCCATGACCATTCACAACAATGCATTGGCACTCTTTTTTGATGGCCAGTGTTTGTCAGTACTATAAATCTGAATTCGTAAGACCCTTGTTGAGCTCAAAAAACCATCATTGACCTTTACTCACCAATTTCAACCATCATTAGTCCATATTTCCACCAAGTCGTTCACCATGATCAGCCATCAATTAAGCACCAATTAACCATTCTCAGCGATCAGCCATCATCACCAACGAGTTCCATCAATGGGGCACAAATGTCGTCACTCCCATTGCAGCCGGGGCGTCCGACCTCGGCATTTTGCTTGGCCTCAGTCTGTTGATTTAGTGGCTGATGAATATAGATGATACAAGCTGCTTACTGTTGATAACCGACACAAGTGAGTCCATACTAGTGATTCGAGTTATCAAAGGCGACACTAGTGAGAGTTGATACTAGTGGCCTACTGTTGACAGGTTATGTTGATTGTACTTACTTCGCTTAGCCATGGTGGTCAAGGACAATGGGTAACAAAGTGGTTGAGAGTTGATCCTGCTTATTCCTAAGAAATGCAGCTCAGACTGTTTGACAGTGACCAAATCTCATCAATCCTCCAGCCGTCCTTGCAACAGCGTGATCTCGGTGTGACTGGATCATGCTGGGTCCCACATCTGGCTGTTAGACATCCCGTCCCCACTGATTCGCCGCACGTCATGGCGAACCATGGCGAACCAGCTGCCGTTCCACTACCTTCTTGAGGAGTTGAGCTGAAAAACCAGCAAACCCATATACAGATACATGTAATCGCACACACATACATATTCATACACATGAATATAAATATATATATATATACATATATATATCTAAATATATTTAAAAAATAGATAGATAGATAGATAGATAGATAGATAGATAGATAGATAGATAGATAGATAGATAGATAGATAATGGTAGATAGATAATGGTAGATAGATAGATAGATAGATAGATAGATAGATAGATAGATAGCTAGATAGATAATGCTAGAAAGATAATGCTAGATAGATAATGATAGATAGATAATGAAAGATAGATAATGATAGATAGATAATGATAGATAGATAGATAGATAATGATAGATAGATAGATACTGATAGATAGATAGATAGATAATGATTGATAGATAGATAGATAGATAGATAGATAGATAGATAGCTAGATAGATAATGCTAGAAAGATAATGCTAGATAGATAATGATAGATAGATAATGAAAGATAGATAATGATAGATAGATAATGATAGATAGATAGATAGATAATGATAGATAGATAGATACTGATAGATAGATAGATAGATAATGATTGATAGATAGATAGATAGATAGATAGATAGATAGATAGCTAGATAGATAATGGTAGATAGATAATGGTAGATAGATAGATAGATAGATAGATAGATAGATACTGATAGATAGATAGATAGATAGATAGATAGATAGCTAGATAGATAATGCTAGAAAGATAATGCTAGATAGATAATGATAGATAGATAATTAAAGATAGATAATGATAGATAGATAATGATAGATAGATAGATAGATAGATAATGATAGATAGATAGATAGATAGATAGATAGATAGATAGATAGATAGATAGATAGATAGATAGATAGATAGATAGATAGATAGATAGATAGATAGATATAGATAGATAGATAGATAGATAGATAGATAGATAGATAGATCTTTCGACACAGTAATCACACATATAAACAGATCTATTTTATATACGTCTCTGATAATCTCTGTAAAGGCTATGCGTATCATTGATTTTGCGTGTGCAGTAGTTTAGCTCTGTCGGTGCCGGATGTTTCCTCACTTTCGACAACGTGACCATCACCCCCAGAAAAGTTACGGGTAAGTAAGCAACAGGTAGACCATGGCCCGGGTGACCTTCGTTGTTTTGGATGGTGTCTGCCCGCAATTTTATGGGACCTGCCAAACCATTTGGGGTTGGGTCATTTAGGCCCAGTAGACCCTCATCAACCCACCATTTTTCCAGAAACCCAGCGGTGATTTACGGCAAAATGGGGTCATCAGTACATCTCGTCCGAATCAATGCATCGATTCGGCGCCCCTCCAACGCCAAGGTGCGACTTCATTCATGAAGGCATTGTTGCTGGTGGCATTTAAGTCTTTGATCGCCATGGAGTTTGACAACTTGTTTGCGTCCTTGGGATGAGGCTTGGAAATCCAAGACCATCATTCAACAATCTTTATGCCTCATCCCCCATGGAGAAACTTTCCTTCTCTGAAGCCGTTCCAGAAAGCCATGGATATTGATATGGCGAGGCGGGGGTAAATAGGACAAAAAACCAAGAGCCGCAAAATCATTCGGCAGTCATATTTCACTAGCCCTGTCTCTGTCTCTCTTTCTCTCTCTCTCTCTCTCTCTCTCCCTGGGCTACCCTCCAGCAAAGGGGCGTGACACAAAAACAGGCAAAAAAACCTTTAGGAAGAACTAGCAAACTCGCCAAGTCTTCCTCCATGTCACCAAACTCCGGCCACAAAGGAACAACAAGAGCTAGTCACAATGCTCTAGCGTGCATTTCTTGAGGCCGAGGGCAACCCTAGGGTTTCAACTCCCAAACCATACAGTCGCAACCCATTGGAACCGCATCAGCCAGCATTTCATCCCCCGCAGGCTCCCAATGCTGGATGCTCACCAGCCCAGTGATCCGAGCCGCCAAGATTGCTCGGTTCTTGTCGTTGATGCCTGCCACCTGAAGGTCGGCGACACTGCTGGTGATCCATTACGGTCCATCGTTACGAATCACATCCATGGGTCAAATCTCAAGTGCCACGCAATGGATCTACCAAGCCCATCCAAGTCCATCCAAGCCCCCCTTTCACAAACGTAGCAAGCTTTCGGTGGCTCTATCTCGCTTGGTGCAACAGTTCAGGCTGCAGTTGATGGTCGGTAGCACCCAGCCTTCTTCCCTCCGGCCATGTCTCGCACTGCAGCCACACGGTACCTCAGATCTAACGTTCGGTGGGTTCAGTACCCCTGTGACACAGGCTGGTGGTACACCCTTGCACGACCAGTGAATTGCAAATGGGTACAAAACAACTGCAAAGCAAATAACTGCCAACAACAAGCTTTAGCGATTTGTAAAACAGTTGGTAAACTGATTTTGCAAACTTCATATTGTAAACTGATTTTGTAAAACGACCAGTGGATAACAACAGTTTACAAGTTTACAGTACAAATAGACACCAGCCGCATCAACGCGTGCATTTGCCTGCAATGTGAGACTCATTTTCAGCCGTTCAGCTAGTGCCCTTCAATCACGGCAAGGCTGCCATTGCGAGGTGTAACGGTTGCATGGTAACCGGGGGCAGCCACCACCTCTCTGAAGCAAAGCTCACCACTGCGGGTTGTCAATAGGAATGGTTGATTTCAAATGTGATGAGTGAAAAATGAACCAATCATCGGGTAAAAGGATAACAGGCTGATCAATAAGCTGATCAATAGAGGCTAATTAATGGCTGAGAGTTTATCAACAAATGCTGGTAATAATGGCAACCATGGTGGTTGTATACTGAAAACTGATTAGGGTTCTCAACTCGTGTATTTCCTTCCCCGACCAGTGTAAACCGTGAAAGTAATTAACAATCATATTTAGTTGCATGATAGCCATCTTCGACCATTATTACTTAATACACACCATTACCAACTGTCCAGAACAGGTATATTAACCAACACAAACCATCTGCAAAAACCATCATAGCAACTATAAACCGTTAATTAAGCATTATCTCTAGCTCTTCACCATCATTAAGCCCATGCTGTTGTTTAGCATAGTTGTTAAACCATCTCTAACCATCATTTAACCATCATTAGCCATACCCTCTGGTAAACTAACATGGCAATGGAAAATCCACTAGAAATGGATGATTTCCCAGTGTTTCACTATAAAATATGGTGAAAATCCATTTCCAGGTTAGTTTACCAGAGGGTAGTCCTTCAAACCATGTATGGACAAACCCCTCTTGACCCACAATTTTTCACCCACCCCTAGGGCTTCCCACACGGCCCGGCTGCGGCGTTGACGAAGTTCATGCTGCAAGGCTGCCTTGACCTAGCGGAGCGGCTGGGATGAACAAAGGAGGAGTCGTGGTTGATGATGGATGGTGGTTGATTGACTATATGGCGATGGGTCAATATTAACCAACCAATAATGGTGGATAATAAGCAATAATAATAAGGAAAACAATAGTTAAATGAAGGGGAACCAGGGGTACAGGGTTTTGACCCACTATGGTGGTTTCTCAAAATTGGGAGCCCAAAAAATGGTTGGTTTGTTACTATAAATGACTATTAATGGATGATTTAGGGGTACCCCTATTATCCCCTATTTTGAGAAACACCCATATAATGGATGATGGATATGTAATGGGTGAGTTGATGATGATTAGATAATGTGCATAATAGTGGATGATTGGTGAGTGGTTCATAGATGGTGAAATCATAGCTGCTGAGTGGTTGATTCATGGTTACATGAATCATGGTCGATCAGTCGTTAATTGATGATGGACAATTGATGGTTTTAAACCATGAATCATTTCCAAGCATCAACCTTATAGGTGTTGCCAATCATTGGACACGATCAACTATTGTCAAGTGTCAGCCATGTACCACACTTAATCGATCGCCATTAACCGTCATCAACCACGAGCAGCCACTAATGAACCATCATCAACCATTGACTGACTAATATTCATCACTATCAACCACGATGATCTGCTTGGTGCTGTCAATCCCTCGGAAAAATATTGGTCAACTGAAACCGTTTTTTCATACGGGGGAACTATGCTTAAAACCAGCTTTCCATTCATGATCCATAAATAGCCATTGAACCCTTGAGATGGTGTTTAATTAACCCTGATTCTTAATGACCTTATTGACCATTATGAGCCAAAATGAACTATCGACTTGTTAAGAACCATCAATAGAAACACATTGCCACGAATCACTATCAATCATATTTGTATATATATCTATATATACACATTGTTAACCATTACTAGCCAAGATTGTTTTCTGTCATCCAGTCAGGATTTGACCACCATCACTTCGCTCTACGAAACTCTTTCGGCTGCACCTGCTCTTCGTTCAGGTTTTCTGGGCGGCGTGGCGCAGCAAGGGGGCTGAAGAGCTGACTGGTTCGCGTAAAATCTTTCAACAAATTATTGGTGCTGATTCAGATTTTTTAAAGGTTTTCTTAGAGCTTATATGTGATTGTAATCTTTGTTTTTGGAGTTTTTCTTAGAGACTATGGTGTAAGATCTAGCGCAAGATCCAAGAAACAATGATGAATTCAGGGAACTTTCTTTGGATCTTGATGGTGAATTCTTCAATGCATTCATATTTCATTAGTGATGGTTAATGGATACCCTCCCGGAAACTTTTCCATGCGGGAAGTGTTGGCTAATTATTTTTTTTTGCCATTAATTAGCCAACACTTCCCGCATGGAAAAGTTAATGTTGACAGGGGCAATAAGTGTTGGTCCAGTAAGTATCGCCCACACTGGTTGTTTCGAAGGGTTTTAAATCATCACGTCTCAGGCCGGCGAATTTGTCAGTCTCCAATGCAAGAAGATATCAATCAAATATCTTCACTACTCTGGTTGGTGGTTTCAACCTCCATGAAGAATATCAGGCAACCAACCAACCATGTGTATCCGTTTGTTGCTGCTAGAAAAGATCAATATCAACAAAGGATCTTCACTACTGCTCCCTGGAAGCAAAAAAACATGAAAACCTGGCAGCAGTGGCAGCAGTGGCTGAAAGGCATCGAAGTGGAACCAACGTACCAGAACCATGGGGCCATTAATCAACTGATCTGCCATCTGGTAGGGCCGGGTAATCAGGATGCACGTGGCAATCCCTACAGAAAACAAAGACATGTCACATGAGTATCTTTGATTCATGGTGGCCAATGGATGCAGTTTACAGCACTCAAACAAAACTGTGCCACAGCTGATGCTGAAATTGGTCTCAGCTTACTATGCCTAAACATCTGCCGTTACATTTTCAACAGGACTTTGTTGTCATAACATCTCTCAGTTGGATGAATGGCAGTCCTGTTCAAATTTGCTGCCAAGGTTCTTAGATTTTGATTCACACCGACCTTTCGATTTAAAAAGTAGTTGGCTATTTTTCTTGGGTCACATAGCCAATACTCATAACAAAAACGCATAATTACACTATACCAATACATCACTGCCAACTTGACAACACAACTAAGCGTTATCCTTTTCGAATTCAAATGTCAGGTTACATCCCCAGCTTGATACTGCTGCTATTGTTGTTGCTTGCCGCCGGTTTCACCAACCATATTCTCCCCATATCCATACACCCCCAGCAGATCTCCCACAGGTAGCTTGCCCGAGGCGCCACCAAAGTCTTTTCGGATTTTCATCATGAGCTCGGCCAGCTGCTCGCACGTGGCCTGCCAGCAGAGATCTGAGTGGCGATTGGTGATGCTCAAATGGTTGAGATTAAATGAGCAGTGAGCATCATTTGGAGGTTTCTCAAAATAGGGGGCCCAAAAAATGGTTGGTTTATTACTATACATGACTATTAATGGATGATTTAGGGGTCCCCCTATTTTGAGAAACACCCATTTGAGTGATGCTAACCATTAAACCATTAATCATCAAAGATCTGTTGGTGATGCTCAAGATCATCATTAAATCGTTGGTGATACTAACCATGGTTACCACCATGAACAACAGTGATACTAAATGATAAGCCAAACATCATTCTCAACATCTTTGTTGAAATACCTTTGGTGAACATTTGCCATGTTTCATAATCCCGAATTGTTACAATACCTGAGAATGCATAGGTCCTACAAGGCTATGGGTCAAAACCCTGTACCCCTGGTTCCCATCATTAGCCATTGTTTTCCGTATAGTTTGTTGGTTATTAACCACCATTATTGGTTGATTAATATTGACCCATAGCCACAAGATGCCACAAGTTGACAATGGGTCTTCATGTTTCTTCCATTGGTTTCCATAGCTTTGACCATGTTTCACCCCATTTTGGGCCTGCGACAGGACCAAGATCTCTGAAGGCTTGCGCACGCTGCCGAACATGCCGATGTCGGCCATGTACCTGCAGATGTTGTTCGACCATGATGAGCTTTGGTGGATGATTTCGTTAAGAAGTTTTTGATTGAAAGCACATGTTTCATTGAAATGTCATTTCCATAGTGTTTGATGGTCATTTGGTGAAATGTTTTGATGGGCTGGTGAAATGTTTTGATTGGCTTTTACAATTAATTTCTCAAATAGAAACATTTGATTGGTTTACTGACTATTGCAAGTTCACAAAAGTTATATAATAGTAGAAGAACAAAGCTTCAAAATCAGTGGCTTCATATTTTCTAATCTTGTTTGATACCCGTCAGTGGGTCATGAATGACAATGCGAATTCAGTGATGGATACCCCGTGCCAATGACTACCGAAAGGAATTCCAATCATGGGGCCAATGTTGATCGATTAAGGGCCTAGTACTGGTCATAAACATGGTGAATACTTGTTGGTAATGACTCATGCTTGGCAATGGCCTAATGCACAGTCGGGTTGAATTCTAAGCCTCACTGCAAACAAGCTCAAGCGCCATCATCAGGAAAGCCAAACACCACCAACGACAGCCCCGTGGCACGAGAGGATCACCAACAATGGGAAGAACAAGAAGGTCAAAATACCTTCCCAGGGCTCAACCATCTCCTGCGCGCAGCGCCATGATCGCAGTGCCAGTTCATCTGCAGCAGCTCTATTTGGGGTGGTCGTCATTTTTGTGACAGAACCGAACCTTTCCAGAATCTGTTTCTGCGTTAGCAATGTCTAAGTGCACAAGCCAGTCTTTAATATCTAGTCTTCTGCGTGTTCTTATCATTGCTTCATGCAAGCAGTACTCACACTAGCGGACATAACGAAGTGTGTCTATCAAAACCAGCCATGTTGGTAGTCTTAGAATGCCAATAAGTTTAAACAAAGGCATTGCTAGATGCAGCCAAGCATTTCTTGTAATTTCTTATTTTTCTGTTGTCATGCGCTTTTTTTGGCCTGCGCCCTCCCGAAGGACTTGTAGCCATGCGAATTACAAGCACGTATTTTCTCTACTGCAATAAAACCAAACACTCCCGGACACTCCCGACATTCTCACGGGTCTTATAGCTGATGCATACCAATATGTGTATGTATGTAGTTATGTGTACGTGTCACACATGTTGTTTGACTGTTTGTTTGTTTGTTTGTTTGCTTGCTTGCTTGCTTGTTTGTTTGTTTGTTTGTTTGTTTCAAGGCAACCCGTGTGTTCATAATTATCAAACAAAAAAGTTTGCCTGTAATTAAGCCAACAACGAGACATACATGCCATATATGTTGTTTCTTGTTCGTTTGCTTGTTTCAAGAACTTTTGTTGTCCAATTCTGCGCCTCTGAGAAAGCCACCAGGATCACCAACATCCACCTGGAAGTGGAACCGCTTGGGCATTTCAATGGCCTTAAAAGTGATAAATAATTCTTGGTTGGTAAATATGGTGAAAATGGTGAAGGTTGGTAAATATGCTGAGTTTTGGTGAATAATGGTTGGTAAATAGTGAACAATGGCTAATGATGGTTGGTACATATGGTGACGAATGGTGACTAATGGTGACTAATGGTGAATAAAGGTGAATAATGGTTTGTGGCGAAGAGATGATGATATGATGGGGAATCATGGCTGGTAATGGGGAATAGTGCTGAACTTTTGGTGCGAAAATATAGTTGTTAATGTAGTTGTGCGAAAAGAATGAGCCACGGTAAGTAAGCAACAGGGTCAATAATCATCGACAATTGATACGATGGTGAATAATGAATAATTAATCGTGAATAACCGTAAATAACGGTGAATCATGGTGAATACTGGTGAATCATGGTGAACATTGCAGAATGGTGGTCAATACTGGAGCTATTAGTCGTTGATAACGCTAAATTTTCCTCTTTCTCACTTCGTTCAGAGCGTATCTCTGAGATAGAAGTGGTCATTCGGCTTCGGCCTACTGTCATCATGAGTAATGGACCATCATGAGGGCTGCCTATTTTTGAAAATCGTTTTCCAATGACTATTCACTAGCCACTTAGTATCTATTAGATTACCCAATCTTCTGTCATGAAACTAATCTTTTTTGTAACCGCCTATCGTCACTGGAACATGCGCCTGTTCAAAATATGTGTGTATTTCTGCACGTACACTTGTCGGCATGTGGTGCGATTGGACATCACAGTAATTTGGGGGTTGCATTGAGGCCTATGGGCTGTTCATGTTTGGAGCATCGATTACTAGTGCATGGCCAAACGACAACCAGCAAATCTGCAGTAACATCACAGCCCAGCTACATCCCCAAAACTAGACAAACAAATATGGAGGTTTCTAAAGTCACAGGGGACTCCCTAGTTATCATCCACTTTCTTCACCATACTAATGGCAATAAACGATAAACCATCCATAACTTGCGGGTTCCTAGAGCTTGAGGCCCCCCTGCCATATTAAGGGCACCGTTCACTTTCAGAATGCCCCATGGATCGCGGCAGTCGGCTTGGGCAGGGTGTCACGAGATGAATGGTTCCACACTGCCCAGTGAGAACACTGAGCCTGATGGTAGATCATATTTTTTTTGCCAGGGCATCCAGTGGTTTTGCCCGGGACATCCCGGGACATGCCATGTCACTATTGGACTCACTTCGCCACAGGATAGATCATATGCATGATGTATTTTACATTTTCATCGGATCGGAAAGAAAAATGATGCAAACATTTACTTGTCATATACCCGCAGAAAGGCACAAACATAAATGCATCAGAAGCATAGATAGATGCAGTAAACGTTAAGCCATTGAACTTCAGCAGCCGGTGATGTCCCATCTCCGCTGGATCTCCGTCAAATAGGCGCCCTGACAAATAGGCGAAGATTGAAAAGGCGCCCGTGATGGCGAAGACTTTCTGATCCTGCGCCGAGCATCCCTGCGTCGTGGCACAGGACCGGGTCTCCGGTGATCTCGTTTGATTTCTGACAGTCAATGAAACATGACACAAACGCAGTTCAAATGTATATTGGTATGCTGTATTCATGACACTTAATGTTGTATGAACTATCTCATTTGATTTCTGAAAGAAGAAAATCACACAACTATAAAAACATGACACACACATGCACAAAACATTAGTCTCTATAAAATGATGGGGGGTAAGGTAAAACCATCGAAACACTGGTCTCTATAAAATCACAGGGGTGAGGTAAAATCATCAAAATATAGGCCATCCAGCCCAGAAAGCAAACTAACTGTAAATTGACGAGGCCCAATCCCCCCCAACAAAAATCATAAAATGATCAGAAACTCACTTTCTATGAAAGCACCAGGGGTAACCCCCACAAGAACCATATATATATATAAATCAAAACATGGCGGGGGTTGACACCTGCCTGTTCATAGAGAGGTATGTAAGGGACATGTAGTGAACACATGGAGCCGTATATGCACATCTGTTCACATCTGCAAAGCTGTGGTGCCCCCTGGTCCCACAAAAAAACAGACTTCACTCAACCCAAGTCCTGCATCTCCGATCGGCATCCCGCACATCGATTTGCAGATAATTAATGACTGAGATATCACCATGGTTAATCACAAAGCCTATATAAGGTAGCTGGATGAACCCCTAGATGAACCCCTGGATGAACCCTGGATGAACCCCCAGATGAACCCCTGGATGAACCCCTGCAACTATAGCTACTTCACTGGGGATGCACATCCAAGAGACCGTCTCCAGTCCTTGATTTGTTTGAGTTCTCCATGAGGAAGGGCCGCAATACAAACCTCGAGAAGCTGGGAATACTGCGTCGCCGCAACCCAGTTGTCATCATGGTATGTCGTGGTCAGGTGTGTGGTTAGCTCAAAAAACCACATTCACAACTGAATCAAAGAACGCGCGATTGTCCAAAAACCATGATTAACCTCTTCATAGCTAACCTTAATGGCTATCCATGGTTGTTTGGACAATCAAGAGGTTACAGCTCATGGTTACAGCTATGACTAACCTCTTGATAGCGATAAAAGCCATGGTTTCAGCTCTTCATAGCTAACCTCCAAACAACACCATGGTTGGTGCCGCAACTGGGCCCCCAAGTTCCCCATGGCAGGGGCCCAGCTGGTCCCGGCTCCGACCAATGCGCCGCCAAGGAGCAGCCGTGATGCCCAACAAGTTGAAAGCAGCGCTGCCGACCTGGGCCGTGTCTGAGAAATGATGTGTTTTATATGATTTGTTTGATTTCTTGTAAGGTAAGTACTTGATCAAACAAATTGTTGATTTCTTGGAAGGTAAGTAAAAGATTGAACAAATTGTTGATTTCTTGGAAGGCAAGTACTTGATCAAACAAATTGTTGATTTCTTGGAAGGTAAGTAAAAGATTGAACAAATTGTTGATTTCTTGGAAGGCAAGTACTTGATCAAACAAATTGTTGATTTCTTGGAAGGTAAGTACTTGATCAAACAAATTGTTGATTTCTTGGAAGGTAAGTAAAAGATTGAACAAATTGTTGATTTCTTGGAAGGCAAGTACTTGATCAAACAAATTGTTGATTTCTTGGAAGGTAAGTAAAAGATTGAACAAATTGTTGATTTCTTGGAAGGCAAGTACTTGATCAAACAAATTGTTGATTTCTTGGAAGGTAAGTACTTGATCAAACAAATTGTTGATTTCTTGGAAGGTAAGTAAAAGATTGAACAAATTGTTGATTTCTTGGAAGGCAAGTACTTGATCAAACAAATTGTTGATTTCTTGGAAGGTAAGTAAAAGATTGAACAAATTGTTGATTTCTTGGAAGGCAAGTACTTGATCAAACAAATTGTTGATTTCTTGGAAGGTAAGTAAAAGATTGAACAAATTGTTGATTTCTTGGAAGGCAAGTACTTGATCAAACAAATTGTTGATTTCTTGGAAGGCAAGTAAAAGATTGAACAAATTGTTGATTTCTTGGAAGGCAAGTACTTGATCAAACAAATTGTTGATTTCTTGGAAGGTAAGTAAAAGATTGAACAAATTGTTGATTTCTTGGAAGGCAAGTACTTGATCAAACAAATTGTTGATTTCTTGGAAGGCAAGTAAAAGATTGAACAAATTGTTGATTTCTTGGAAGGCAAGTACTTGATCAAACAAATTGTTGATTTCTTGGAAGGTAAGTAAAAGATTGAACAAATTGTTGATTTCTTGGAAGGCAAGTACTTGATCAAACAAATTGTTGATTTCTTGGAAGGCAAGTAAAAGATTGAACAAATTGTTGATTTCTTGGAAGGCAAGTACTTGATCAAACAAATTGTTGATTTCTTGGAAGGTAAGTAAAAGATTGAACAAATTGTTGATTTCTTG
Organism: Symbiodinium kawagutii; assembly: GCA_009767595.1. Taxonomy (NCBI): domain Eukaryota; class Dinophyceae; order Suessiales; family Symbiodiniaceae; genus Symbiodinium; species Symbiodinium kawagutii. The sequence goes on along the minus strand of VSDK01019554.1, from coordinate 335,209 downwards.
GAAGGCAAGTACTTGATCAAACAAATTGTTGATTTCTTGGAAGGCAAGTAAAAGATTGAACAAATTGTTGATTTCTTGGAAGGCAAGTACTTGATCAAACAAATTGTTGATTTCTTGGAAGGTAAGTAAAAGATTGAACAAATTGTTGATTTCTTGGAAGGCAAGTACTTGATCAAACAAATTGTTGATTTCTTGGAAGGCAAGTAAAAGATTGAACAAATTGTTGATTTCTTGGAAGTTGTTGGTTTCTTGTAACGTAAGTACTTGATTAAACAAATCGTTGATTTCTTGGAAGGTAAGTACTTGATTAAACAAATTGTTGGCTTCTTGTAAGGTAAGTACTTGATTAAACAAATCGTTGATTTCTTGGAAGGTAAGTACTTGATTAAACAATTCGTTGATTTCTTGTAAGGTAAGTACTTGATTAAACAAATCGTTGATTTCTTGGAAGGTAAGTACTTTATAAAACAAATTGTTGGTTTCTTGTAACGTAAGTACTTGATTAAACAAATCGTTGATTTCTTGGAAGGTAAGTACTTTATAAAACAAATTGTTGGTTTCTTGTAACGTAAGTACTTGATTAAACAAATCGTTGATTTCTTGGAAGGTAAGTACTTTATAAAACAAATTGTTGGTTTCTTGTAACGTAAGTACTTGATTAAACAAATCGTTGATTTCTTGGAAGGTAAGTACTTGATTAAACAATTTGTTGGTTTCTTGTAAGGTAAGTACTTGATATACCCGTTAAAATAAGGGGGGAGACGTTGGGGCCTACCATTCCTTGGTTGACCCATCCGTGGAGGTCTGCAAAATGGCAAAGTCCATGAATAGTCAGCAATTTGGCGGGACCCATGCAGAACAGGATAGAAAAAACAAAGGGCAAAAAAACAGAACATTCTCATGATCCATTTTGGCGGGCCCCAGCCGTAACGGCCTTTAGACATCCAAAACCCATTGAAATCCCAAAGCCTAGCACAATGGTGGATCCCATGCAACTTAAAAAAAACCCTTTACAATCCCAAGGCTTAGAAAAATGGCAGGCCCAATCCAAGATAAAGACCCCCAATCCCAAAGCCTGGCACAAGGGCGGTCCCATCCAACATACAGACCCTCCAATCCCCAGGCCTAACAAATGGCGGATCCCATAACATAAAGACCCTCAAATCCCAAAGCCTATAGCAACAGGGCGGATCCCATCTAACACAAAGACTCCCAATCCCAAGGCTTAGAAAAATGGCGGACCACATCCAACATACAGACCCCGACCCCAAAACCTAGCAAAAGATCGGGCCCCATCCAACATGAAGAACCTCAAATCCCAAAGCCTAGCACAAGGGCGGATCCCATCGAACATGAACACCATCAAACCCCAAAACCTATAGCAAAGAGCAAATCCCATCAAACATGAAGACTCCTAATTCAAAGGCCTAGAAAAATGGCGGATCCCATCGAACATGAACACCATCAAGCCCAAGGCTGAGAAAAATGGCGGACCCCATCCAACATCAAGAACCCCAATCCCAAAGCCTAGCAAAAGGGCGGTCCCATCCAACATACAGACCCTCCAATCCCCAGGCCTAGCAAATCGGCGGATCCCATCCAACACAAAAACTCCCAATCCCAAGGCCCAGAAAAATGGTGGACCCCATCCAACATAAGAACCCCAATCCCGAAGCCTAGCAAAAGATCGGGCCCCAGCCAACAGGAACACCTTAAAATCCGAAAGCCTAGCACAAGGGCGGATCCCATCCAACATAAAGACACGCAATCCCAAGGCCCAGAAAAATGGCGGATCCCATCGAACATGAACACCCTTAAATCTCAAAGCCTAGCACAAGGGCGGATCCCATCCAACACAAAAACTGACAATCCCAAGGCTTAGAAAAATGGCCGGCCCCATCCAACATGAAGACCCCCAATCCCAAAGCCTAGCACAAGGCGGATCCCATCCAACACAAAAACTCCCAATCCCAAGGCCCCATCCAACATAAAGAACCCCAATCCTAAAACCTAGCAAAAGGGCGGATCCCATCCAACATGGAAACCCTAAAATCCGAAAGCCTAGCACAAGGGCGGATCCCATCCAACATAAAGACCCTCAATCCCAAAGCCTATAGCAACAGGGCGGATCCCATCTAAAAAAAGACTCCCAATCCCAAGGCCTAGAAAAATGGCGGACCACATCCAACATACAGACCCCGACCCCAAAACCTAGCAAAAGATCGGGCCCCATCCAACATGAAGACCCTCAAATCCCAAAGCCTAGCACAAGGGCGGATCCCATCGAACATGAACACCATCAAACCCCAAAACCTATAGCAAAGAGCAAATCCCATCAAACATAAAGACTCCTAATTCAAAGGCCTAGAAAAATGGCGGATCCCATCGAACATGAACACCTCCCATCAACATCGAGAGGTTTTGTGAAGAGTTTGCAAAATCGTGGGGTTTCTGGCATCGGAAATCAGAACACGAGTGGTTCATCGACTCGTTCTGCAAAAGGGAGGGGCCCATTCGTACCGACTTCCCCACGAGATGAGTTTTAGGCATGAATTGCATCGAGTACGATGTCTGCAAAATGGTAGATGCCGACGTCTGACTTTTTGAAAAATTAAAATCAAATGCCCATAACCATTCTGTGGTGGGCCTCAAGGCCTACCATTCTGTGTGGTATATTTTATCGGGTATTACTTGATTAAACAAATCGTTGATTTCTTGGAAGGTAAGTACTTGATTAAACAAATTGTTGGTTTCTTGTAAGGTAAGTATTTGATTAAACAAATCGTTGATTTCTTGTAAGGTAAGTATTTGATAACAAAAAATAAAACATCAATATTTTGATATCATTCTATTTATGTATGATGATCAAGGTTAATTATCTACATCGTGATATACCATGAAACAAGCATTAATTCATTCATTTGCAAAAGTACATTGTTTATCACATATGTTTGTGTTTGTATGATTCTTCCTACAGGGCGGCACGTATTTATAAACTTATGACTTTTAAACTTGTGTTAATGATACCTGCATGACAAATCAAGAAGGGTTGGTTGATACAATGTTCAGCGTAACCGCATCAGATTGATGATAGGCTAGCGAGAATAATAGGTTGAACGCAGGCTTGGCTAATATTGACCAATGCTGGTCGAAAAGAGCTTGTAACCATCATATTTTGTTATTGCAACTGACGATCATGACCGCCCTTGTTTGCATTAACCTCACAGAAACCCTTGCTTCACTGCCCAAACCACTAATGAAGCACGGCAAAGATCTATAGCCGCCATCCACCATAGCGGCAGCAAACCAACCGTGGGTGCCATCCAACGGGGACCATCAGAGCCGCCACATGCGCAGGGGCCCCAGGCGATGGTGGAAGCACCCAAGGATCCAGAGTAGAAATTGGCGCCTGCAGCGTTGCCGCGTGAGCACCTCCGGCTATCGACCAATCCAGAAAATGCATACGCCTGCAGTAGAACAACAACAACAGCAGCAACAACAACAGCAGCAGCAGCAACAACAACCACAAAAACAA
>VSDK01019554.1:315043-331593 GCA_009767595.1 Symbiodinium kawagutii | reverse complement strand
CAACAACAACAACAACAACAACAACAACAACAACAACAACAACAACACTTGCCAAATGTTCGGGAACATCACCAACCCTTTTTGTTGTTTGGTTGATCTTGCTTCATCTGACCAGGCAAAGGTGGAGGATGCTAGCCATGTCTATGCCACTGCAATTCCCGCTAGATGTATCAAAACGATTTAACACACCATTCATCCTCTAAACCGTTGAGCTGTTTTGGCTAGCTAGGTATAGTTGGTTACGTATGTTATCTGATCTTTTGGCACAAAGACTAGGGAGCAATCTTAACCAACACCTTCCAGTATTAACCATGTCATTTGAATACCTTTTAACCAATCCACTTGTCATGAATCCAAATATATCATGCTAATCCAATGAATGCATCAAAGCAAACCAAAAAAAAAATCTGAGTCAACCATAGCTCCACGCACATTTCTTGCCGCCCCTTCGCACAGCCGCGCCTACCAGCTCAATGACGCTCAACCTGCGCCGGAGCATGAAGCCATGATCACGCATTGTCAGCATAGCCCTGCTGTTGTAATACATCTGACATCTATCAAATCTATCTATCTATCTATCTATCTATCTATCAATCAAATCTATCAAATCTATCTATCTATCTATTTATCTATCTCATCTATCTATCTATCTATCTATCTATCTATCTATCTATCAAACCTATCAAATCTATCAAATCTATCAAACCTATCAAACCTATCAAATCTATCAAATCTATCTATCTTGCTTGCTATTTATCTATCTATCAAATCTATCTATCTATCTATCTATCAACCAATCAATCAATCAAATCTATCTATCTATCTATCTATCTATCTATCAAATCTCTCTAATGTATTAAATCTATCAAATCTATCAAATCTATCTATCTATCCATCTATCAATCAATCAATCAATCAAACAAACAATCAAATCTATCTAATCTATCAAATCTATCAAATCTATCAAATCTATCTATCTATCTATCTGTCTATCTATCGATCTATCTATCTGTCTGACTTTATCGACATAATTAATCTAATTAATCTAGGTCCTCTGCCATGGCCCTAGATGTGTAGGGTTCCAAAGGTAAATAAAGGTAATTACCCCTTACATTCCAAACGAGGACATACTAGTTCTTGTTGGGGACTACGCACCTCATTAATGTAGCTTCACATCCGCGCATGTAGAGGTACATAATGACAAAACAAAACACAATCATAATGTAAGTATATCTATAGTAAGATGTAGAAGTATACGTGTGTGTGTGTGTCATTGCGCATGTGCGTGTGCCCGACTTTGTACATGCACAAAGGAAACATTTAGATGAAGGCATGCATATGTGTATGCATGCTGATGAGTTGAAGCCCATGTGCATAAACGAAGGAGGTCCATGCCCATTAATTCCTCACATTTGACGGCAATCCACCAGCTAATCATAGTAGATTTCAAGATCGTTTGTTCATATGGATCTCTGATTGAAGTTCATCAGGGCATTATGCCAGAAAGCCATGGCAATCAAAACATATTGATCGATTTCCGCGAAAAAATAGGCAACTGGCAAGCACAACCTCAGCCACCAACCCTTGATTTAGTAAACACCACGGCTTGCTGCGGCGCTGGGACAGCCCACAGGATTTCAGGCGCACTGGAGCCCAAGGCCATCAACGTCAAGTTCGCCACGGTGTCATTCCACACCTGCGTGGACAGCTTACTTAGTCGAGGGTCCCTTAAGTTGACGTAGTCATGGGCACAAAAAATGCAAGGTTCATGGTAACAAAAAATGAGCCTGGCGATGGCACCCGCTGATTTCCAAAATGCAAAGTCAGCATGGAAACCATTGCATTTACTACAGGTTTTTTGGATATCATTCTGGTGGTGATCCTTGTATTGCCGATATCGTTTCATTAGTCTCCGTTGAGTCCGTCATCTTTGTCCGTGCTGCTGCTAAAAAACATAGATTTAACTAGTAATGCCTTGAAGCGGTACTGTATTTCCATATGGCCCGTTTGCACGTTGGATGGTGCGGCCACGAGTGTTCACAGCGTGCAGCACAAGCTGAAAATGATACGTGGCCGGTCGATACCACAAATGTCAAGATCCACAAAAGTTGAATTAAATATACAACCTGCTTCCCAGCCCCCCCAGGATTATTCATTTTCAGGAGGCTCCTCACGATTTTAGGAGGAAAAATCTTGCATCATCAACCGTTGCTGACATTATAAGTCAATCTTCAGCAGGTATGTTTATTTTGTTTCCACCATTCTATAGGTAACAAAGCAGCACAAATCATACAGGTGGACGTTGAAGACCAAACCAGCAACCCGAAAACCATCAAAACACCATGGAACGCACCGGTCATGGCTAAGGCAAAATAAGGTCAGAACCAAAAGCTCAAATCCCAATGGGAACGCTTCAACGCAGAGACCTCCGAATGTGATAAAATGATTGTTTTAAACTAGGCTTCTGCCTGGAACGCACTAGGTCAAAAGTATGGTTTTCCAGGGTTCCAAACCAGACGTCCGCATGGAACGCGGTATGTCACATTATCGTTTCCAAACGTAAGGCACATGTAAGAAACATGTAAGAAACCAAAATCCATCATGGAGAGGACACTGGGGCATCCGGGGCGAGATCCGGGGCGAGATGGGGGTCGAGATCAAAACATGCTATGGAAAGTACATGGCCCTTCCCTGGAGCATAACTGACAAATAAATCTGGATAGTGTTGTGGCAACCCTGAGGTGGTACCATTGCTGTATAATGGTTGCGAGTTAGCTACAATCATTGGCCACTGGCCATCAACCATGGGCCATCATTAGCCATGATTAACAAATCTATCAGCTGGGTATGTGCCCCTATACTCAACCATTCTTGCCATCATGACTTCAATCAGTTGGATGGTTGGTCCTTCATCATTCAAGTTGGCACTATTAACCATATCATCATTCTCAACCATGAAGCATCATCAACCATCAGTATCCAATATGAACCGTCATCGATCGATACTTAACCATTCACCCACTAGTATCATTAACCACCACTAGTACTAACGATTCACCGAGATTTACGATCCATCCTTAGATTCTGAATTGACGATCACTCGGTGGCAGAACTAGCGCCATTTACTAATCATCCTTTGATTGTTAACGATCGAGTTGATGGTAGTTACTATAACCGCTGGTACAACCAACCACCGAACAATGATCAAAACTGAGGGTAGAACCACCAGCCTGAAGCAACGCCGCACCACTGCCGGCAATGCTCCGCCTTGACGGTGACCTTTTTCCCGCCACCATCTTTGCTCATGACTTGCTTTTTCACCTGGTGCTTAGGGTGGTGAAGGTGGCTAAGGGTGTGGTGAATGGGTAGTTAAAGGTGGTTAATGGGGTGGTGCATGGGTGCGAAGGCTGGTTATGGGAGTAGCTAAGGGTGCTTTAGGGTGGTCAGTGATTGTGAAGGGTCATGTTGGTTGTATAATTGGTAGAAATGGTGGCTAATGGCCGTCAATCGATGGCTGATTTGGTGTTAATTGGTGCTTAACACAAGTTCAGTTCGTGTTGTGGTGAAGAGCCGTTCATGATGGTTTAGAGCTGATGGATGCTGATGGATCATAGAAATGGCGAAGACAATGTTGGATGACTAATGCCATGTTAGCGTTTGTGACAACAAGGCAGGGTCCGCGGTTGATAGAGTTGGCTAATTGATGGAAATGACGGTTCATGTAATGTTGTGGCCCATGGTGGCTCATAGCTGCTCAATAAGTTCCCTGGAAATGGTTGGTCGATGACAACCCAGCAGCTGATCTCGGTAAAAAGCTGGTGGACATGATGATCACACCAAGACTATCAAGCAAGGCCTACTAGGTTCCACCACGTTGAAGCGGGCTGACCAACAATAGACTTGACCATCGAAACAGTCAGGGACACCTGGGAACAGCAACTCTCATGGGCTTTGGGATGCCAAGCAATGCCTGCTGTTAACGTAGGGAGGCCTTGCGCATCGGTAGATGCGCAGCAAATGAAACCAGTGAAACTATTGCCCTCACAGACTGGGAAGCATTGGGGCAAGGCATTCTCTGAACCGGACGCGCACCCCGGCATTTCTAGCGGCACCAATCATCATGCATCAGGCTTTTTGAACCATTTTTTTGCCGGGGCGTCCAAGGGTTTGCCCTCTACAGGTGTTGGCTCCATTAACCTAACGGTAATCCATGAGACGTACCTGGTTGCAAAATGCCATCCATCAAGGCTCCGAACCATTGGGTGCACCACTGGTGTGACCGCAGGTTGCTGTGGATCGCTGCAGGCCAGTGGCAGATGTGACTTTCTCAATGGCCGACATGAAGACCTTACAACGGCCAGGGTCAAGTCGCTTCTGGGCACCTGGTTCTGACGTGCCTCATCGGGCTAGAGGTCAAGCTCTTAAGCAACCATAACAGGGGGAAATAGCCAACCAATTTATAGGGAAAACAATGGTTAATGATAGAAATAGTATTTGTGGTGTCATCCTGGTAGCAGTTGTTGATTGTCAAAAGTAAGTCGTTGCGATAGCAATCAGGATCAATGATTGCACTTTCGTGCAATGTGCCAATTAAATTCTGACACTTCCATTCTCACATGATGGCTCCTCGGTCATATCCCATCACCAGCAGGTATTTAGCAAAATGCGGATAAGAACCACCAGGAAGCACCATTTATAGACAAGTCCATATTTCAAAGAACTACTGGCAGCAAGTTAGCCAACCATGGTTGTGGTTCATGACGCTTCATGATGCTAAATGATTGCCAATATCTATAATGATGAATGATGACGATGCTGACGATTATGAATGATCAAAAATCACAATCCGTCAAAGGCGATCCATGCTTAGTGGCTTGGTGGCCCGCTATTGAGAATGAGTCTAACCTGAGTATGGCGGGGAGCGAGGTCTACCTATTCAAGAAAACTCTTGCAAGACAATTAAAGGTCAGAACAAGGTGGTTCCTGATTTGTCGGTCATGCTTAGTCTTAGTCATCACTCGGAAGCCGAAACTTGACAATTCCGAGGGCCAAATTCAGCAAGTATTTCTAGTGAGCGCTGCCGGTGAATGGATGCCGTGAGGCTTCCTCCACTTCTTGGACTGAATTCCCAAATGGGTTTGTCCAAGAATGGTGTGCCCCGAAGACTGGTGGTTTCCTTCATGATGGCTATGAAAATGGATGCTTCGTACCATCCAGGCATTCACAAACCCAAGCATATTCAACAGGATGATCCCCAACCCCAGCTGTTCAACAGGATGATCCCCAACAGGATGATCCCCAACATTAAAAAGCCTGGCTCTTCCTGGGGTTCCCCGGCATCTGCAATGATGGCAACCCCCAGGAAGCAGTAAAGGAGCGCCACGAGGTATAATGGAATCTGGCGAGGCTGGAATCCGACCATCGACATCAACCCACCGATGGTAAGTGAACCTTCGACCATCTTTACTAACCATCCTAGTAAATATGAAGGTTACCATCTTTACGACCATTGATTCCTAGTAGGAATCAATAATCATGAATTTGATAATCATCAATAATAATGACCAATACTGATTAATTACCGATAAAAATCATCATTAATAATCATCAGTGATAATCACATTAATAATCATCAATAATGACAATAATCAATAGTGGCAATAATAAGCAATGATAACAATAAATCATGATCATAATCAATAGCATCGTCAATAATGAAGAATCACCAATGAACATCCATAATATCGTCAATGATTAACAATCAACTAGCAATAGTACTCATTAGCAATCAAGACTTTGACTTTGACTATCAGTTTGTAATCACACATCATTTGGCTGTGGGTCCAAACCCCGTACCCCTGGTTCCCCACTATTAACCATTGATTTCCTTATAGTTTGTTGGTTATTATCCACCATTATTGGTTGGTTAATATTGACCCATAGCCATTTCTAATAATCATCAAAAGCAAACGTTTCGACATCTCACGCTGTAGGCAGTCGCCAAGGCAGCCATTGGCACAGTTCGCCAACTCAGTGGGGGACTTCCTAAGTTTGGTGCGATAGGAAGCTCCAAGTAACAGCTCTAAGTTGAGAGCATTCATAGCTGGATCGTCTTCACCATACAGCTTGGTAGATACTGCTTGGTACTGGTTAACAATGATGGTCAATACTGGCTGATAGTAATGGTTCATACTGGTTCAGCATGATGGTGACCTGGTCAACGATGATGTTCGATAATCAATAATGATTGTTAATACTGCTTCATAGTGATGGTGAACTGGTCAACAATGATTTTCAATACTGGTTAGTAATAATGATGGTTGATACTGAATATTGCTTCATACTGATGACAACTGATGAACAATGATGTTCAATACTTACTAATAGTCATGGGTAATACTGGCTCATAATGATGGGAAACTGATTAACAATGATACTCAATACTGGCTAATAGTGATGGTTAATACTTGCGAGTTCTTTTGCCAAGAGAACCTGGGCATATTGAGACGCACTTTTTTCACATTGGGGGACTTTGAGAAGCAAGGTCACGTGCTTCAATCAACTTGGCATCCTTCTGATCTGATGGTTTCGTACTGATTAGGTAGTACATCCACATCCACACACTTCCATGCGGGGGTTGCAATGGCTTCCCCTGTAACTTCAGTTTGCCAACTTCAGACTTTACGGCGCTGATGGAATCTCATGGAATCTCCCATGAAGGCATGTAGCAAATCAACGTCAGATTCATTCTCTAACAAAAGTATTCACACTCTAAGTTAGTCCCTGACGAAAATAGAAATCACCGGCTTCAACAGGTCAACCAGCTGTAAATGCTAGTGATTTTCCTTGCGGACTGCTGCAACCAGGTTCATTCATTGGCCAGAGAGTACAGGATACCATGGCATCCTTTCTTACACATGCCGAACCCTGACATTGAGAGCCCAAGATGGGCCCCCAACACACAATGACGGTAGCTGTGAAGTCCAGAAAAAGAAACTAACCAGAAAACATATTCATGATTTTTAACGATAGTCTCTGGTATATGGCTGATTATTAACCATCATCACTCCTACACCATCAAAAATCGTCATTCACCATGAATAGCGGTTCATTCTCATCATCAACCACTAACACCCAATAATAATCATAACAACAATCATCATTAATCAAAATCATTACTGGGTCGTTCCAAACTCGGAGATACCTAGGTAGTCAATCAGTGATCGGCCTAGGCCAAGCCTCCAGAAACCACCCCAGCTCCAGCTGCACCGATAAACCGGCGCCTTCAACTCTGTTGGCCAATTCTCGGCAAGGAATCGGTGGTTGATCGGTCAGGGGGATGGTTCATGATGCTTCATCTGGATTTATAATGGTGAACCATAGGGATTTATGATGGTTAACAATGATGGTGAATAATGATTGATGGTGAATGATGGTTGATAAATTGCATGATGGTTGACCAAGGTTAGTAATGGTAAATAAGAATCATGATTGTCATTGATGGTTCAATATGTCAAACATATACTGATGAATAATCACAATAGTGATGATTAATGGTGAATACTGATGGGGAATGATGATTGATGATCGAAGGTAATGCTTAATTGATCTCAATTGATGGTTCGTGGTGGCTGTTGATGGTTGATGACAGGTTTGCATGGTGTTTGTTAATGAAGGTTGTTAGTGGCTCATGATGGTTCTTTATGGCTATTGATGGTCATTTTTGATCATTTATGATTATCCTTCGTGGTTACGGAGCCAACCGCCAGAACAACACTGAGGGATAGACCCAATACACTGCCAACCCTGTGAACGTGACACTGGGGCCGCCCCACCAAGAGACAGAGCTTGTGTGCAGCTAGTGGCTACCCAAACTTTCACCCAAACTCCCGTTTACGCTGCTTGGCAGCTGCGCATTGGAATGAATCTCATCATGGCCACTGAAACTGGTAGATAACTATACATTGAAGTAGTAATAATTAACCAGAAGTATGGTAACCATGATAATCATGCTATTAACCATACATTAAAGTACACCCGTAGCAATCATTATAGCATGATCATTATCATTGACCAGTAGATATCATGCTGATCATGTACGCCACTTGGGCTCCAGTGGCGTCCTCCCTTTGATTTCACCATTGCCGAGTGACTGCTTCGGCATCTCCTCCCAAAGGAAGCCACAAACCTCCACCGCCTGCAACCGGTAAACGCCAAGCACGATGAACGATGAGAATTCACCACCATCTGGGTGTTTCTTCAAATATGGGACCCAAAAACTGATTGGTTTATTACCATAAATGATTAGTAATGGATGATTTGGGGGTAGCCCTATTTTGAGAAACCACCATCTATGAACGCTTAATGATCAAATGACTGATTTATGGGGGAGGAAAATCAATCATCAATTATAATCATGAACCATCAATGAACCAGTATTGACCATCAATAATTGACGATATGAACTCTCAATGAGCTACAACTAATTTGATTAATAGTCAATGTTTCATGTTTTTCGATTGGCCGCCTCTGGTCCTACAAACCAGCTACTGGGCGTTCTACAACCGTATCAATTGAAATAATCAACCATATTGACACTCATCAGCAACCCTCAATGGGTCAACTTAATTAATCCTTGGGACAATTAGCCATCAATTCGCCAAGCAACTCACCATTAATCAAATCATGAATCGTTAACCATCATCAATGAGCCACCGCAACAATTTGGGTGTAAAATCATTGCATCAGCCATCAAAATCTGCGAGCGCTCCAACTATTTCGAGATATTTCTGGGATTTCAGTTTCGATGTGTTTAACTGGTTGGTGCTTTCAACCTCTTTTCGTCTATTTCGAGCACGCTCGGTATCTAAACCTACATGGCTGGCGGGGTTTCAACCCCTATGAAAAATAGTAGTTTACCAACCAACCGCTTCGCACTAGGCGAAAAAATGTTTGAAACCACCAGTCAACGTCGTACATGTGCTGTGCCCATGGTCGAGCCCGGCTACGGATTACACCTGGCAAGAGAAACAACTCTCTGGTTGAAGATCATCAATGATGGTGGATCTGTAGAATAATCCGCCATTTTTACCATTCAAAAAGCTGGCGTTCTGCCTGCCAGTGTCGGGGCAGTTTAGCTAGGGAGCTCCTCATCAATATCGCCCACACTGTGCCACTATGCCGGACATAGTTTTTTAGATCTCTGAGACAAGGATTCCACAGTTTCAGAAGTTTCAAGATGAGCTTCAAGGATTCCACTGAAACAAATTCCTGGCTTCGCACCTGTGGTGTCAAGCCAAAAAACGACAGTACCGGAGATATAGATATGGACATCTCGAAAGGGATTGATCTTGGAAAGTGCAATTTTCTTGGCAATGCGAAGTCCATATTAACAAACCACATTCAACCAGCCGTATGGTGGTTTCTCAAAATCGGAGTACCCCAAATCATCCAGTTTGTTACCCATTTATAGTAATAAACCATCCATGACTTGGGGGTTCCCTATGAGAAGCCAGCCATATTTGATGGTAAAATCCCACGGGATTGCTGTGAGCTGTGGTCTCCACAAGCTCGGAGACGAACTGGTGATGGGTCCCGGACCGGGCTCGCAGATCTTAGCTTCGATGGTGCTGTTATCCCTGGGCGCAGTGGCGCAGTGCTGCGCTTTGGCACCACGATGCCATGAAGTGATGGCAATCTTTTGGTTCAATGAAAAATGATCATTTGGAGGTTTCTCAAAATAGGGAGCCCCCCAAAGTAGCGGGCTTATAGCATTTAATACATGGTTCATATAAGGATGATTTGGGGGGTCCCGATTTTGAGAAGAGACACCCATTTGTATGTGACTCAAAATTGTCAGCCCCCTGGTTCCCCAGTGAGCATGTCAAAACTTTTGGGGTGCTGGTACCCCATCACAGCGTTTTTTTCCATTGAGCATACTCATCTTGGGGATAGACTTATCCATTGTCCAAGAAGTTTGTCAGGGTTCTGGGATCCCTGTCAAGCTTGATGTGATGGTCCAGCCTCATCAACCAGCTTACCTCTCAGTTTTTACCACTCTTTTGTCCCGATGATCTTTGCTATCATCAGTAAGCTGGCTCCTTGATTCTCATGTTTCTTCATCATTGCCATCTTTTTTTCTCACTTAAACAGTACTACAGTACACCCATGATACCGGGATCCATCAACCCGCCTTCTACATTCGCTGCTGGTTGAAACATGTATACACACACACACCAAAAAAAAACATGTTATATATCTGTTTGCACACGTGCACGGATCATATAAACATATATATAAACAAATATACAAACACAAATAAGTATATATATATATATACATATAAACACAAATGTATATATATATATACATATGTATACATGTGTATATATTTACACAGATATAGATATATACATATACAGGTACACATATACATAACTCTATACATATACTATACATTCAATATATTCTTATCATACGCGCATGCATGCACATGGCATGCTTCTAGAGTCATACCCACCTACATCTCCTGTTCTACCTTCGGTTACTGCCAGAACTTGGAGGTGCCCATGATTTGTGAAACACTGTGAAGCTCTCGGCCTGATTTTCTGCGCAGTAGCGCGCACACATAGAGATAAATCATTGCCTTTCAGTATGTATTTGTTTGAAAATATAAATACTATAAATATAAATATAAATCTAAATGCAAATATAGATATAGATATAAATACACATAAATAAATCAATAAACAAATAAATAAGTACTTAAGATATGTAAAAACAACTGCATACAAATATAGGATTTTGTTTTACAAACATGTGCATATACGTGCATACGCATGTGCACATATACGCTTTGCAATATCAGAATGGCGACTAAAATTGATGCAGCAACAACACATGGGTATGGGTCAAAATCATTAACCCCCAACATGGCCATTTATAATGGAAATCTATTGCAAGCCAATGGTTCTTTGGGTGCCCAATTTAGGCCCACAACCATATGGCATATAATCATGCTGTCCCCGATCCCTTTCTCTCAGCTCGTCACGCCATAGCCACTTCTCTCTGACAGCCTGAAGCAGCGGAGGCATCACCGTCAGGGCTATTGGATTCAGTTTGGCAACGAAAAGAGACATGGATTTATCAACTCGACACTAAGGAGAGCTGTCATCTTCATATATATATAAATATATATGTACAGATTTGAGCATATAGACACATGTATCATGTGCATACATAGCTGCAAACGTGTGAATGAATCTCTTTATGTGTGCACAAGACTAAAGATACATACATGAATGCACAACATATTCAGATACACATGCAATGTCTACTTGTATCATCCTGTATCATCTAATGTCTATATGCAATTGATTGCAATTGTGTATGTCACATGTGTATGAACAAACATATGCAAATGGCTGTGAATCACCCTGGAGCAATAAGAATTTCATATCCCAATGTTCACATGAAGCATTTAGCTCTTGGGATGGTCGAAATTTCCTGTCTATTCCAGGATGGTTATTATAGATGTGCCATTACCTCATGATGCTGCCGAAATGGCAAGAACAAAATCTGCCAAACATCGCCCTGGCTGATCCTGGCTCCCAATCCGTGCCTCGGGCTTGAGACAAAAAGGCCCCCACCCAAGAGTGCTGTTTCGCAGCTGTGAACAAATTTGTTCCTAGCAGCTGGAGTTTCCTCTAATCCTTAAGCCAGCTGCGCCAGACACGACTGCGGTGTGTCCAGCTGCTGATAAATCACGGCTTCTTTCACTACAGATGCCAAAAAGAAGGGTTTCTTCCACATGGTTGCTACTGTCTGACTGCGAATGGTTCAACATTGTTCACTCTGGCTTTGTACCATCGGTCAAACATTGCTGATAATTTTAATAGTTATATAAACAGCGTTAAACTAAACGTGTTTGATATTAGTTTGTACCCTGATGTTGCTTGACTAAATATCGGCCATGTAAACCTGCACTGTTATACAATGCTTGGGAACGGTAAAGCAACACCAGTAGCCAGTCGTCCTTTTGCTTCACCGCGGCATTTCCATGTTAGTTTTCAACCGTCCTAGCAATTAATAGTGTATCGTATTTAAGCCCCGGTTGCTCAATCGGCAATTTTCAGCAGAACGGCATTGCTGATTCTTAGCGATCTTTCAAGTACAAAAGCCAGCCAGGTTCTATGGCTTGCCATCAAGAACGGCGGTTTCCTCCACACTTTCCCATCAACCAATGCCGTGGCTGTGTCACTGTTTCTGATTATGTCCCTAACCGGCATCTGCTTGCGGATTGTTCCTAGGATTCTTGCCGAAGCTGGTACGAACTATCGCTGAATGACCCTAATCAGCCACTTCCCCCCCCAAAAGGGATTAGCAATTACTCATAGTATATGATAATTAGTCAATCACTAATCACCCATCATCAACCATTGATGTGCGGGAACCATGAACCAACCATTGAGCAACCATTGATCAATCATTCATCTACCAACCATTTACCCACCATTGATACTGTCTTCCCATTGGAATTTTCCAGCATTTTCCAAGGCACCCAGTGACGAAGCTTTGGTGGGAATGGTGAGTGAACCATGAGCAGCAGCATGGTTAATCATTCATTCACCAGGTTAAACCGTTTGTGATGGCTGGCTTTGTCCTGGCTGGGTCTCTGATGTCTGATGGCCATGGATAATGCTTAGTGGCTTAATGATGATTAAGGATGTCTAAGTATTCATTACTGGCCAAATGATGGCTAAACGACGGCTAATAATCATCAGGGTGATATGATGTGACATGATCTGATGACTGGCATTCATGACAGTACCATTGCCAACGTTGTCGGCTTAACAATCACGATCAGCAAACATCATAATTATAGCCAACCATTGGAATTACAAACCTCATCAGCCACTAGCGGCAAAAAATCAAACATGATCAACCACTGCCAGCATAGACCACAATCAATGTCAAATCCATATGAGTAACCCTCAAATTTCATGGTGCATCAGAAGCGATTCAGCAGCTAAAACCGGGGCGGTTTATGAACAAATTACTAACCTAAAGTAACATGGCAATGGAAAATCCGCTCAAAAAATGGATGATCTCCCAGGGTTTTCGGTAGAAAATGGTGGATTTTCGCTTGCCAACCTTTCTTTTTGTCCAAACTCATCGAAGGCCATCTACTAGCACCTCGGTGGTTGGCCCTGGTGACAGTTGGATGGTGGAAGGACCCACATGGGAAATGAGGGTTCACGACGGGTTTAAACATATTAGCCAGTATGTTTAAATTACACTATGAACTGGTTCACGCTATACTGGTCAATACTGGTTCATACTGGTTAATTACACTTAAATGGCAAATTAGGCTCTATACTGGTTAATAGTCGTCGATGATTTTGACCATACCAAGGGTGGCGATGCTGCTTGATGGTGGCTCATGATGATGAATCATCTATCAATCAATCGTCAACTATAGCGGTTCATGATGGTCAATGATGGAGAATCAATGACGTTTAAAGAAACTATGATGATCAATAGTGGTACTATGGTGGTGCTGATGGTGGTATTGTGATGCATGATAGCTGGCTACCCCGTGGTATTTTTCGCCTGAAATGGCTGAAAAACCGCGCTTGCCGATGGGGGCTGACCTGAGTACCTTTCAACTGTAAGGATTTTTGGACCATAGTGTAGTGGCAACTATGGTAGTAGAGCCACTGGTGGTTCATAGGGGGATGTATGAGGGATATAGTGATGCAGACATTGTGACAGGGCCATTGTGACAGGGGCATTGTTGGTCACCACAACTTCTGATAACCTTTCGGGAAATGGCCTTTATCTGCCCTGGAGCTAGCTGGGGGACTTGTAACACCTGTAGGAAATCATTGCCATCTCGCAATCGGCCTTCCAACTTAGCTTGCAGAAAGAACAACCTCTGAAACAGCCATCTACTACAGCATGATTGGTTGTGCTATTTAGCCAGTTGCCAGTACCAAACAAGCAATTTTGACTCAATAAGAGCCAAAGACAATTGGTTTACCCGAACTCCTGAGAAACACCAGTCTAAACTGTCGGGTTCTTGACACCGCTGATCTGGAAAGACAGAATTGAGTGTCCCTGGGGGTTCGGCTTCTTTTTCGTGTAGCGCCTGAGCCTGCAAAATTTCAATCTGCAACGACCCGCACTGCCAAGACCATCACGGGAGTGAGAGCATATTCAATCAGAATGCAGTGCCGACATTGCCAAAATATTCAGAACTACGCATAGCACCAAAAATCAACCACTTGATAGTTGATACTGATTAATTTTGGCAGCACTACCAATGGTTAATCACTACTATCACTGATGAATCAATACTTGAGCCATGAATTCTGATGAATTAATGGTCCATTAAGCCATTCATCGCTAATCAAATAGTTGATAGTTGATAGTTGATAGTTCATAGTCGATAAACAAATCAACTATATTAAGCACTGGTGAATCACTACTTGATAGTTGATGGCTAGCTTATCCCTGCCTCCTTCGCCAGTCCTCCGGCACGACAGGCGCGGTAGGCACCTGGGTGAAGGGTCGGTGGTGAAGGGTGGGTTCAGGGTGGCTCAAGGATGCTTAAGTGTGGTCAATAGAAATTAGTAAAGGTGGATGAATGGTTCATGAATGGTTGATAAAGTGACCAAGTGGTGGTTGACTAGTGGTTATTAGTTGTTACGCTTTGTGGGACGGCTAATCATCGGGTGTGGTTGACTTTGTTGAGTCATGGGTAAGAAACAGGACGCATTTTGAATGATGGACTAGTGATGGTTAAGAGTGATGGTTGAGGGTGACGCCTATGGTTGGTTAATTGATCTTGATGGTTGATGACGGAAATTGATTCATATAAGGGCCACTAGATGCAACTAGGAGTGTATCGTAGATAGAAAAATGCTGTTTTTTTTGGGGGGGGCGTGGGTTCACGCAGTCGCTCAAAACTCAGGGGCACCACGGATCATCCCGGTACCGTTGCTGATTCCGAGGAATGGTCCATGATTAAAACAAGACCAGGTCCATCATTGATGCTTACAGTATAACCACAGTTTCCTGATGTTTCCTGTGGATCTCCACGGCTGCCCACTTTTCCTGTGCCCAAAATCATCTGGCAGGGGGTTGATGAAGCGTTGCTACCTGAAAGTGAACTTGCTCAAGATTTTGGGGCTTGATGGAGCTGGCAATCCTGACTTGACATTATTGTGACAGTGTGCTGCAATACATCCCAAGAAATACCAGCCACATCTACAAAGCCAACAGTGCCGGCACAATCCGGCGAAAAAATGGATCAAATATAGCGGTCGATAGGCATTCCTCTACACTGGCTAGTGGCAATCTTACCAGCACTTCGGAATCCCGCCAAGATAATCAAGAGCATGTAGCTTGCTGACATCGACCTCCTCTGACCGAATTATACATAGAGACTTGTCTTTGCAGTGTGCCAATGAGTACATGTAGATATCCACAGCCATGACCAACTGACCAACGGGGGTACCCCAAGCCCTAAGCTCTCTGAGGTCGATGCTGATACGGTTACGCTTGTTTCTGCTGACGCGCATGGGTTTTTACGGTCGGTCCGATCCTGATGCGATGCAAATCTGGACCAACGGCCGTCTGAAAAACCAACCAAAGCATTGAAACATCATGAAACTCTTTCTTTATGCCAACCAACTTTGAAACCTTGAAACCCCGTCCCACAAGGGCGTTTGAATGACGTACCATGCCGCCAGCGCCATAGGTGGTAATTAACCACAACAAACGGTGCTTCACCCGCTGGAACTCCCGCACTGGGCATAACGTGGAGCCATGACACTAGTCTCAAGGCCGAGGGCCCGCCGGGCCAAACAAAGATGATGAAGGCCAATGGCTCTAGCCTCACGCGACTGACCCATGGTTGGATCTCTAGACGTGTGTCTTAGTGCCTTAGTGCCTTCTAAAACAAGGAAATTGCCCAAGTTCAGCCAGGAAAAAAATCAAAATGATTAAACACACCACCAATGGTTTGGCATCATCATCATCATCATCATCATCATCATCATCATCATCATCATCAACTGTCATTGTTGATCATCCTGCCAGGCGGCTGTGCGCCATTCGCCCTGTCCCTTGGATCTCAGCAAGCGGCGGCATCCACGGCGTCATCCCATGGTGCACCAGCCTGGTGCATCCAGGGAGGTGACGTTTGCTCGCAACAGCAACTTGTTCGTTCCCCATCCAAGTTTTTCGCTACCAATCCTGCAGCATGAAGGCATCTTCCGAGCGATGAAGCTCGTAAATAAACGATGGCCACGAAGGCAAGCTTGCTGGGTTCATTGAAGCTTGCAAAAAACATGTCACCTTTTCAAACAGTACCTTCAGTTCTGACCAAGAATAAGAAGGCATAAAGAGAACTCACTTTACACGCGTTGGTTCATGTCAGCATTCCGTTGTTCAATGCTGCACTTGCACACGTCTGTCATTGCGTTCCTGCAGCTGCTTTTGCTTCTAGGAGTACTTAGTAGCAGTAATGGCAGCAGCAGCAGCAG
>VSDK01019554.1:289467-311460 GCA_009767595.1 Symbiodinium kawagutii | reverse complement strand
GGCCGCTTGATTGGCCGCGATACAGGCAGTGGCAGGGTTACAGCAACGGCCCAAGGATTCATTGAGAAACTGGTTCATAATGAACAGCTATAAGTTATCCAACACTTGGTTTTGAGCAAGGTTTTGTTTTGCTGTCAAGTCAGGAATAATACCCTCCCCAATTAATCAACCCTATCCTGCTCCCCAAACCCTGGTCCTTGCTAAAGTTACTTAGGTGCTCATTTCCCCCCTAATAAGCTTGCAACTCCTAAAGCCCCCCACCAGTTAATCAACCCCCTCTGGATCCCTAAGTTGTTTTCCTTATTATTTCTAACTAGATTTCTATTGGTCGGCTTAGTTCTTCTTGTTAATAGACTTCGTAGTCTTACTAAAAACTAGGTGCTCATGAGCAGCAAGCCCATGCTAATGTGCCCCATGCTGATGCCAGAAGGGGCCATGACTTAATGGCTATATGAATCTAATCTAATCCACTCTCTGATCTATGGCTGTTGGAACATTCGCAATCCTCACCGCCCTCATGCTGGAGCTGGATCCTTGACCTCAATCTCATGAATCCCAATGGTTCCCATGTTTGTTGAAGGGTTTAGCTACGATATCCTTATTCAACCTTTTGTTTGATTTCGCATCACTCTCATCTCTCTTGGGGTTATTAACTGAGGGGACCCTTTTCCTGATGTAGGGGTCAAACCTTCTGACCTTGTGGCGGGGGCTATCAATCCGGTGTTGCCACTACTGATCATGTTCATTCTAAGGCTTGGCCCTGGAAACATCATTAGGAATGCCTTACCACGCGCTGCTATGCACATAGAAGGCCCATTGTTTCCTGTGAGGTTCAACCGTAGCGGACCTTGCGCCGTCAGGGCCCCCGAGCACTAGCCGCTGAGTTTGCTCTCTGGTACCTGCTTGGGGCAACTGGATGGGCCGAGACAATCAGAAATGAGTGGATCGGTTGGTTGACTGGTTGGTCGGGTGGTCGACTGGTTGGTTGGTTGGTTGGTTGATTGATTGGTTGGTTGATTGGTCCAATCAAGCATTCTCCGGCTTGGTTGCTGCAATAGCTCAACGTCCACGCTGAATCTGCACCATTGTCATCATTCATGACCATTCATAATTATTACTCACTAATATCTATTGACCATGCAAAAATCAAGAGACACAACAACGATATGTCAGTTACATCAATTAACCATTGAATATTGAGTAACGATTTCTCAACCCGTAATCTACCATCACATAACCATCAATCAACCATCAATTCACGTGCCTTCACCATAAACCACTATATACCCATGAGGTCACCATTCTCTAAACATGATTTAACCCTAAAAGAGCCATTACTGTCCCATTGAATAACCATCGATCAGCCATGATTTAACTAACTATAGCCGCTATGTTCCCATGAAATAACCATGATTTAACCATGAAACGCCAGGCTCCCATGAAATAACCATGATTTAACCATGAAAAACGCCAGGCTCCCATGAAATAGCCATGATTTAACCATGAAAAACGCTATGCTCCCATGAAATAGCCATGATTTAGCCACGAAAAACGCTATGCTCCCATGAAATAACCATGATTTAGCCACGAAAAACGCTGTGCTCCCATGAAATAACCATGATTTAACCACGAAAAACGCTGTGCTCCCATGAAATAACCATGATTTAACCACGAAAAACGCTAGGATCCCCTGAAATAACCATGACATATGTACCCATCAATTCACCCGTCCTTCACCGTTCGTCCTTGGTGTTTCAAAGGCCGAGACGCATCTCCTCTGCCTCCTTAAAGGCCTTCGACCTGGTATGGTGCTGATCAATGGTGGATCAAAGATGGTTGGAACTGTGGTTGGTAATGGCTATGTAATGGTTAATGGGTATGTTGGCTAGGTTATATATATATATATATTAAGAATGGCAATCAAATTAATAACTAATGGCTATATTCTATATATAGTTGGTATAATGGCTACGTAATGGCCAAATGATGGCTATATCGGGTATAATGGCTATACAGGGTATACAATAAGAATCGTCAGTTCATTGATGGCTATATAAATACGGTTTTTACTGGCTATATAGTGGTTAATGGGCATATTGGCTATATAGGGTACACAAGAGTGATGGCTACATAATGTAAGATATATAATGGCTCATGGGTATAATAATGGCTAATTCTTTAGGGTTTATCATAAGAATGCCAATCTATTTAATCATGGGTGGTTACGAATGGCTATAGGCTGTAGGCTATAGTTAAAAAACGATTAGCCAGAATCAACCATAGTTAAGCATAATCATACGGTGGATCAATCATTAGCATAGACTATAGTTAATAGCGGCTATACACTGCTTAAATGGTTGCATAACTGGTTTGTTGAATGATGGGTATATAAGGGTTAACGTTAGATCATGTTTGACCATAGGTGAGAATAAGCCATAGGGCATCACCTGCGATATGGGGATCAAGCCCTGAACATCCGTGAACCGTTCGACTCGGAGCTGGTCCGGGGATGCCAGCGGCTCAGGGTACCCACAGCCATGTAAATGGAGGGGAAGAAAGGGCAATCGTGATGCGAAAAAAATGGGGGCCCAAAACATCATGGCTTCCCCCACCACTGAGATTCTCGTGTTTGAGATGGTTTGCTGGTAGAGCGTGGGTCAACCACGGATGGTTCATCAAACTATCATGGTAGATCCGCGGGATGGTGCACCACTTGCGCTGCAATGGAGCCTTGTGTGTCATGCCAGGGGTTCAAACTTCTTTTGTTTTGATGCAATGCATGTGGTGTTTGCCCCTTGCTGTTGGCTGTTCCACAGGGTGCAGCAAAGTCAGGCAGAGGAGCTCGTTGCCTCAAGGATTTTGGTCAAAATCATATGCCTGCAAACCACAGCTTCAACCCACTACTATGACTAAGGAAGCACCCAGCTGATACATGCTGTTGCTGGTATTTTTTTGCTGGGGCATCACTATGGGTTGGCCCTACCACTCACTGGTATGCCCCTCCTATCACTAACCAATTACTACGCAGTTGATTCCCAACAACTTCTTCACTCCACACAGTTGGAACCCTGACAGGTCGCTGCTCGCCTGTGCAGTAGCGTCGCCTGAGTGGAGGCCCCAAACCCTTCTTTGGACCATGCCAAGCTCGGTCAAGCCACCCAAAAAGCCATCCATCGTTTCTTGGTGGTGACTAGGCTCGATGGTTAATCACTAGGATCATGATATGTGGTGAATTCTCTATGATGTCCTGATTATTTGCCACAAATTCATGGACAGGGTTTGCAAAACATTGGCCAATCATTGTTTACAAAGCCGCTACCATTGACTAATTAATTCACCATTCTGAGTCATCAATGGCGTCTTCAAATTGTGACGGAAGTAGAACATATTCAGTCGAAAATCATCGCGGGAGGAACCCCTTTAATTGATGAACCCGGCGTTTTAAACAAACCCTTGCTCAGCACGGATGCCCTCCAGTACTTGACGTACAAAATCTCTCTGTACTGGCTGGATCTGGAGCTAAGGGCAATGGAATCATCATCATCATCATCATCATCATCATCATCATCATCATCATCATCATCATCATCATCATCATCATGTGCAATCAATGGCAAAGGAGTGCGAACTTCCCGATGGCCATGTTCAACCTCTGCCAGTGCAGCGAAAACATGCAGGTATCGTTGCCCGAGCCCCCAAGCTTTCGACCATGTTCAACAGAACTCCAGCATGGTCTGGACCTAGCAGGGCGATGGACAAGATCTACTGGCATCAGTAGCCATCATGTGAACTGCCAGCCTAGGTTGGAACAGTTGTTTTGCCAACCTGTGCATTTATGGAACCTTAGTGTTGTTGAGGTACTAAGTTGGTTGGGTTTTATAGATCATCTGAAACCTACTGACTTTTTGTGATGTTCCCCAATGATGGGGAACGCAGAATCCCATCGAATGCATCAGTGGTCTCCTCGTTTGTGAGTTAGCTAGACCAGCTTTGTCGGTCCAACATGGTGCTAAACTTCTCATCAAAGCCAATAGTCGGTTGATCACTTCAGCTTTAGCCGGTCACCGCTCATAAGCAGAGGTTATTTTTGCTGAAATTACTCGCATTGGCAGTGCCAGATTCGGCATTGACTCGCAACTGCCTGAACAACAGCAACTGCAGGCTCTAAACTCACCGAACAATGGCACATCTACTTCAAAGGTAAATCATTATCAACCATCAACCAACCACCGACTAACCATTATTTATCATTACTTTACGAATACCACCCAGTAAGCAAGCATTATCAACCAACAATTGTCAATTGTCAACCATTGACCATGATCAACAAGCATTTTCGATTCTAAACTGGCAAACCAGTATCAACCACTAATGCAGCTACTCAACCATTGTCAACCATTCACTAAGCATGATTGACCATTGATTATAGCCATAAATCCACCATTCCTATCAATTCATCCACACATGGCTGCGGGTTGAAACCCTGTAACCCTGGTGCACCATCACCAATCATTGTATTCCAACTACTACAAATCATTGCCGTTTACCACCCCTCAATGGTTAATATGGCAGTGGGTCAAAACCCTTAGTCCCCCTGGTTCCCCTATCATTAACCAGGCTGTTTTCCCTATGAACTTGTTGGTTGTACCCCCATGAAATTGGTTGGTTAACTGCTTGACCCAGCTCGCCATATGGATCCATAGCCCGGTGGCTTGCCATATCGCCCAAGGGCCCCACGAATTTTCAAGGCTTCACTGAGCCTGAGAGCTCGCAGCGACATGGTGCCCCATCTTCTGCTGGTCTTTGGGGAGCTAACCCAGTGATAAAAAAGGTGATCCCCGAACCATACTGATGTATACTGATCAAGTGATTTTACGATTCTCCCATTAATATCAGTCAGGATTGTGGTTCCGTAGAATCTGTATTCTGAACAGGTCCTGTAATAGTGATCAAGTTCGGATGTTGACTCCCCCGTGCAAGTGAACAACAGCTTTGCTGCTGATGGAGCACCTCGGCCAAACAAATGAAGCACTATGACCTGGAGGTTCAAATGACTTTAGTATACATTGATCCACAATTATTCTGGTTGGTGGCTACAACCCCTATTAAAAGATATCAGTCAACCAACAAACCCTTTGTAAATACTGGGGCAAGTAAAACATGTTGAAGCCACTAGCCAGTGTTGGAATTTCCAATCAGCTAATGCTGCCATGCCTCAACTGTGGATGGTCAGTTCTCAATGTGACTGGACTATCCGTGGCGCCCCGTCCGAAGTGGGCAACCTGTTCAGTCTGATAACTGCTTGGTGGGTTCAACCCCTCTACCCCATGATTAATCAGTGGTTCATACTGGCTACTACTGGTCATGGTAGTCAATAATGATCATTTCTGGTTGGGGGATGGTGGTTTCAACCTGAAAAAGAATAGTCACCCAACCAACCATTTGAGGGAAGATGAGTCAGCCAATATATGGTTGTGGGTCAAAACCCCGTACCCCTGGTTCCCCATCATTTACCATTGTTTTCCCTATTATTAACTGGTTATCATCCCCCATGAAATTGGTTGGTTAACTGCTTGACCCAGCTCGCCATATGGTGGGAAAAAACACCTTTGAAACCACTAGCAGAGTTGGTCAAGAATCACCAAGCCACAAGTTCCTGCCACCCAAGGATTTCCATGACCGGGGAGCGCTCGGCCTGGCTGTGCCTGTTGACCCTATGTCTGTTGACCCGAAAGCAATATAATTGCAATGAAAAGTAGGGTATAAGCAAGCGAGCAACAATAAGTAGAATATACACGTAGTGTTCTTGTTCGGGCTCGAGTTATCACTTTTGACCATTGCAGCTGCAACAAGAGCAATGAGCAACACAAAGTATAGTCCTGAACAATCAAAGCAATACTGGGATCCATAGTGTTCATATCATCGCAAGTCATCAAAAACAAAAGCAGATGGGTCAAAGCAAGTTTTCAGCAGTAATAGTAATGGTAGCAGTACAAGTCCATTCTTCCATATGGCTGTGGGTCAAAACCCGATACCCCTGGTTCCCCTATGATTAACCATTGTTTCCCTTATTATTGGTCATTATCCCCATGAAATTGGTAGATTAAATTTGACCCATAGCCATATTCTTCCGAAGGTTAAACACGAAGAAGCCTTTGCTTGATGGTCCATGCTGGTCACCTTTCCCTCCCATCAGTTGGCCCTCCAAGCCCAGGTTTCAGGGAGCCCACGCGTTCTGAAACAGTCCCCCAAGTCATTGACTTCCCACCAGCATTGAGCTGGAATGCCGGGGCACCCTGGAGTATGAATGAATATATGCGCACATAAATCTATGAATAAAACAATTGATATCTATATCAATATATATATATACATATATATATATATGTGTGTGTATATGTGTGTGTCTACATCTTTTTGCATTGACATTCGCATATACGCATTTGAAAAACTATACATGAATAGATTTGCAAGTACAAATCTACATGCTTATCTTCCAAACAAAGCATAAATTTGCGCATGCTCTCATGTGATCTCGCATGTGCCTCATTTGTTTTCATATCCAGCCTGTGCCACTGGGTCCAGCGGCGTGACTTTGGCGCTCGCTTGGCCTTGCTTCAATTGCAAAGTGCCCAAATCCTGGAGGAACTGCTGCGTGATGCTTGGTCATGGATATGAGAATCATTTCTGCATCCTTTGTAATATCTCATTGCTTTTCAATGTCATCTTGGCAACTTGTTAAAACAGCGCTTTAATGTGCTTAATCACTGTTGAATCATGTTTCTTCGTGATTGTATACGGTGCTATCGAACCAAAGAGTGAGCTGTCACACGCTGAGCTGTGGTAATGTGTTAGTCCTGCTTGGGTTAAGAGTTACGTTGCAATGCTGTTTGGATGATGATATTTCGGACCGATGCCAGGCACCAGTGTGATCACGTGGGTTTTGAGTATTACCACCATGCAATTCAAAACTGGCATTCATGGAAAACGATACCTCGTTGTAAATAACATCAAACTTAAGGATTCCAACAATGGACAATCAACGGCATAAATTTGTGAATGCATGAACTCAGCATGAACACATACATATTTCATGGTTGACAAGCTGCCCGCCTGAGGTGCTCTCCTAAGAAACACCCTTGAACAGGCATTTGCTACGGGCGTATAAACCATCATCAGGACTTCTTTACCACCTACGAAAGGGAGGTACCTCAGGCGTGCCGCTCGATCAGCCACAAATACATGCATATAAAATCATATAACATATTTGTGGCGGTCCATTTTGCATATGTGTTGGATTGTGTTGGCAATGTTACATTATTAAGATATATATATATTTGCAATAAATACACAAACTGATATTCACATACGTTTATCTGATCTATCTTTTTAATCTATTTATCTATTCATGTTTCCCACATTTCAAGATTTAGATGTGATGTGCATATTTAATTCGAATTTTGTATACGTGTATGTTACTGCCCCGCAACGCCTCAACCCACCACATGCTGAGAAAATATATGCACGCACCGCAATCGTTGCCAAACGTTGCCAATGGCCCGTCCTTGAGCGTGTTGAACCTTGGGGCCGATCCGCATGAATCAAGGCACGCCAAGGGAATGCATTCAGATTTGCCGCTCTGGGGTTGATCTCAAGTCACCGAAGCTTCTTGGAACAGCAAATCGTGCAGTTTGGACGCGGGCTGTTCTCTTCATTTCGTTTCATGCCCTGCCGCAGCATCATGATTTGCCTATAACAAATCTTTCTCAGGCCTTACAACATGGCAATAATTATGCATGGTGGACCTAGGTCACCCTGTGTCGGAACAACCCTTCGCCAAAGAGTGATAACTTATCAACCCTTAACCAGGCACAACCAAAGGACCCTTTGGAATACCAAAGGTGATTGCACAGGAAAGGGTGCAGGACTCTGAGTTCAGGACTCTGCCGGTCTCTCCTTGAGAATGGCCTTCAGCATGGCTGAAAACAGCAAATCTACGACAGGTGCTTTCTCCATTCGAGTCTTTGGTTCGTGCCACGTGGGCCCCTAACAAGAACTCGGGTATTGAACTAGCTCTGATGGGGTCAGCATGGGGTTAGCCATCAGTTGATTCAGGCTTAGCACTCGGTCGAAAAGGATCTTGAAACCGCTAGGGCTGCGGGGATCCTGATTGGCTCGGGACGTGTCGTCAAGGATCTACCCCCCCGGGGTCAATGCCATGAATTTCAGATCCAGATTCTGTTCCAAATTGGCCCCCCCGCGGACCGACAGAGTCTCACACTGACCTTTGAAAAATGTCACGCCACGAATCAGTTGGACCGAAGGGGATCTATGGCATGGCTGACTTAGCCACAAAAGTAAGCTATCTCCCAGGCATTGCCGATGACTGCATCCATGGCACCAATCATTGGAAATAGCTGCTTTCGTTGTGGTATTTTATCTGCGATAACGATGATCTCGGGGTTGTTATTGGCGAAGTAGGCAGCCATATATACCCACGGATTAGCCTGGGGGACCCATCATACACCCACATATGGCCCATAAACATAGCCTGTGGCATATGCCCATTTATGGTGAATATGGATGTAGTTGCAATAGACCCGTATACACCCATAGAAACCCATATAGAACCTGAAATGTAGCTGGATGGACCCCTACAACCCTGGTTCCTTACAAGTCACTGGGGATGCCCTGTCCGTACAACAGCTGCGGGACCGGTCCCGCCTTGAAGAGGAACGTCGAGTCATGGGACCAATGGCTAGCGACCTGCAGTCTCCAGC
Organism: Symbiodinium kawagutii; assembly: GCA_009767595.1. Lineage (NCBI taxonomy): Eukaryota > Dinophyceae > Suessiales > Symbiodiniaceae > Symbiodinium > Symbiodinium kawagutii. The sequence continues at coordinate 302,680 of VSDK01019554.1, read as the reverse complement.
GACGTTGACCATGGTATCACGGGAAATGCCAATGTCAACCATGGCATTTCAGGGGGTATTTTTGTTCCATCGCCATCCCAAAGGTCCAGGTATATAAGTATTTCAAGTGCCAAAGGTCCAGCCAAGCATTTCAAGTGCCAAAGGTCCAGCTAAGATCAGCTAAGCATTTCACGGGGTAATCAACAATTTGATTTTCCTTTGGATAGTCAATGGGACATGAGTCAGCCATGGTTGATAACAGCACTTTGGCTGTGTACAAATCAGGCAGGTTCTAAATGCCAGAATTCACAGGGGACTTCTTACGGTAATCCTGAGTCCTGGGTGACGCTTACAAATGGAACATGCTTGATACTGTGTGATGTACTGGCTGAGAATGGTTGACACCATAGTGGTTATTAACGAGATGGATTCAGAGCAATAACCCATCTTTAGATGATGATAAATGACGATACATGATGGTGAATGACACAGCTACAGACTATGTTCACCGCTACAGTGCCGTGTTTCCTACAAAATAGCCCCCAGCTACAGCACCGGCTCTGGAAATCGGAAACGCTCGCAATGCCAGGGGCCCAAGCACGAGCTCAACTCAAGCTGTTGGATCTAACGAACGATCAATCAGTGACCAGCTTTCGAAGTTGCAAACTGGAAGGAAATATGGTGGTTAATGGTGGCAAATTATGCACTACGATTAACCTGTTAATCTACGGACAGCAACAGGGGAAATACCTCTTAACCTATAATCATGGAAAATTGCTGTTAATCAAAAAGAATAATGACCAAAAATCATGGCCCCTAACCTGCTTGGCGCTATAGCTGCCACCAAAGGGAAAACCAGCTATTTCTATGATGGATTTTCCACGCAACCACCTTAATTTGCCAGAGAGTATCTAACTCATACAAAACTATAAATAAATAAATAAACAAAAAAACATGTATATACATATATATATATATATTATATGATCAGCCCATTATTGGCTTTCAATGAATATCAATCATGGATCTTAACCATCAACTAGCCATCAGTGAAACATCCATCAACCTTCAATCAACCATCGATCAACCATCCATTTGCAAACCATTTGCCATCAATGAGTCATCCAATAGCCATCCATTCTCCAACCACGGCCCTGCACCAACGAGTCGCACCCCCACCATGGCCGGGGCCGTCGTCCCAAGACTCGTCGCCGTCACCAGGGCACTTCGTTCCCGCGCCAGCTCGACGCCGCCAGAAGCGGAAGAACGAGAACCTGGTCCCGCTCTGCCATCTGAAGCAGGGTGAATTTGGCAGAATTAAAGGGATTTAGAAGGATTGTTAGGGATCAATAGCTTTCTGTTTAAGGGATTTAGAAGGATTGTTAGGGATCAATAGCTTTCTGTTATCGATGAGAGAAGGATTTCTTGGGGAATTGTTTGAAAACTTCTGAGGATTTAAAAGGATTTATTGGGATTCACACCGGGGTTCAGCGGTTTGTATGGAACAGCAGGCAAGAATAAGTGGCTGATACAACAAGCATGGGGAATAACCAAGAATAACAGGGTTGCCAACGGTTCATAATCATGAATGGTGGATCCTTGCGTTCATAAACACCATGAGATCATCCAGCTCAATGACATGCATGACATAGCTCATGCTTTCCCATCGAACAGGATTGGTTTACCAAGATGGATCTACCGTTGCTGGTTCAGGATGTGCTTGAGAGGTACAAGGCAAATAGATGGTGTGTACATACTATATGCTTGGCTGGTGTATGGCTTATACACCATGCACAGCATCTTGTGATGGTTCGTTCATGGGAGTAAGTACAATAGTATTCATGAAAAGCATCCGGTGCCTTTCGTAGAAAAAAGAAACCCGTGCACCAGCTTCCAATAGCTTCCCCATGCGTCAAAGGCGACCATTGTTCCCCTGACCACCACTTCCAAAGGAATGGAATAATCGGCCAAAACGAATCAATTGGCCCCCTGCTTATGGCCAAGAAAAATGCCTGGAGCAAGCCAGTTCACATGGCTAGCAGCGGCTAGCAATCTTACCCAAGAGGCTGACGAATCCCCAGGAGCTGATCCAAGTTTCAGATCCATCCGGTGTCTGCCCGGGCTCGTGTCATGTGGTGCAATCAATTGTATCACCTTCAAGCCATCATTATTCTCCTCTTGAAGGTTATATATATATATATATCCAATCCATGATATATCTTGAAGGCTATATGATCATTTTTGACCACCATCAACTAACAATTATACTTAACCACTATGAATCGTACCCGATTACTGACAACAGCTCTGCCGCTGACCAGGGGGCCAAAAGCATTCTGCTTTCCAGCATCTCCTGGAGAAAAGGTTGATCAACACTCAGCCCAAGGTGATCAATGATGATGGCTTGTGATGATGCTCCATGACGATGTTTATAAAAGTAACCATGATAATGGCTAATGATGGCTTGTGATGATGGTCAACGATGATAGAACGTGGGTGGTCATGCTTGACCTTGACGATTTTGTGAAATATGATGGTCAATGATGATGTTTAATGATGCTAGGGAAATCTGGGCACAGAAAACCCACCGTGGGACAACTCCTGGCATCTGTGAAGCACAGCGGTCAGGCACGGGATGAAAAGGCACAGGCTCGGCAGGTAAACCTTGGTCTGTGACAGCTGTAGTTTGACAGGAAGCTTGTCGCTGTTGACTATGGGTCAATATTAACTAACCAAACATGCTGGATAATCACCAACAATAATACGGAAAATAATGGTTAATGATAGGGGAACCAGGGGTACAGGGTTTTGACCCATGGCCATATGGTGGTTTCTCAAGGTATGGGAGTACCTCCACTTATCATCCATGTTTCAATGATTTAGATCGATAAAGCAATCATTTTTGGGGTCCCCAAAAAATGTACAACGCTATCACTGGGTTGGTTGATGGGCAAATCTATGTTGGAAAGACTTGTTTTCACCATTTTTAACCACCAGTCATGTGGATGACCAGCAATGGTCATAGAGAGGTAGCTAAGGCTATAACTTCGGATGATGAGTGTCAATATCAGCCGGAGTTGGGAAACTGGTTGGTGGTTGAGGCACTCTTATGAAAAAACAGTTAATTAATTAGTCAACCACCCAACCATTTGGAACGGGAGGAGAATGTTCAAAACCAGGGGCAATGGCCCAAGTTTTCAGCAGCGGCAGGACGCTTATCATCGGGTCGTGTTTGACAACGGTCGTCTTCGACAACCAGCTGATCTTGGATTTCCAGGGTACAACAACATTCTGAAAAGCTCCGATGCTTGCACCATTGGAGGGTCACTCCAATGGTCTTTGGGTTGTTCTTTCGAACTCCATTGGTAGATGCCCACAACAACAAGAAAGAGAATTCGATCAAATCAATATGCCAATGCTTCTCAGAGTTTTACACAGCATGTATCTTGCAGAATGTCCGTAAGGAACATTTTTGACTCTGATGGGGCAACAGTACCTGTACTAACTATGTCTAGCTGAAAACGTTTGAGCCTTTAAGCCTTTCCTACTCAACACTATTGGATTGGACATGATATATTCATTGACTGCATGACTTTGCATATCATTGTGTGACCAGTTTTGTTTCCCACAGATCCAGATCCGGCAGAAACAGAGGTGGTTCTGTATTTCACGAGTCCTTCGCCTTTCCTGAGTTTGAAAGAGCAGGAGCTGCCTGTCATAGCCTTGCTGAATTGAATGAGTTATAGAATTCACCAGTGCATGCCGCATTGGGAAAGCTTGGCTGGCGCATATTGCTCTTGACGTGCCAAGGATAGCGATGGCATTGCCCCGATCAAGAAAAACATCATGGATCATTGTGGAAGCATTTCATCGCAAACTATTAGCTATTTATGACAATCCCCGAAATATCCAATCCCCAGAATATCCGAAAATATCATCATGGAGATCATGGAGGGGCATTATCTCATCATAAACAATCTGTAACATCTCACAGCAATCCTCATGTATAAATTCAATCGTAAAGTATCCACAGCCATCCACTTACTGTGGATGACCTCCAATCCATCACCTCCACGTGCAACTGGTCGCAAGGTGATCACCATGGACAAGTTGCGCATAGGTCCCCGAAAGAATAGCAGTTGCTGCTGATACGGCGGGCTGGGTCGGTATTAACTAGCCAACCAGTGGGCCAGCTGAACATCTCAACAACGACTAGTGACTGGTCATTTAGGGGATGTGAGCAGCCAGGGTACAGGGCTTTGGCCCAGAACCGTATTTGTAGGCCAGTTTTTGCTGCCTATCTGCTGCGATGAATGGCTTTCTTGGCTTATTATATGCAATGTTTATACAAAATCATGGCTGATATTCATATAAACTTTCTCAATCCAATCTCCACCCCACTCACTGACAGCCAAAGTCATGTGTTTTTTCTCTTTTCACTTCCCGGGACAGAAATAATGATGTTTGGATATGTTTGGATTGCCACTCTGTGAGGGGATATCACGAACAAGACCTCCTTGATCCCCCTTGAACGTGCATCCTGGGTGGTCGTGGTTGAGCCTCCATGGTGTCCACGTAGCTTCAGCAGGGCATCCGGACATAACGATCAGCTGCCAAGGCCCAAACCTGAACCGGCAAACGGCCCCGCCCTGATGAAATGGGCGGCAGTGATATGGCGGTGATATTGTGGTTTCTCAAAATAGGGGTACCCCTAAATTATCCATTAATAGTCATTTATATAGCAATAAACCAACCATTTTTTGGGTCCCTTATTCTGAGAAACCACCACATAGTGTATATATGTTTCCATATATGCAATTGGCTTATTTTTATCTACGTAAATCTAATAAGCATAATAAATAATTACATGGCGTGGAAATGCTTAGAGCCCAGAGCTAACCAGCAGCTGCATGAACTTTGCTAGTAACTTTGGAGCTGGTTGACCCGCACCGATCTCCAAGAGGTAACGGTAACGTACCATCAAATAGGCGGCATTATTGATATACACCCTCTGGCAGCCAGCATGCTACACAAGATCATATGTGACAAACCCTCTGGTAATCTCACAAAGCCATAGACAATCCACCATTTGTAGATTAACTACCTCTTCAGAATGGTGATTTTCCAGCCAGCTCAGATTCCCGGATTGCAAATCTCCCATCATTCCCATCTCCCAGCGCTTGGCTTCAAACGTGGCTCGAAACTCCCAGCGTCCTCGGTTTGGTGAGTTTCGTGGCAGCTCAGGCCCTCGAGGGCCCCCCAGCGTTCTCCCCCAGAATTTTCAGGCCACTGGGAGGATGACATAAGCATGACCATGCAGGACTGATAAATCAGAAGCAGTCCTTGATGGCTGTGGTGGCCGTCAAAAGATCCCTCCGATGCTTTTTTTTGCCGGGGCGTCCAACGGTTCCTCTACAAGTTCCGATGCTTTGGCAGATCCATCCCCGGCAAAGGGTTCACATGTTTCAGCCATGGTGTAGGGTCCGGTTGTAACAATGCTCGCTTTCCCATTGCACCCTACGTATCCAAGATTCTCATGGGCTTAGGCTTAGCTGCAAAATCTCAGAGTTGAGGCTGTGGCTAAGGTATCACCAGTACTCATGGTCAAGTCCTCGCAGGAACGCAGCCCCTTTTTGCTTGGCAAGCATTGAACATGAACGCGGCTCTTTGCAGCCGCTGGGTGCTGTGAAACGCTGGAGGGCAGGTGGGGTTAGCCGATAGGCTTTCCATCTGAGGGCAAGGGTATGTTCACGTGGCGTTTCCTCTTTGATAGGGCTAGGGTTTAACTTGAAAATGTTTTCATGGGCCGAATCTACTATGCTTCAGGGTTAAAACTACTGCGGGCCTGCTCTTCAAGCCTGCCCTGCTACAATTTAGACTCGGCACTTCAGCTGAACTAGCGCAGCAGGGTGGGCCGCTGCACCGGCTGTTTGGTTGAACCACAGGTGGCGACTAGCATCAAATACTGGTTGGTGCTTTCAACCTCTCTTTGAAGAAAAATATGAATCAATCAACTATCCCACATACCCAGGATTAAAAACATATTTCAAAACATTTCAAAACCAGCCAGAATTTCGGAGGCTTCTTCACAACTGGATCTCGCATTGCCATGGTGCCTTAGTTCTCGTTTCATGGCGATCCCTGAACCCTGGGCGCCTTCTGTTACCTCCCGGCGAACCGAATTCGACGACGAACTGAGCACGGGATGTCCATGGCCATGGTGCAAAATGCTCCGGCGTCTCTCCAATCGGATAGGTCACTTCCCACGGGTACAGTTACCATGAAAGCCTCGGAGTTCATGGCTAATGAACAAGCAACAAAATGCTTACCAGCAGCTATCAATTCCCATACGAATACCAAGGATATCCACGCATGCGATTCACGACGTTTACCACCATGACTGGACGCTAAGCGTCGCTGCTGCAGCCACTTTGTAGCTTCAACCAGCCTATCTGCTTGTGATATTCAGCCAGCTGTTGCTGATTTGTTGCTGATTTGTGCTGTGCTGAAACCCCTGTGCTTGTCAAACGCGTAGTGATGTGACTCATACGATTGATGCGTAATCGGCGTCAATAGGCCTGGTCAGTGACGAATACGCTGTTTGGTTTGCCAGCTGTTCACTGATGTCATGGCAACAGGTCATGAAAATTGATGGTGAATATTGATGAATGAGATTAAGCGATGATGGTTCCTGGGCTGGTCGACAATGGTCAGTAGGATTGGGCGAATAATGGCGAACCATGGCCGACAAGCAATCAAACACCCCAAATGCATCTGGTAAAGTACAAAATGTAATCAAAACCAGTAGATGGAAAATCTTGGTAGGGCATACCCAGTTGTACATGTCAGTATTTGCCATACTGGGCTGGCTGATGGGAACATCTACGTTGGAATTGGAAAGCCTTGTTTTCACCACCAAGGTACTAGAGGTTTCATGTAGGTTTTCCCATCAACCATGCCTGATATTGTCATGCCGTTCGCTCGGGAACAACAACTAGGAGTCCTTGGGCTGTTTCTCAAAATAGGGATGCCCCCAAATCATCCAGTTTGTTAACCATTTAGAGCGATAAACCAACCGTAACTTTAGGGCCACCTATGGCTTGAGAAGCCACCATTTCAATGCTAACCAGCCACTGGTGGTTTTCGTCAGAAACAACCAGGCGTGGAGGACACGGGGCCCCTGCCTCAAAGCCACCTTCAAAACATCATGCTAGTGTCCATAGGTGCTGGAATTGCAAAGAAGATTGTGACACAAATGGCAATGCTTTTTTCATTGGACATCCTTGCAAACCCTCATTTCAACTCATAGTTGTTTAACCATTGGTCATTATCCCCTATCATAAACACCTTATAATCGCCAATATGACATGCTTAAAACCATCAACTCCTCCCCGATTTCGCATGAGAAATCAGCAGCTGGTTGATACCACCAGCTGTGTCCCACAAGTCATGGGCGCACGCTGCCATCAGCCACCGCTTTCGGCGGGCCGCATGGCACTCAGTCCGAAGCCATCAGACCTCGAAGCCAACGCAGGCAAGGCATCGAGGGGCTGTCATCGGCGGCTGGTAAGCTAAGTTTGATCATTTTCATGGCAAATGACATGACAAGACCAATGGATTCAACCCATTTTTGATTAGCGATGTTCCTTTCTTAGCACATCTTAGCACTTAGATACTGCTTCCGCATCTTACAAGACCTATTGATTCAATCCCGTAGCAACGTCCCAAGGCTTTTGTGAAACAAACGGCCATTCCCCCTCTCCCATCATCATGACTGGTTGGTTGCTATTCGATCTTAACATGTCTCATCGAATCCCCTACCACTATAGCACAATGCCACACAACTACGGTCCTTGTCTCCCTGAAAGCACCGTACAGGAAGCCGCCGTGGCGCCTTGTTGTGGCCTCAAAGGCTTCCATCAAACTGCTGCCGGTGCTGTAGAACTCCGCCGCGGCCGTGGTGTGAGCCGTCGATGGCGGGGGGGGCCGACACGACGCCTGACAGCAGCTGGAGACATTATAGCTGTTATCAATAGTGGAGTTCTACTTCCAGGTTAGCTATGGTGTGTATGACTGCTAACCTGCTACAACCTGGAAGTATAACTCCACTATTGATATCCACTATTGATAATATGGCTACCCAGGATTAATAAACCCCTGGGTTGATTACCTAGGAGGGTCACCATTTTAATGGAAAACCAAGGCTTTTAGGGGGATACCCCCTATTAATCAACCAGGGGTTTCTTAATCCTGGGTAGCCATTAGCGGGTATGACACTGCTGCAACCTGGGATTGCCACTGCACACCATCGCAGCCAGTCACCAGCGCTCCGGCCTGGCCCTCACCATAATATCCGTCGGATCGATACGCGTCAGCAACCGGCCCTCTATGGCACCTGACGACGCAAGTCCACAGAGATGGCTTAGCCATGCGTAATGAGCTGCATATGAAGTCCTACAACCATCCTGGAGATAGAATATCAAATTGGATGATTTCCAAAAAGATGAACGATCTGAATCTTTAAGATGGGGAATAGTCTATCTACTTCAGGATGATTACGTATAGCGCTTAATAGTGGTATAGTGGTAAGTCAAGAACAAGTTCATGGGTAAGTTTCCTTATGAACCACTACAGAGCTGGTTACGAACAATCAGCAGTGGTCAACAATAAATCAAGATTGATCGTTGCCAGGCATGTGATGCAATTTCAACAAAAGGTTAATCATGGTTAACGAGCATGAATGAGGGTTGACGATAGTTCGTGATGTTTTTCATCACAGTCAGTAAGCTGGTTGATCAATGGCCAGTAGTGGGAAATGGAATCACCAACAATTGAAAATATACATCGTTCTGGGATGTTGTGGGGGGAGTTACATGGATCCTTTGATTTGTGGCTGGGGTTAATTACATCTTTCCCGTGTGTGATCACCAAAATCTGGAGGGTTGCCACTTGAACATGGTCAAATTTTGAGAGGGTATGTACCTGCCCCTCTATCCATGGGTGGTTTGCTACGCCCTAAACCAAGTTGGGATACTCTTTTTACATCGTGCCGTAGTCCAAAATGCTCGGCCCGAGATTTTCATTGGCACACGGAACCAAACTACAATTTGGTTGCACACCTAGCTCCAAATCCATACACTTAAAAAGGATATATTATATGGATCCTTCTGGTTCATTGGCTCACCAGCCAAAAGAAAGGTTTTCGCTCAACGCAGGGAATCGCGCATCACGGTCGCTCGACGCACAGTGATATCCGATGATGCCATCTTAAAAAAGAAGTGCGAACAAATGTGATTGGGTTCCATCCATTCGTAACACAAACAAAACCTAGTATCAACCAATATAGTAGGCCATACTAGGCCATATCATCGACCATTCCTGAGCAAGTAATTGGCACATATCTCATGGAAACCCAGTCAGTTGCGGGAGGTAGCGCTTGCCAGCTGGGTGAGCATGTCTCCTCCATTGACAGGTCGCAGTAATGCCATCTTGAAGCATAACCTACCATTAGAAAAACAGTTAACATTTTTTTACCATGCATGTTCATTGAACCATCAACATCCATCAGCTAACCAGCTTCCCATCAAGGAAAAAACATGATTGTCAAACATACTCATCAACTAACCAGCTTTATAACCAGCTTCTTGAGCATCAATCAACACTAACAAAAACTCACCAACCAAGCACCAAGTCAAGTCATCCACCCATCTCCAACCAGCCACGCTGAGCCGCCCCACGAGCCCACGGAGCTTCGGTTTGGCTGCCCACAGGGCGGCCAAGCGCCAAAGGCTGGGGGCGGGGCCATGCTGATGCCGGCACCTGGCGTGACGGTCAGCTGATGATGCGGTTTAGCATGGCCAGAATGGCAAATGCCCCGCTGGAATCGTGGGCCATAAAGTTGCCATTAATGATGGTTAACTAATGATGGTTAACTGATGATGGTTAAGTAATGATGGTTAACTAATGATGGTCATCACATGCATTATCAATTCATGAATGCTTCAATGTTTGATCGAATTGCTGATTTTGGTGGAGTTGATGCTGTTGTTGCTGGCGCTGGGGCCAGAAAACTCAGCTAGTGCAGTGGTGCAATTCCGTGGTTAATCAATGGCTGCATGAATGGTTGATCAACGGGCGATTGGAGGAGGAGATCTTGGACGCCCGTGGGCCGGGAAGGAGATCTTGGCCGGCTACTGGACGAAAACTTCAGCATAGTCACATGGGTATTTGTGCAACCCCTTAATGTCAACCTGGTATTAAGATAGCCCCCTAAATAAAGTATGCCTGGCCAGTTTGCAATAATAATAACCCCCACTAAATAAAGTATGTCAATTTTTTGGGGCAACCAAAAGTATCCTTAACAATTAGCCAATTCATTTAGAAATGCTAAATTCATGATCCAGATGTTGAAGATTTCTGGTTTTAATAATCCTTAACAATTTGGCAATTCATTTAGCAATACTAGAATAGATTCTGGATTTCCTGCCAATTGGATTTCTTATTTGTCAATTTAAATTTTTAAACCAATCGGGATCCCTCCAGATAACTTTATAGTTATATATATATATAAGTTCATTTGAGGGGATGAGAAAGAAGGGGGAGGTATTACAACCAGGTAAACATTACCATGGGGGCAGGGATATCCAAAATTAGTCGGAAACTTCAAAATGCCTGCAGTGAGTCGAAAAATGTCGAAACCTCATTCTTCGCCCTGAGAACTACCGTTTCAACTCAACCACACACTGGTTTTTGCTTGGATGTTCAAGCGCGCCCATTAGCATGCTGGCTGCAACCACAAAATATGGAATAAAAACAACCAGAGGCAGTCGGCAAATGGTGGCAACCCTCAAGGGTTCGGGCTACCACCGTCTATGGACCTACGCGGACCGACCGATGTAAGAACCTGAAAAAAGCGGCTTGATTGTGACTGCTTATTGTTGGAGTGTTTTTGTGATTCTATCCAGTGCTAAGCAAAAACTATCCAGCTTGTCAAGAGTGACCAACCGTGACATCAGCATCACCCCGTAGGGACCCCTCACTGGGCCATATGAATGACCATGCAAGGAACGCATTGCCGAGATGGCATATATCCCACCCACCAGCAATGCCCGAAATCGGGTCCCCACTTTCGCATTGTCCCATGAGGCCAAGCCTGATGCTGCGGTCACAGTTGGCGGAGGGGTGGATGATGATTCCTGGTTACTTAATGGCAAAACTCTAGGGAACAATGATTAACAATACTGTGATAGATGATGGGTGATGGATGATGGATGATGGATGATGGATATGGATGATGGATATGGATGAGGATGATGATGATGATGATGATGATGGTGATGATGATGATGATGGCATGATGATGATGACATTAAGATGATGACATGATGATGATGATGATGATGATCATGATGATGATGATGATGATGATCATGATGATGATGATGATGATGATGATGATGATGATGATGATGATGATGATGATCATGATCATGATGATGATGATGGCATGACCTTGATGGCATGATGATGATGGCATGATGATGATGATAATGTCATGATGATGATGATGATGATGATGATGATGATGATGGCATGATGATGATGATGAGGATGATGATGATGATGATGACGATGATGATGATGATGATGACGATGATGATGATGATGATGACGATGATGATGATGATGATGACGATGATGATGATGATGATGACGATGATGATGATGATGATGACGATGATGATGATGATGATGATGATGATGATGATGATGATGATGATTCTAGTTATATTACTATTTACTGGTTGATTGAGATGCCCCCTGGGAGCCCGATCTGATCCACGTCTTCGAGAGGCTCTTCTTTGACATCCTTCAGCAGCAACTCCAATGGAGCCGTCGCCACCTCCTGTCGTCGAGTTTGGTGGGCAACTTGATGAATATACATCTCGATGCATCTAAACAATACATATGAATATTGATAAGCCACGATAAACTCATTTAAGTCTAGTTGACCCTAAGTGGTTGGTGGTTAGTTTCGCGATCGCCCAAAAATGAGTCAATCGATCATCATTATCAAGCATTTAGCGCATGTTGAGAACATCCCATCAAAGAAAGAGTCATCGATGTTGATGTACTGTACGAGCTGAAGGATCGAGAGGCACAAGCAACCAACCACGGGCCGAGGGCTGAAGGGGGGGGGCTAGCGGCGAGCCGTTTACCAATACTACGTTTATACCTGTTTAAAGTGACACCGGGCCGGCAACCAATCATCATCAGTATCTCCTACGTGTTATGGCTGGCTAGATATATACTATTACTATGGTTGGTTGTTTGATGTTTTCGGTACTTGGGAAACCAACCAACACAAGTTCGACCGACCGCCCCTGGCTGGGCAGTCCGTGGCATCGCAGCTCCGCATGGCATGTGGCTTTCGGCCGACCTCAGTGTGACTGGTCACCATTGAACAATGGGTTGGCAACCTTCACACACAGCCACGCATAGATAAATAAATAGATAGATAGATAGGTAGATAGATAAAAATGGATACTGTAGATAATAAACAGATCGATAAATAGATAGATCGATAATAGATGGATCGTAAACAACTAATAGATACTAATAGATAGATCGATAAATAGATAAATGAATATATGCTTTTGGCTCACCTGCAAACAATACACCACACAGCATAACACAACAAAACAGTCCTCATATATGCGTGCAAACATAGATACATAGACCAAAGGATACACACACACACATGTGTGTCTGTCAACATGCCGTGAGAGATTCCATGATCGTGTGGATAAATTGCAATGATTCGACTACCGCCTTTGCTCACCCCAGGAACAGGGGCTGCAGGGGAAGTGGTCACAAGTATGGGAAGCTTCTGGTCAGTCTTCATTGGTCAGCAACCCTTGTTTAACCAGCATAAATCATGTCAACATGAATGGACCACTATTCAACAACCATAGCTCCACTCTTCAACCACCCAAACCAGCAACAGTTTCAAGATTTCACATACTTTGTGGCTGCACCTGGGCCAGAATCACCAACAAACCATCATTCAGCGATGATTTCACCGTGATTAGTAATTAGTCCCGCAATTAACCACAACTAACCATTCACCACCACTAGTCCGACTAGTCCCAAACATAAATTATCATTCAACCATGGTTCAACCATAATCAACCATCATTGCCCATCACCAATCATCACGGCTGTGCGGTTCAGG
>VSDK01019554.1:170847-289457 GCA_009767595.1 Symbiodinium kawagutii | reverse complement strand
CGCTGGTGACCAGCAAAGGCTGCAGCTTGGGTAAAGCCACCGGTGCCGAGGCCTCCTCCGGGTCCTGTTTTGCTGATGTTGGGTCTCAGGATGGTTGGAGATGGTCTCAGGTTGATGATTAGATATGATTAGTAACGGTCAACCGGTTGAGTGATGGTTTAGGGATGGTTTAGGGATGGGTTTAGGGATGGTTTAGGGATGGGCTTAAGGATGGTTTGCAGAATGACAATGATGATTTACTGATGGTTCATGGGAATGTGGTAAATTACATCGCGTTCCAACTGCCCATTGTAGTGCACCATGCCTTTGACAGGGATGACTACGTTGAGATGTTTCGCGCAGGTCAGGTTTCATAGAAACCTGGTACTGCTTCTCATTGTTTGCCAAGTGAACAAGGCAAATGACCATTGAGGCAGGGTCAACCAGGTGCATCAAATGAACTGGACGGCGTGGGTTAGTTACAATCAAAGTGTAATACAAGGCATATGTAGGAGAATGCATGTTGTAAACTTGTGTAATGAAATGTGACTTATGAATTAATATAGATAACAATATAATGTCTTTTTAAAGAAACGAAGATAAAGGCTATGCCGATCAGCTTCCAATGCTTCAAGCCGCGCCCGCTGACATCCCAACCAGTCTCCTGTATTGCTGCTTCTCGCGAAGAGGTCGACCTAAGATCCGCAGGCCAATCCAACGGATTGGTGATGGTTTGTGCTGATTCGTTGAGGATAAGGAAGGCTGATGACGGTGAATGATGGTCAATCGCCCGTCAATGATGGCTCATTCTGGCTAGGAATGGCACATGAGTGGCGGGAACCATCGTGGGCTATGATACTCTCTGACAGGCAACACCTGCAGCAGTTCAACAAATGGCCGACATGTAAGGTTGGCCAAATTCAAAAAGAAAGGTGGCATGACGCTTTCGCATCCAAAGCCCGTCCTCACGATTCCCAGGATGGATTCAACCAAACATTAGCACCACTTTGCGATAGAGGTGCAGCCATGGATAGAACCACCTACCCATATCAACAATCAATCCACCCAAGGTTCCCCTGTTGGCAAGGCTCGGGCTCGATGGACTCTGATATGGTGCATGCATCTAGGTGAATAGGTGCCAATAAACAATCCCAAAGCGACTTGATTTTGACATTGTTTGCACTCCTAACCATCTCAACGTATCGCAGCACAACCATCTTGGTGGTGGTTTGTGCAGATTTCGGTGCTGATGCCCTGCATTCATGGTACCTGGGATGACCAGTTTCCTCGTGGCATACCCTCTGGGTCTGGCTGTTCCCAGGGTCGCTTCAATGCTCCAATCATCCCAGCGAACTGATTTCACTCGGTGCCATCGGCCACAACCCTATGAGGCCCCAAGTGACTTGCAAGCAGCGCCCTCCATTGCTAGGAACGGGTGGTTCACTATGACCAGCTAAAAACAGCTATGACCACTACGAAATGATTCTTGACCATGACCAGCAGGGATTTTTGGTGCTCAATTGATGACTATATAAGCACAATAGACTCACTGAGTGCAACCTTGTAAACATGTTGTTGGTCCCTATGAATTTCGAAAACTACCCACCACTAATCAATAATCACTGTAATCAACCTTTTTGGTTTGCCCATGATCAATCGCCTGCCAACCATGGTTGACTAATGGTGATTGAACACCATCAATAAATACCTGTACCCATGTACCAACCCAACCACCTTCAGCCATAAATAACTGACTAAAGATTAGCATTCATGTGGTTCATAATCAGCAACTAATACATTGGTAGTCATATCACAAGCTACCATTATATCAACTATGCTGATGACTACGGGCTATTTACGGGCTAGCCACTGCACCACTGTCAATCACCACTTTCAACTAACGCAAATAATAATTATGAGGAACCATCACTATTCATCAATCAAAATTCATCACCTTTACCAAACACTACTCCTCAAACGTTTCTCACCACCAGTCTCCACCACTACAGGTCACCGCAACCGACAAACCTGTACAAATACAAAACCATTCCTGAGCACCTTTGTTGGGTAGCTTTACCAACCAGAATCAATCATCATCATCACCACCACCACCATCATCATCATCACCATCATCATCATCAAATTCTTCCAATTCCTCCAATTCTTCTCAAAATCCTTCAAAAAAAACACAGCTACAATTGCTGCGGAGCACTCGCCGCCCCGGTGCCCCCCTTAAAGCGCCCGGCGGCCCATCGAGCGCTCGGCAGCGCCTGGAGCGCGCCAGCCGTGCAGGATTGCCTCGGGGCATGACTCGTCAACCGGGGTCACACTGACATGGGTGGTATCTGGTGGGTGGTTGAGTCAACCCGTGGTTAACTAGTTGGCTAATGGTTGATGATATGGGATAATAACCAGCAATAGTAGTGGGTATACCAGCCATTTATGGCTATGGGTCAATATTGACCAACAATAGTGGGGGATTTCCACCAACAAGACTATAAGGAAAACAATGGTTAATGACACCAACAAGACTATAAGGAAAACAATGGGTAATGATAGGGGAAGCAGGGGTACGGGGACATTCACCAGCTTGTGGCGGTTCTGACTCAGCTTTACACTGAACTTACCTTGTAGCACATGCTTGGTAAACCTATTATGGCAAGGTGGATCCAGGTGGTTGCAGCCGCTGAGTTTGTGCCTGCGCACATGGGATGGTCATGGAAAGGAGATTGGGCTTGGGGTCCGGGTCATGCATAAAACGATATAAAACGTATATCAGGTGTCCATGGATAAAAAGCACCCAAAGTTCAAAACAAAGACCGACACGCAAATTCATGTTCTTGGGTCAGGGACAAAACATTTCTCTTTCAACCCGCATGCGTGCCTACGAATGACATGGAAAAAATGCCGTTTTCAGTCTCCTGGGCTCATGCCGTGCGATTGGCGCAGGACAATGATCACTAGTCCAAGATTGAAATCTTTAGTGGTAGGCAAACCTACGGGAATTGACCGTTTTCGAATCATGTTTTGATTTAGTAGCCTGATGTTGCTCCTGATGTAGCCTGTCTTCCTTGTTCATACGACGGATGCAAAGAAGATAGGTCTAGAGAAGATAATTCTCGGCCTTTCTTAATAGATTTTAAGGCGCTTTGTTCATGTCTGCGACGAAGAATCATGGGGAGGCCTTGCACCACTTGTCCAATACGTCAGGGCCGTGACATTGCTCGCCAGCGGCCAAGGCTGGGTGTAGAATTCTAGTCCGGTTGGTGGCGACAAGTTGATCAGCAAACCATCACAAATATTGGTGAACATTTAAAATCTAAATGCCATCCCAAATATTGTGAAACATTTACAAGGTTTCAAACCACCAGGCAGTATTGCACTTACAACTGAAGCTGGCATGCATCGCGAACCACAATAGGACCACAACATACTACAACAAACCTCTTGCAAACAGCAATCAGGTAACCTCTATCAAACAAATCAACCATCAAGTGATTGTTGGATGTTTACTACGAGTTGAGTAGACCCAGTGCTGGTTGCAGATTAGATCCTCAATAATGATTTGATGACGAGATTGTTTTGTTGTTGGAGGTTATTCCCAAATATCAAGTCGCTATATCCCTAATAGTCAACAGGTGCGAGGCTATGACAAAGCAATGGCAAACCAATCCCATCCCAAGACACACACACACACACCTACATATGAGTCACATATGGCCCCACAGGCCCCACATATCTATTTGCATCATGTGTTGGTGCTAAACCCAACCACGTTCTTTTGATAAAAATCCATACTCGCGTAAATCAAGCCCCACCATACCCCCACAAACATCGCAGCATTGGACAATTACATAATCGAGCGCTTGGGATGTTACCAATTCTTTGATGCCTTGGCCAGCACACATGGCTAGGCAATTCGAAGTTGTTTACATGCCATCGGAGTTGGTTGTATGATGTGTAACTACTCTCCATGGACCAACTTTTTGGCCTTTCAGCCGGTTCTTAACCAATATTCAGCGATGTTTTTGCCATAACCAGTAGTTCAAAGGTTCACTATCAAGTACTGACTTTTAGCCACCAATGATTGATATTGATATGAGAAGCTTGTTGCCATGATTTAAGCACTACTATTACCATTTGTTTTTTCTGCCTCCTGCGGAGACCGAGGCATTATTCTTTTCTTGACCATCATTGGTGAATCCTTAGCCACCAAACCTTCTGAATCACTATCAGCATTCACCAACCACAATGAACCACGATTACTTGATCACTATTAAAAGCAAGCATTTTTCATGCTGGCTATCCCTATTAGACCTAATCATGGTGATTTTGATGAGGCCTTGATCACTACTCATGTTTTTGTTCACTATCAAAATCTATTTGCTGCCTGCTCGGAACGATGCACAAGGCCTAATTAAGATCACCATCATTGCCATCAGTACCAGCGTTTGTTAGCTGTTAGCCACCCTTCTGGCTAGTAACCATTGAGTGTGAACCATCATGAACCATCATCAACCATCATCAACCATCAATTAACCATCATCAACCACTAGCATCATGACCACCCAGTAGCTATCATCAACCATCATCAACCAATCATCATGAACCCTCAGCAACCCTCAGGAACCATCGGTAACACCATCCCCCACCGTTGTAACCAGTGGGGGTCGCCAAGTGGCTGATGGCCAGCTGCGCAGCCACCATGTGGCGTCGCTTCTCCAAGGGGTTCAGGGGTCCGCCTCGAGGCGAGCTTCGAGACGCGACCCCACGGGGTGCATCACCTGGTAGCCATGGGCAACTGCCTATGGCTTGGTGCATCTGACCTCGCCAAGGGTAAATCATGGTTGGCCAAATGATGAGATCGTGATATTAGTCATAGATGCTGATGATATGCTTGTAATCTTGATGGCTGAGAATGGTTGATGTTTGTGATGCTTCATTTGTGTTCGATGATGGCTGGTACGTGGGAGACGTAGCCAAAGACCAGGCCGACCCTTAAAATCTTTAGGATATCCGTGATCGAGGGTCCTAAGTCACGAAATGCGCTCCTTCTGCACTGATGAATTGATGCCGGTTAATGATGGTAACCTAACGAGTCAAAAATTGTGGTGAAGTACGGTGAAGCACGGACAATTTGCAAGTCATGACCCTCCCAGTAATCAGGTATATGGCTGGCTGGAACAATGCCATTCCCAAAAAGTCACCCACCTAGAAATGCTACATTATCCAAGCAGCTATGTCAAATTACCAGTGGATAGTATGTATTTATATGGCGATGATTCAAGGGACCTGTACGTTGTCAGAGGGTGGTGGCAAGGCCTACATTTCTGTTGGCGTTTCCGTAAACTGCAGGGAACCAACCCCACATGGCCTTTGAACAAAAACATCCTGGCCCCATCCCATGCCAAGGGTTGGGTAAGTATGGCTGTCACCATACCATCCACACTTACAAATAAACAGGATCCATGGCTGAGCCAACACCAATGCTGATGACCAACAACATGGCTACTGATCACAATGTCTACTCCATACTCATCAATCACACTGATCCATCAGAAACTTGATCCTTTTGTCAAAGGACCCATTCTTCAACCCCCCATCTGAGCGGGTTTCTTCTTGCATAGCCCTGGCTTTCAAAGTGGGAACCTATCCGAGTAAGACCACCAGCCACCCGCCTGGGGCGATCATCGGTGGCACAGGTATCAACACCTCGCGCGGGCCCTATGCAAGTCTGGGGCCTCGAAAAGATCCAGATCAAGCTGGGCCATTTTTGGATTTTGTTTAGCATGTTTTTTGCCACGGCATCCAATGATTTTGCCTGGGACATGCAGTGTCAGTACTGGAGTCACTTCGCCACAGGATGCTTAGCATGTTTATGGATTACATTATGGACTGTATTTATGGCAACGTTTGGCGACAGTATCATTCTAAATGATATATGGATTTGTACATGGTTAGAAGAGCTAGTTTGCCTTTGAGAGCTTGTTTAGCGTTATGCTTTCACCCTATGAATAATCCCTAGAAACCTCTAAGAAACTAGAACAAATCACTAACCATATAAATAATCCCTAGAAACCTCCAGGTTTGACCACCACTAAACATCACTAACCATCAAGCATTACTACCCACCACTAAGCATCACTATCACTAACCATCACTAACCATCACTAACCATCACTAACCATCACCACCTGTCACCCCAAACCCATGCGGGCCTTCTTTGGGGCATCGGCAACATAGCCACCCGACGGTCTCCTGCCAGGTGAAACGACGATACCCCGTGGTGGTTCATGATTGGCTTGGGTCAAAATGGTGGTTAACTTGGATCAAAATGGTGGTGAATTTGGGTCAAACATGGTTGTTAGCCATGGTCACCTTTGGTCATCAACCACTGGTGGTTGACATGGTGAAAATAGATGAAAAAATACGGCAAAATATGGCAAGCAGGGTTAATATTCATCAGCTCATAGGGGATAATCACCAACAATGATAGGGAAAACAATGGTTAATGATGGGCGAACCAGGGGTACTGGGTTTTGGCCCATAGCTATCTGGTTGGTATGGTATCCATTGGTACGCCTGGTTTGGGGTTGTCAGCCAATCGCGGTTGGCAATAAAGTATGGTTTACTATGGTTGATGATCGAGAATCCTGGTTGACAATTCAATACGTTTAGTAATTGTTATCAGTGACTACTGTAGTGCCAGTTAACCACCAAAACTAGCTGGTTGATGCTGATTGATCGCTGCTACTAGTCAAGAGGATGCAGCCTAGTAGCCATGACTTGCGAAAAAATACCAGGTGAAATTGCAATATGCCATGTTGACATCTGGTATCACTGCCAGGAGAACCCAGAGAAAAACGACTGGTCAACCCGGGTTCGTGAAACAAGAACCCCAATGCCAACGTCCGGAACAAACAACAACCACAACCACAATCACACCCACACCAACAGTCACAAGCGGAAACAACAACATCACCAAACACAACGGCAACAATGGCACAAGCGACGGCACCACTGTTGCTCGTGACGACAACAAGTAGAGGCGCACATGAACCAAGGCCCCTGGTCAATTTATGTTGCACATTCACGGTGTCTTTGCCTGATTAGGCAGAAAGTAAATATGTAAATGGTTAAACTCTGGTTGTTCATCGCATTATACTTGCATGGTTGCTTAACCTCAGTGGTCAATTATTGGGTGTGATTGTAAGTGCGGAAATTTCATGCCCGTCCCAATGCCCTGTTTTTGCACACCGGGGCGGCACCTTTGTTCCTTTCCTCGCCCTGCCAGAGCTGTCACAGGGATGGAAGGGACCCCACAGACTCCCATGGCTTGGTAAGCATCAAGAAACCCGCCGAATGGATAAGCCAAGGAACCCACAACTAGCTTACCAATTCCAAACGAAGGCTCTGGCACTTTTATGACACTCAAACAGTAGCTCTAAATGAGCCAATTTGAAAAAAACAACAAAAACTCCACAAAAAACTCAGCAAAAACACTTCGGTAGCTCCCAAGTTCAACAAAACACCTGAACAACAAGTAGCTAAGTAGATCTAAGTAGCCATAAGTAGCCTCCTTAGGTAAGTTTCAGCCGCTGTGATCTCGGCCGCCTGCCCGGCGCCAGCGCTGCAGGCGACAGGCGGGCCCGCGGGGGCGCAGCAGCGCCAGGGGCGCCAGCGCTGCAGGCGACAGGCGGCGCTGCGGCGCCGCAGCAGCGCCAGGTGCTGCGACATGTCGCGCAGCAAGGCCTGGGGTGAGCGGCTTCCGCCAGGGGTCCAACCAGGACGACCGCCAGGGGCTTCAGCCAGGAGTTCCAACCAGGGAGGCTTCCAACCAGGCGTGATGAATTGGTGGCAAAGTTAATGGTTTACGAGGGTTAGTGGCAAAATTAAGAGTCAGCCGTGGTCTATGAGTGGATGCAGGTGGGTCATTTACCCACTTTATTTAATGGTGATGCAAAATGGTGAATTCATGTGTTGTGCTCCTGCCTGCTACAGGTTCTTTGCTGAAAAGCTTCGGGATGTAGGCTACAGATATGGGATCTTCCAAGAAGATCTGAGACTTGAATGATGGATTTCAATGATGGGGGGCCACCATGGCTGGTGAATTCATGGCAAAATGATGGTGAATCTAGTGGTGAAATGATGGTTCATAATGGTCAGCGAATTGAATGGTTATGTAATGGTTGAATGATGGTTGAGATGATGGTTAAGGGGAAAGGTTGATAAGCGTCAATGATGGGCTATCTTCGGCTTTGTTTTATGAGCAATGATAGTGGTTCAGGAGAACGGTTAAGGTTCAATGATGGATTAAAACATTGGTAGCCCAACAGTTCGCCATGACTACGGCTTAATTGATGGATAATGATGGCTGATTGTGACTATAGATAAGTTTTTCGCAGCTCAGATATTGATATGCCCCCTGGAGAATCATCACGCTGAATAACCAAGTATGGGTGATCGTGAATGATGGCTCATACTGCTTGATGACGAACCATCCGCCATAGTCAGGAGATGATTGATAAAGATTTTCAGCTGATGGCGATAGGAAGAGTAAGCAGCAATGATACCCTGTAAATAGGAAGAGCAACCAACAATGACACGGTGGATAACCAGCTGTGATGCATGTTGAATGGTTATGATGATGACGACGATGGTGGTAATGATGATGAAGGATGACTAATGACCCTTCTGGCAATTTGTTTGCAATCAGTCAGTCAACATGGTAGCAACCAACAACCACCGGAAACAATATTGTATGGCGATACAACCGGCAATGGCCTATGGTTCATGATGATGCTTGATGGAGGTGCTCTCGGTATTTCGAAGTGGTGGTCATCCACATAAATGAAAGTGCAACCAAAAGAAAATGTGCGGGAATGGAACGCACATAACATATGCTGCATGCATGATACACTGATACACCTTATGATTTTGTAGAAATAGCCAGACAAGTAGTTTGAATCTTCTTTTCATAAAACCACCTAGCTGGTGATAAAAACGTCACATGATGGACATGACGTTTGATTGGCAATGCACACACTGAAAACCATTCTGACTGTGAAAATAGGCAGCCGATGCAGGGATTCCTGGCACCTCTAGCCAGCAGGGTCTCTGGGAACGTGCATTGATGGTAATACAAGTCACATGCTTCACTCCTCTTCCCGGCTGCATAAGGTGTTCTGGTGGACTTCAGTTGGTTGAACAAACTAAGACGTCTGATATCTTATGGAAAATAACGACTGTGATGAACCGTGATTATATAGTAATTAATTAAGGATTACCCTCTGGTCAACTAACCTGGCAATGGACAATCCGCCATTTACATCCATTTACACCTGATTTCCAAGCCGGTTTCCCGCCGTCGAAAAATGGAGGATTTTCCATTGACAGGTTCGGGACTACAAGAGTGTGACAGCATTTGATCATCATTCTGTTTTCTTGACATATCTAACCATCAAAAAACAATCTGACCATCAAAAAGACCTCTCTAGACCATGAACAGATTAAGCTTTGGGGACGGTCCTTACGCCTGGCAACTCATCATCTCAAAGGTCATCCGCTTGGAGCTGCGGGATTCCCCGGAGCCATTGATAGTTGTTGATCAGCTTTCTTGATGATGAAGCTCAATGAATCGTCAACGATCAACATAAAGGTGTCCAAACAAGAGTATGATTAGTCACCATTCATCCGTGATTGGTCATCTGTGATCACTATGAACGACAACCAAACACGACAAACTGATCTTTCACCTGGTTCAAACATCCACCAGGATCAATGCGTCTTTTGGGCCCGCCCAAAGTCTGAAGACAGACCACATGTCGGCAAGCATGTGCTGGGCCTTCAACATGATTAACGGTCCAAAAAGCCATATGTTGAATTGTCACGGATGAAATCAACCAAACCCAAACCATAACCACAACCATAATCAACCATAACTACTGACTAACGGATAACCATAATCAACCAGAACCATAATCAACCATAAACGTTAGTAGTATCCACAATTTCCATCACTAACGCCACTTCCCCAACCAACTTGACACAACTTTCAGAGACCTCCCACCGCTCCAGCGGTGCTCCGGGAGGCATCAAAGGGAAGCCAGGGCTTAGCTGGCTGCTCTAACAGGGTCAGCAGCACGCGCTGGGCATTCTGCAAGGTCAACTCATACCTGGCGCCACGGGTCACCAACGAAGCTGGTAGATATAACTGGAGTAACCAGCAAGCCAACTAAGTCAATGAACTAGCTGAACTACCAGCTATACAAGTCAATGAACTAGAGCAACTACCCACTGGTCAATAGAAGATTAGCTCTTTGGCGAATCAAACTGCCAAAGAACCGAACTGAGGGGCATCTGCCGCTACACCATGCTACAGCTGCCCGCTAAAATACGACAGCTGATGACAGCTGTGTGTTCCAGTGGATTGGAATGTGTAGGCCCTGTCCAGCTGCTGGACTGACCTTCATGAAATTAACTACTAGCAACCAGTAGTGACCACGGTGAACCATCATCAATTCTTAACCATTCTTGACAATAATGGTTGTGGTTAACTATGGCTGATCATGGTTAATCATGTGTTTTGTTAATTCCGATCGACTACGGTCAATTAATACCCATAGCCAAAATTAATCATCATGAAGCTTCTTAAACCACCATTAAGCGTCATCAACCATCATTGGCCACTGCTACTCATCGCGAGCCATTCTACCGACATTTGTTGGGTTGCCCCAACTTCACATCTCACCAATGCTTTCCTTATATATAGCCAATTTAGTGTCGAAGGAGGTGGAATTCACACTCATCATTCACTGTTGGCCACCCGCCATTAATCACTCTAAACCATCATCGACCAACCATTGTCAGCTATCATTAGTCAGCTTCCTTACCCATCAGTGCCCATCAAGTAAGCATCATTTGACCACCCTTTAACCCTTATCAACACTAACTCTAATCATGGTTCATTAATCTGCGACGCAACCGAATTCCAGGGGTTTGGTATGTCCATGGCTGGTTAGTGGTTTCAACCCCTATGAAAAAATATTTGTCAATCAACCATTTGGTAATCATTACTAAGAACAATAAAAAAGGTTTGGAACCACCAGCCAGTAGGTGTTTAACCAGCCAATTGTTGGTGATGATCCCCTATTATTAACCACGATTAATGGCTTGTAAACCAAAATCACTGGTTCTAAACCTATTCAATCTTATATTAACCTATTTAACCACTTTTATTCACCCCTATAACCATTACTAACCACCATTGTTAATCATTACCAGCAACTGATGCCTAGTGATTCTCCATGCACTCATCAACCAGTTGGTTCACCCATCCGCAGCTCAGCTCACTGTTTCCAAGGCGGCCCAGGCATGGGCCGCGCCCTGGCCCCGGTTCCGGTTGCTGCGCGCGGAACGCCGCGCCCCGAGGAGCCAAGGCGGCTTGGGAGCGACGGACGAAGCGATGGCGTGGCGTGGCCAAGGTCCGTTTCATCGCTGGTGGCGCAGATCCCGTGCGAAACTTGTTGAATTCTTAGTGGATATATCCCACAAAAGGGTAAGAATCTCAAATTTCAGGATAAGAATTTAAAAATCAGGATAAGAATCTTTTAAGAAATATCCATTTGTAGGAGAAGCGTCTTTTAGTGGCGATATGGTAAATCAATCATATCCTTAAAAAGGCTAAGAAAAGAAGTGCGTGGCCGTAAGCCACCCAGGTGATGTTGCTCTCAATATGGGAACCAAACCAGTTGAGCAACACCATGGCTGATTAAACATGATTCAACTGATAGGTAGCAACCATTCTTGAATAATCTAGGGTTATCTTGGGTTTAAATTAACTAGATACTGGTTGACGAGCATCATGGGCTAGGTTCCAAGCAGCTAGGTTCAAAGCACTTCTTGGAGAACAAGCGTCATGAACCACGGTTCATTCGGCAAAGGATTGCTGTCCCAGCAATGCTTAACCATACTCAATGCTTGCCCTCAGTAGCTTGCTGAGAGCAAGCACTAGTTTTGGATCGCACGGGGGATCATTCCAAGGTGTGGGGGCCACCTGGCTTCTGCTGAAGTGACCAAACACCAGCTAATTCACATGAAGAAATCCCCAAGATGACCATGAAATTGGAACAACTCATCCCGGATGCAAATGCTTTAGCAAAAATGTTGGATACCGGAAAACAGGTCTCACATATTCAAATGAACTCAATCAGTCTATCTTTGCTCGTCTTTGTGTGTGTGTGAGCGTGAGTGTGTCTGTGTGCATCAAAAGGGGAAGTTAAAACACAAAAAGAAAACGAGATGTGTGCAAGTGTGCATGTATGTATGAATGTTTGGATGCATGAGGGTCGGTGTACCTGCGTGATGGCACACACTCAGCCTATGGTTTCTGGCATTTACAAGCATGCAATTGAAGGCCCACATGCATCCATGATGACCCATGGCCCACTAGACTGTTCGAATTGGTGCAAAGACCCAAAATTGTTTGCATCCCACATTGGTGACAGGGACCCCCTCCGGAATTTGATTTCTTTTGAATGCAAAGGGTATGGCAGTGTTGATAGCGTTGAGGAACAATCTTTTACAGCATGGAATGGATAAAACGCCGATCTTCGAAGCGATATCCCATTCTACTCCAGCATGAATCTCAGCACATATGTACCAAACATTACCAACAAAGGCCCCACCGAGCGAGGACTCCGATGGATCACCCAGAGATCTGGGCTGCTGGCGGCAATAGCAAAGCCACATAGGCAGCCCAGGCCTGGAGGTGAAACATGACAGGCCGGTTCAACCACAGCAAGCTCGACCGGGGCTGACTCATCAGCGATGTGTCCACCATAGTTGGAACACAAACACACACACACAGACACACACACACACACACACACATGAAAGTCGTGAAGGGTACAGTTTCCCATGCATTTCTTTTGATCGATAAGATGATTTTCAGGCCGTCGCCATGAATCTCATGCCCAGGAGCCGGGGGCGACCCCTGTGAGGCGACCATCTGAGGACAGTGCCAACCAGAGCCAACGCCAGGAATTCTTGCCGAACGCGCCAGTCAAATGCAGAGCCTTAGTTTCGCAGCGTTTTGAGTCTCTCCACTCCATGGGGGTTGATCGTTTTCAATCTCTTCTCCGATCTTCCTCCAGCAATGACGCTGAAGGGGTATCTTCAGCCTAGGAAGTCCACTCAACGGCGGCTTAGCAACCTGACGTTGATCCAACTGCTGGATCCTACTAAGACATAATGAAGAACAGAACTGGTGGGTGGTTTCAAACCCTATGAAAAATGTGTTATTTTAGGCAGCAATTTACCAAACGGGCGAATCGAAAATAATTCGCAAATCACTCCACCTTCTACAGCGTTGCTTCCTTCCAGGCTGTGCCAAGCATTTCCTCTTACCAGCTCATACCAGCTCGCTAACAATTAGTTTGCCCTCACAATCCCTCAGATATCCTCGGATTGTTATTGCTAAACATTGTTAACCATAGTTGTAACCATTGTTCACCACTTAGAACATGTTAGAAGCATTGTCTGTTATTAATCGTTAGCCATCATTTAGCCATTGATCACCCATGGATAAACCAAGTACCATCATCCTTCACCATCTTTCGCCGTGTCACTGGCGGCAGCAGGGTGGCGCCAGCCACCAACACCACAGCCACCACAAACTCTGGCGCCTGACTGATCAAACCAGTGGTTGATGACCAGAATGTACATTGATTAGTCACATTAGTCATTAGTCGTTGGTATCTGATATCTGATAATTCTAATAGGTTGAAGCTGGTCAATGACATTGACCAATAAGAAATCATAAGCAACCAACGCTTGATGTTCATGAGCAATTGTAATGATCCAACTATTCAATCGAATGCCATGGGTGGGTGATAATGATTACGACATAGCAACCATGGTGATCACAGCAACCAATGACGAACCAGAATCAAACCAAGTGTTGCTATGTTGTGATGATTTTAAATATGGTTGTTGACAATGATCCTTCAATGGTTAAGACTGGTGATGCTTCGCAACTTGATGACCGTGACTCACCAGTAACCACAACGAAATTGGTGATGAATCATGGTTGATGCAGTGTTGGGTCGCAATAATTGGTTGAGAATCAGCATGCATAAGGACTAATATATGTCTCAATCAACCATGGTTGATGGCAACGTCACTTCTGACCACAGTGGCTAAACATGGTTGGATACTAGTTAATGCCGGCAGCTGAGTGCCACATTGGTGGTCGTTTCTTTGCAACATTTCGGGTTTGGATTTTCCACGCCTCTGCAGGAGCTGTTAGATGTTGGTGTTTGTTGGTTGTTTGTTGTTTCCCGCCATGATTAACATGATGAACAGCAGATGGTAAACACCAACAACCAACAAACAACCATCAAAATTATTTACCATATTTGAACAGCTGTTCCACCATATTTGTTGTTTCCCGCCATGATTCTGGTGGTGAACAGCAGATGGTAAACAAACTAATCAGGCTGGAAGAGAAGGTGGGGGCGGGAAACCGTCTGCGTCGCTGAGGTGCGTTGTTTTCATTATTGGTGACAAGAAGAATTGGAAAGCAGAAAGGCAGGAAAGAAAAAAAGACGGAAAGGCAAACAGCAAAGCAAACAAGCAACAAAGAGGAAAAACAGAAAAAACATACAAAAGCAAAGAAGCTGCAGAGCGGAACAGCAATGAAGGACAAAACACGGAAGTGGAGGAACTAACAAGGCAAAGAAGCGGAGAAACAGAAATTACAACCAGTCGTTCAATGATAATCGTCTCATCAACCAGTATTAGCTGTTCAATAAGAACCATTCAATATCATCTAATCAACCATTATCAAATTATTAGTTGTAAGTTATAGTTAAACCATGTTAAACCAACCAGTATTAGTTCTGGAGAAACGGGAAGAAGCAGAGCCGGAAAATGAGAACTCCACCAGTGGGACTACCATCGCAGCGACCGACCGCAGTTCCCACTCGCATCCGGAGATGTTTGTTTCAAACGTTGACAGTTGAGTCATAGAAAAAGGGTATGATTCCATAGGAGTTTATCCAATCGTATTTCCAATCATATGGATAACCAGCCTAAAACCAAGGTATGATTAGACAAACGACGCAACTGACATTTTTCAGAGGCACCAGATTCAGCCAATGAATCAGCTCCAACCATGATCCAACTACGACCTATCTCTGCCGGTGGGTTGTGGCTGACATCTGCAGTCAGCAGGGTGCCAAGTTGGGGCTGCTGCATCCAAGGCGCCGAGAACTCCTCCGGCAAAGCAAATCGCGGCCTCGGAGGCGGAGCCAACGAGTTGGAGTCCGATCAAACTGGCTACCCCGCAGCTGGGACATCGTTTCGAAGATCAAAAACAAGGGGATGGCCCTTGGGTTTTGATCCTTACAGGCGGCATCATTGCTCAAACATTGTTCATCCAAGGGGGGATCATTGCCAAGGGGGATCAGGGATAACAGGGATCAACCCTTGGCATTGATGCGTGCATTTTGACATGGGCTACGTGCTCCAGCTCGATTCAAGTATCAACTGCTATAAGAGTGACCTTCCAGTAACACAAGAAGGCCCCATTGTAGGTTTTGGATTCTCGGGGATGGCCAGTCTCCAGCCATGTGACCTGAAACTGCTGAACAAGTTTGGATGGCTCGGTTCCAAGGTCGGAGCCAGCCATCGTGATCTCAGCATTCCGATCATTCTCTGTTTGAAGTTACTGACTGACCAAACTTTTTCTTTGTACGTCATCTACAGCCATGCTGCAAGCCGAATGGTGTGGGCAAGTGCAGGTGTAGCACTCAAGAAACTGACCAGTCCCCAAGACAGGTGAGAGTCGAGAGTGATCCCCAGAAGTAGATGTTGCGCAACATAGCAGGGATCATTTTGAGCAGGTTGTTGCAGGTGACAACATATGGATAACCCCACATCTTGATCCATCCAGTGGTTTTGGTGCCCTTGCCTCCTTCCAGCATCCTTTGCTGTGAAAACTGAACGTGGCCACTACGTGATCAGCATTCCAACCCCTGCTTTTGATCCTGCCGACCGCCAACAAAAAAGTGGCACTCTTTGAATACTGCCAGCCGTGCGGGACATTTTTTCCAGCAGAACAGTGGCAAAAAATGGAAAGATGGCAAACGAGAATCTCCCAGCTACATGACTGAACCATGAAGTTGGCTGCTCAACTGTGTGACCGTATCTCCACAGTCGGTGATGCCGCAACCCAACCAGGTCTGGTGAACCAAGTGGCGTTGTCCAATGCCAAGGCGGCACCTGGGCAGGCCCGTGCT
The DNA here is from genome assembly GCA_009767595.1 of Symbiodinium kawagutii. NCBI lineage: Eukaryota > Dinophyceae > Suessiales > Symbiodiniaceae > Symbiodinium > Symbiodinium kawagutii. Next base: position 273,177 of record VSDK01019554.1, on the reverse strand, counting down.
CATAAGCCTTGGTAGGAAATGAAATCATCACAAGCGACTGGTAACATTCACCCTAGTTGTAGGGGTTCATCCAGCCATATTTTGTGGAACTCATTGGATCTTCAGAAGCTACTTAATCACTTACATATTCTTACAGTTGCCGTGATCCCAGCATCCCGGCCATCCAAAGTTTTAAGAAGTGTTCATCGCTGAGAATTCCACAGCCTACAAAGATGATACAAACAATTTCTCAGCAGACATGGTTCGCATCCCATCAAGCCACCAGTGGGCAGCCAAAGGTCATCCTATAGACTCTTGTTGGCTCTTTTTTGCTGAGATGTTTTCTTTCTGGTCGGTAGTCACGATTCAAATCTCCTTCAAGGACTGTAGCTGTAAGGTCCAGTGTGCATATATGAGAATGCCCGCAAATAGCAGGATCATTGGGCATGGCTCAAGCTAAAAGCCAGTCAAATCACCTCATTCCTGCATGCTTCTGACAGGGCCCATCCAAAATGTGTGGGGAAAAAATTGTTGAAACTTCTTCGGACCTTCGGTTTCTTGCAGTTGAAACCATCCAACAAGTCATTGCAACTCAGGTCAAGCCCATTGATCAACCCCTTCGTCGTTTCATGATTGAAGGGTGTTTCGTAGAAAACCCACGGCATTTGTTGGGAAAACCACTGGGGGTTCCTATCTCCATCTCCCTTCGCAAGGTGGATCCATGTAGATCCCATCCAAGGCGCCAAAGTTCGCCACAAGTAGAAGCAGGTCGCGAAGGAGGCCCGGAGCCTCAAGCGTTGGCAACTCCGGAGTCGTGCCTAGAAACGACCAACGGCATCGTCCGAAACGACCAACGGCATCGTCCGAAACGACGACCCACATGGTGAATGTCTGGAGCCTTTGAAGTTGGCTAAGATTGACCAACGTGGCTTGTAACCTACCTAACTCCAACAAATGATTAACCAACTATTACTCAATGAGCCATACTTCATGCATAGTTCATGATCACCACCAGGAAAACCAACTGATTGGTTGGGCATACAAGCCAGCAAGTAACAACATGGCCGGTACTGCAAAGACTCACAACCGTGCAGCCTTACCCTCTGGTGAACTAACATCGCAATGGAAAATCCACCATAAATGATCATAAATGGATGTTTTCCCTGGTTTTCCCAACAAAATGGTAGATTTTCCATTGCCATGTTAGTTTACCAGAGGGTACCCAGGACACCCAGCCCATCCCATGGACCCAGGGCTCTCGGCAGGCTCTCACCGAAGCTCAGCTCCCGAACCTCAAATTGCGCGATCGTGGCGCCGTGGAGTTGATGATGCCTGGCTGATGGTTGTTTAATGATTGGCTAATGGTTAGCTGATGGTTGTTGAATGATTGGTTTATGGTTGGCTAATTGTTTGTGAATGATTGGCTCATGGTTGGTGAATGACTGGTTAATGATTGGCTCATGGTTGTGTACTGATTGGCTAAGGGTTAGTGAATGATTGGGTAATGATTGGCCAATGGTTGGCTAATGTTTGGTGAATGATTGGTTAATGATTAGCTCCTGGTTGTGCAATGATTGCCTAAAGGTTGGCTAATGGTTGGTTCATAGTTGCAGTTACTGTGTCGATTCTCATAACATCTTATAACCATGACTCGATGGTGATTGATGCTGGTGAACCATGGTTCATCGTGGCTCTTTCTCGGGCTACCATCAATGAGCACCAACCACGGGGACACCAGCAGGCATTGACCAGTGGAAGACAGCGCCACTCATGGTTCATCAGGGCGCAGTTCCCAAAGGATAAACCAACTCTGACTGGTTGGTGGTTGAACCACCACAATGAAACATATGCTGGTTTCTTCACAGCTGGGGGTATCCCAAAGTTATGGATGGTTTATTAGTAGAAATGACAATGAACTGGATGATTCAGGGGTACCTCTATTTTGAGAAACACCCGTATGAGTCCACCAACAATTTGAGTTGATGCTGTTTGGTGGATACAAGTCGATCAACCATCCCAAAGCTGGGGAAGAACGTTGAACACCAGCAGCCATCGCGCAAGTTGGCTGGCACACGGGTGGTTGCAAATGTTGCTTACGAAGTAATCGCGGCTGATCATGGCCAATCACGAGCAAAAGTGGGTTGATCTCTCATTGGTTGCAATTTCTAGTCAGCTTGCAATGGTTGGCTAATAGTTGGTGGTAAATTCTTGAATGAGATCGTTCATCGCTCCTTATTTACAGGTGGTAAAAGAAGGATCAACCTCAGTGGTGGTTAACCACTAACAATTGGTTGGTTCCAACCTGTTGGGTCAACCACCATTATTGACAGCTACGGCGGTTCACATTTGATCTAGCAGCACTTATGGTCCACCGCAAAGAAGCTACGGATCACGGATCAGCATCAAAGTTAGTTGCTGCATTGATCCTTGCCATTTCACTGATGCTGAGCCTTGATGGCTTTATGAACTACGAGTGACGACTAGTACTATCAGTACTGGTATATAATGCCATTTTCGGTTGGTCATGACTCATGACGATATAATTGTTGTGAGTCAACCGGTAGTCCCGTACTTCTGAATTGATTTTACTCTAAATGGTTGTATACTAAGGGATGATGTGGGGGTACCCCCATGGCTTGAGCAACCACCATTTCTATCCGCTGGTACCTCTGGAAGTCGTGATGACCGAAACGGGGATGGCACCTGATCCCCAGGTTACCTCCGCTGAGTCCTGTGCATCCGCCGGGGCACCTTCCGCAGCACACAGGGCAGAGAAGACCTGCGCAGGGGCCCCCCGCCCTGCTGTGGTTCATGACGCTTGGTATTTCATGGTCGGTCATGAGTGGTAGTGGTTGATTTGTGCTTGGTAATGGCTGATGATGATGATGATGATGATGATGATGATGATGATGATGATGATGCTGGATTGATTCATAGTTTGCGATGGAAAATCTTGGAAAATATGATTGATTGATACTTCGTGGTTGGTTTATAGTGATGGTTTCTCTCCACTGCCATCTCCAAGAGTTCAGCTAAAGCTGAGGGGGATCAAGTGGCCCAGCAAATCAGCCCACTAGCTCCTTATGGTTTGGAATGGGCTGTCATGTCAATTGGAGGATCAGTTGCACCCTTCCCCAAGTAACCCCCGCTGTAACTCTCCGAGACTCCCGGCACAACCCAAGATCAGTGGCAAATAGCGAAGTTGCCGCACGAAAGCACCTGCACAGATGGTGCAGTGGGGGATTCCTGGTAAGGCAGGTTGATGACAACTGCCCAAGGGGTGTTGGCAACCACCTTTTGAGATTCCATGTGGGCCGGTATTCCACTGGTTTTCAAGATGTATACTGGTGCATCTGGATGTATCTGTGAACCCATGCGACGTATGCAAAAGGCTTCTTAGGAGATCTATCTGGGTTGTGTGATGCATGTAGGCAAAAAGGCGCGCGTCTATTGATTTCAGCATGCAATAGGTAGGTAGAATGATAGATTCGTACAAACGCACACGCAAAGGCCAAGATGCCAAGCGCAAATACACAAACAGATCTCTCTCTCTCTCTCTCTGTCTGTCTGTCTGTCTATCTGCCTACCTACGTGCATACGCGTGCATACATGGACATAGACACACTCACATGGATAATGATATTTATGCATAAGTTTGTCAGTAAATATTTCTCTATCGCCCTGCACCTCTTTTCAGTACATGTGATTAATACAATTAATATATCATATAGTCAGGTACAAATTCAAATGTGTCTAAATAAGTGAACATAAGATAACATAAGTGTGTACATTCATGCATGCAAAACACATGTGACTACATACGTGTATACATACGCCAGGTTTGTGTGCGTGCGTGTGATTGTGCGTATGTCCATTATAAGAAGCTAGATAAGGTACAGTATAAGTACATGTATACAGCTAGATGCAATTAAATAGGTGCAAACATACACATGGATGTGCAACAATCTGCAAACATAATATGACTGAATTCATCTGCATGACAAAAAGGACGTGAATCAAGCTGCACATGGCAAGCATAACCCGGTGCTTGGGGCCCTAGGGATACCCCGAAATCCGAATCGCTCCCAACCAACAGCCGCATCCACTAGGAACCCGAGCGCATGGCTACGTCGACAACCTGAAGGAACTGCTGGGGATGGTGGCACCGCCAGTGCCTGGACGAATTCATCAGATGTTTTTAGATGTTTTCAAGTATCTTTTCATGAAAAGAAGAAGTAGATTTTTTTTCAGGTATTTTTTTTTATGAAAAGAAGTTTTCAAATCATTTTCAATTGATTTTTTCCAATCGCCTTCTCAAGGAGGTTTGCTGGGCATTTCCGATGATTGATCCATTCATGTTCGTATATCATTTTTTGTCGTTACCCAGTTGAAAATCGATTAACCATCAGCAATGTCAACCATAAATGAACCATCAATGATTCACGCAATTAGCCATCAATCAAACATCAATCAAGTATCAATCAAGCATCAATCGAGCACCAATCAACCATCAATTTCCCCTACTTGCGATATTCCACCATTACCAAGGACCGAGCAGCAACGATACAAACCATCCACCCCCGACAACAACCTCGTCCGCGGAAGCAACCTCCCAGGCCTGCGCGTTGCTGCAGATTAATTCATGGCTACTAGGGCTTCACCTAGCTGACGGGCACAGACCCTTTGCCAGCTTCAAAGTCAAAAAAAGTCTACTAGGGCTAATCTGATTGAATAATGATTAACACTAATGGCATCTAATGATATCTAATTGCTGATTGCTAGTAACGATTAATACATGGATAGTCAGTGCCTAACGGCTGATACAGATCAATCGACAGCCACAAGTCACCAGGATGGGTGCAGCAATTGCGCCAGGTCAGGATTGAGATGCATCCCGCATTTCATCCAGTCATGCCACTTGTTCATGTTGTAAATTAATGTATGTAAAGATATATATATATATATGTGTACATACTCATATATGTATATAAAAATTAATATAAACATTAATAAATACACAAACATACATACATTTACATATAATTAATATAAATAGATCTTTATAATATACATTGGTCGTTTCTCAAGTCATTGGGGGAACCCCCAAATCATCCCAGATTAATCGGTGTTTATTACTAAACCAAGCGTTTTTGGGGTCCCCCATTTTGAGAAACTACCATATTCATGGGGATCGTAGGTGACCCTCCAAAGGTGTACCTCCCAATATTGTGCACCTGCCTGGCAGAGTAACTCCAAAAAGGGCCAGGTTGGGTGCTTATTTTTTCCGGACCTTCCTGCCAGGCATACCAAGAATCTAATCCCTGCTGGAAATCCCATGATCCTCAGTCTAGCAGTCTTGCTGGGGATCATTCGGAGGGCTTGGACTGGTGAGGCCGTAAAATTGTCAGGGCAGATCACAACTCCGTAAATTGGTGTAAGTTGAAAGCCATAAAGTCGTTAGCTCCTAATCATGGATTACGTGGTTCAATATCTCGTTAGTAGGTGAAAGCCCTGGTTAATAATCCGCATGGACATAATTGGATGCAAGTTTACAGTAGGCATGGTCATACCCGATAAGATTAGGATTCAATTTTCCCGAGAGCATCCGAGACAACTTCGCGTTTGCGGTTTGCCATGTCGCAGTGCAAGTTCGTGCAGGATCAAGAAAACATCACTTGTTGGTTGTGTCAACCCCTCTGGCAAACATTAGCCAATCAACCAACCGTTCCAACTGGGAAAAGCCAATAATGTCAATCAAGCCACAAACCACAGTTCTCTAACCACTACTGCTGGTTATTAGCTAATTATATATCCCCTATCATTAGCCACTATAATCCTCTAACATCCACGAACCAAATCAGCCCAAGCAGTACACTGCGCTGCAGGTGCCCCGGAAGGCGTACCCAAAACAAAAGGGGAACGGTCACCACAGCGGCTTTGCAGAGCAGGGCGATGCCTGTGATCGAATCATGCCACATGGTTGGGTGGTATCTGGTGGGGTGCTATCTGGTGGGACGTTGAGCCAACCAGTCATGAAACATGTGATATGGCGAGCTGGGTCAATATTAACCAAGCAATAGTGGGGGATAATGACCAGCAACAAGGGAAAACAATGCTTAACGAGAGGGGAACCAGGGGTACGGGTTTCTGACCCACAGCCAAATAGTCAACCAACCATATCTGTTTGTGATCAATTACAGGTGGGAAAACACAAAGAAAAAAAGCACCAGCCAGGTGTAATGTTCGATCCACAGTGAACCTAGACCAGCAGATTTGATGGTAAATCAGCTATTCAAGATTGTTTCAAGCAAACTGATTGTGGTTTATAAATTGGACCTACCAGCAACGAGAAATACCAAGGGTGGGTGTTGACACTCCAGCCCAGCCTTTAGCAAATAGCCATGTGGATGGGGTAAGGTGCCCGGCGAAAATGCCTCAACTATGCCAAGGAGGTCAGTGTACTCGTGTCGAAACCTTCATTGGTTCAGATTCCCACCTGCTCATTGCAAACGATGCTGCGTTGAGTCTCCGGGTCCCCAACCCAACTCGTGACCCGCGGAGTGATCCAGGCGAAGGTGGCCATAAGCTTCGAGTGGCACCCAAAAATTGTCATTCGCATCGCAGGGAACCAGCATGAACCAACCAATCGACTGGGGATAGCTTTGAGCCGCAGCCAGCAGGTCTCAACAGCAGCTATGCATCACCCTTCGGGCGAAGTTGACTGGGGTAACTCGTGACTTTTGCTCAATCAGATTGCTTCGTGGCCAACATCCCAGCCATTATGCCCCACTGATGATAAGGTATGTGCATGTATGTGCCATGACTTGGGGTGTTGGCTTTGGGCTTGGCGGTGCCCAATAAGCAGCCTCACTCCAAGATAGCCCAAGCCTAAGAACAGGAACTCACCAATCGGACACTCGGTGATGCGACATCCTCAGCGAGAGATGTGCCAAAGAATAACCAACATGTAGCTTTTGGGAACCACAATCGCAGTGGCTCACAATTCAAAGACGCCCTGACTGCCAAATGCCGCATATGCCAATGGCAAAAGCAAGAGATTTTCAAATACTTTCCGCCAAAATGCTGGGCGGGCACAAAACCCAAGCAAATTTCGGACTCAAAAAAGATCCCCAGCAAACATGCACATGCAAATGCCCATGCAATGCATGCGTAGACACATTATCTGTGTGTGTGCTTGCATTGCCTCTATGAAAATATGCATTCGTGTTAGGCTCCATATCTATTCGCTGCTCTTTGTGCATCGATTCAACCACTGAGAGCCCTGCGAAAGGACAACAAACCTTGGCGCCCCGGTGCGCGCTTTGTGATGAACTCCAAGACATCCAGCTCTAAAAATCCAATTTCACAGCCACATGGGATATCACCAGTGACAGCCTTTCCAGGAGAGCCCGGCTCCCACCATTTTCTGACGTAGTGCAGACTTAAACCGGTACCTTGTTTGGCAAAATGTTAAAATGAAAGGGTGCCGTACGCGCCGTACCCAACCCGACCTCTGACAATACATCGTCCCAATGTTGGACCCGGTGGATGCCATTTTCCTTGATGACGCATGGGCTCTTGCATGGGCTAAAAAAACTACCTTTGTAAACATTGTAAACCAAGCACTCGAGAAAAACTAAACAAAACACTAAAAACACATTATGTGCTTCAGCCGGTCGGCGCTGACTGGCAATGATCCTATACCCAAATAGGATGCTTGACGTGAGCTGGGTCAGTCAGGCTAATTAGAAATTCAGTCTCACTGGTAGTGTTTTCCTTTAAGTGCCAAAATGGCACAACGTTCAGCGAGCTTAGCGTTGCACCAGAGCGTCTGTTGCGCGGGGAAGCCACCAATGACTTGGGGGTACACCATGGCCTTGAACAAACCTATATATAAATGAAAAATATTTTGAAAGTGCATGATCGATTCTGTTGTGACCTGTTCGCTGCTTACTACGCCCTGAATTTTTATCCCACGAAAACAGCTTTCCGGCATGCAAATCATCTGCGAAGTACACCAAAACGGAATACGGACTTCAAGGTCATCTGAGATGGTCCCTTGGAGGTAGAATGTTGGTGTCGTTAGATATTTCCCTCCAGTGGTGTTTTCGCAACAGCAAATGCCGGTGCATCAGCTGCACACCTATTACGGTAATGCAAAATACAAGGTACAAGGCGCCGGGTTGCATGTGCATTTGAATGCGCGTAAATCTTCACGAAAGATAAATTCACCAAAACCAACACCGCCAACAGCAACAACAACAAAGCAGGAGCAGCAGCACACACACCCACAACATAACAGCAGGGCATGGCAAATCCATGCAGCAGTTTGCCACGCTGATGGCTAACTCAGCATGCAGCCAAGGCACAAAAAATGGTGGCGAGGAGATATCCATGGCAAGAGGACCAGCACACCTGCGGTGCTGAGGGCTTTTTTTGATTCTCTCTTCAAAGCTCTGGGTACTTCGGGGCTGGGAACAAGTGTGCGATGACGCCTGAGAAGTAGCTTGAGATACTGCTTTGCGGGGGTTCACGCTAATAGCTACCAAAAGAACGCGTGACAGCGTGGCTTTCACGCACTCAGCAATCCCGACAAAACAACACAGAACGCCGATTTTTTTTGCTGGCTCTCGAATCCAAATCCGAGTGCCTCGCAGTGGGGCTAGCTACATGTGTTGGCAAACAAGTCACGCAACTATAGTGATATCCCATTAGCTACTGACATACCTAGTCCTACCTGAGTTAAGTGCTACCTGAGTTATCCCAGTTCTGTGATGGCACATCCCTGGCAGGTACAATGCTGCAGTGACATCACCAACCATGACCAAGCCAGGTCTCCACACCAGGATGCCATCCCCAGGTGCCGCACCACTTCAGCTCGCATAGGGTGACTTCCCAGGAATGCTGCCTCGGGGATGAAGCAGCAATTCGCTGACACCAATAGAGGTAGCCATGGGGCCCTGGCGTACTTCCCCCAACAAAGGGGCAAGGTGACCAGTTAGGCACCCAGGGAGATAGATTTGAACTTCGAACATCTTCGCACTCAAAGTGAACACCCATACATTCTTGCACAGCACCATTGAAATCACCGGTGAACACGCCATGGCTAGCCACCATGGAGATGGCTAGCCAAACTGGCTCTCAAAAGACCTGCGCCGGAATGCAACAGGCGCAGCATGAGAGCCATGAGCAGTTGGCCGAGAGCCCTCTCCGGAACCCCCTGGCAGTGGGTCCAGCTCGCTTTCCCGCACCGTAACGTTTATGGGGCGTTAAGAACGCAGGTCCATGCGGAGAATCATGGCCACTTCTTTTTCGGGATCTGTGAAGAACAAAGGTCATCAGTCATCAGTCAATAAACCATTATTTGTCTCAAGGTCCATGATATATACACGTTATTCAGCAAAGTGCAACATATCACGCACACCCTGCACCCTGCCGAACCACATGAACACAAACACAACTGAGACGTCCATATATCCGACAACTCGGTGGCATTCAGTCAGCCAAAATTTGGCCATGGATGCAGTGGTTCCAAGATGTTCATTCTACATTTTAACAGTGACACCTTTGAAACATGTTGAAACATGTTCTCTACGACTCCAACTGGCCATGGGCAGGAGGTTCTGTTCCATTACTCGGCTACTCCCCTCCGCTACGGAAATGATGTTGTTATCATGGCCTTGCTATGTTTCCATATCGGCATTTTTCATCGTTATCACGGAGCACAGAGCGCTGAGTTGAGAGAAATCTCCATTTCATGCTCCGATTTTTGGACCAAAAAGGGTGTTGTTTCAGGCTTAGCACCTCCTTTCATCCTGCGACCGCATGACGTGCAGAATTTGCAAAGTGGGCGCGCTGGCTCAAGCATCTCAAATTCCACAGAAAAAATCATCTATAACACTGATCAGGGGCTGATATCTGATCCCAGATTTCTCCCAGCAATGGTGACCGTCCGAACCGCTGGGCAACCCAAACAGAGACCCACAGAGCGAGTCTGAACGTGTCAAGTTTCAGCTTCCGAAGCGCCTTGGTGACAGCTACATGGGAAGGTGCCTTCCCATGGAAAACTCATAGCATCAATAAGCAAAGTATAAAAGGGTATGAGCAAATTTTATCAGCTGTAAATGGCTATAAATAATATTCAATAAGACTTGTAAATAGAATTAAATAGTATCAATAACAACATTTATTCCCTTTAAAAGGAGGTTGAATTCAATGTTTGCTAATTTTGTCAGCTAGATGTCACAGAAAAAATCAGATTCAAGAAGCCTTCTTTTCAACCAAAAAGAACCAGTTATTGATGAGAATCCACATCAATTGTGAACTAAAGCGAGTTCAGTCACGAAAACATAGGCAGCGATACGTCATGATACGTCATGATCCAATGTTTGAGCCGAATTGGTGGATAACCTATAATTTTGACCACGAGAATCCTTGAAAAACAAACCACACACCAATGTGTTTTCGGAAAACTTGCTTGGCACTCACTGCGCCTGCAAATCTGATCTTCATCACCCTCTTGTAAGAGAACTGCCTTGCAACAAAGCTACTTGTAAATATGGCAGTAGGGCCAACGCATGGGTGCATGTGGGTGCCTGTGGCAGTGATAGGCGATTCAATATTGCACATATCGAGATGTGTACGCGAATATGCGTATACACATGTGCGGCGTACTATGTAACATGTCTACGTACATGTTCCCATGTACATGTACACAAAAAAAAATCCTAAAACATCCTACAAAACAACGCACATACAACACAAATACCCGTAAACATAAGCACATGTTTCAAACCACGCACATGCTATGTGTAAACACGAACATGCAAAGAATGGTTTCATATATCTAGAGAGCCTCTCAAGGTCATAAAAAGGCCTTGGCAAAAGGAGATACTGCAGGGCCAAAGGGTCATTCCAAGGCTGTCCTGCCAGCAGGACTAGACTCAGGAGGCGAGAGAATACTCGACCCTGAAGCAGGGAAAACAACGGACATGCCAACAGTGCCAGTCAAACAGCACTTAAACAATGCAATAAAGCAAAGCCTGGTAGAGTGCCACGAATGAAACACAATACAATATGGCGAGCTGGGTCAATATTGACCAACCAATAATGAAGGACAATGACCAACAAAACTAAAGGGAAAACAATAGTTAATGATAGGGGAACCAGGGGTACGGGGTTTTGACCCACAGCCATATGGCAAAGTATAGTGCGGCAAAGTAGGGTAGAGACCAGCAATTGAAGCAAAACAAAGCAAGACTACCACCAATAGATGCTAAGCAAGACCGATCAATCGACATATATGCTGATAGGCAAGCAAGCAAGCAAGCAAGAAAATTATCCAGGTCAAACTAATGGACTGGGAAACGACCACTTAAAAGGAGATTTCTCAAAATAGGGTACCCCCAAATCATCCTATTATTCTGAACAGTGAACCAGCTATTTCTTGGGTCCCCTATTTTGAGAAACCACCATATATGAGACACCACTTATATAACTCCATGACGCGTGTTTCAGCCAAGGCGCCAGCTCCGCGTTCGAAGCTGCCAAGGCGATGGCCACACCATGCAGCAAGCTGAGATGCAGCGGCAAGCCGCTAGGGAAGTACCAGGGATGGGATCCAGGAAAGCATACACTTTGGTAAACTAACGTGGCAATGGAAAATCCACCATTTTGTTCGGAAAACCCTGGGAAATCATCCATTTATGGTGGATTTTCCATTGCCATGTTAGTTTACCAGAGGGTAAAGGATGAGATGGGAGGTCACATGGGTAGGAGTGACTTGCATCAAGTTGATGGGGGATCCAACAAAAATACTTGGAATACTTGCTAGTTGATGATGGTACTTGGGTGGTTTTGATCCACAGTCATACGGTTTGGTAAGTAGATGGGAGGTCATATCATTTTGCGAGAATTCCAACTAGGATATAGCAATCAGGATAGTGAGTAAGTGACGGCTAATCAACTGAGAATGCTAATGGAGGTTGATGATGGTTGCACTCTGGTAAACATTGCTCTGGCTGTGGGGAACAAATTTGACATTTGCGTAGTATGATTTGCTTTGCCTGCGAAATCATGAGCTCTTTTTGTTTTCTGGGGATCGTTTCCAAAAATAGACTGATAAAGATGGTCGACAGTGATGGTCCTGCTCTGTCCGGGAAACTGTCATACGCAGTTTCTTTCACCCAATACGGCATCCATTCCTGGCGAGCAACGCCAGGACACAGCGTGAAACTCTGAGCACAATGAACAACATCTTCATGTAGATCGGCAAGCTATATCGCCTGGCTCATACTGCCCTGCCCACAATATCAACTCAAGTTGCCGCGTTGAAGCCGATAAATCAAGCACCCACCTGCTGGATTACATAAGCCGTGCCTAGAAAACGATACTCCCAGCAGGATGCGCTATCATCTTCTCGTGTTCACCAAATGGATGACCATCCTCGATGGTTACCATGAGCAATGACCATAGCCCAGATTGAAACCATGGGAAGGTCAAGGGCAGCCCAAGGGTTCAAGCAAAGAATTCGGGAAGTTGTAAGCTTAACACTATGAGTTCGAGTGACTGACCGCCTGACCATGAGACCGAGGATTTTTGAGCTCCAAACGTTCCGGCGATGGCAAACCTGCAGCTGAGGACCCTGTCGAACTGGAAATGGATTGTTGATGCCCCCCATGCCCAGGATATAACACCATAACTAGTGCTATATTGACCCTGTAATGGTGGTTTTTTAACTATCTTGAAATGCTCGTTTATGTTGAACTATATATGTGCGATGCAAGTCTTGTGGTGTGTCGGCTTACTTTCTCTTTAAAAACTCACGTCAACATGTCGCGTGACTTGGTTGAAATAGAACTGCAACCAGTGACCAACTCATGTAGTGTTTTCTCAAACTAGGGAACTTCCCAAATCATCCAGTCTACTCACCATTTTGAGTAAGAAACCAACCATTTTCGGGGTTCCCTATGGCTTGAAAAACCACCATTTACATCCATTTACATCCATTTACTATGTAAGACCCACGATGAATCTCATGATGCACCCCGGCTGGCAGCCCAGGAACACGCGCGGCGCGCTCCCCAAAGCTCGGGCCAGCAGCAATCGGAACCTGAGAACTGGTGGATTGAGGGCATGGCCATGGGGGGGTACACCATGTGATTCGATGCCTCAGAAAAGGCGAGGGCACATTCACACGTGAATTATGGCCAGGAGGGTATCGGATGGTGATGGAGAATCATGGTGGTCACTGGGTATGGAGCAAAATATGCAAAATGCTTTACATGGTGCATCACATGGTTGACAGAATCATGCTTAATGCTGCTTAAGAAAAACGAGGATCTTTTGTGGGGAAACATGGGGAAACCATCAGTTTCTGCCTCGGGAAACGAACAATTTTAAATGCTACACCACTACAACCAGCAATTCGTAGGACATTCACCCGCAACTGGCTGGATGTTCGCTAACAAGCCCGCGTCAACATGGATCCCGAAGGCAACGCAGAATAGCGAGGAATGGATCCCATAGGAAAATATTGTAAAATCTCACCAGCAAGTCTGCGATGAGATCGATGAGAATGCTATGAGCAACTAAAAGCATGAAAGCCATAAAAAAGCATAACAAGGCTGAGATGTGGGTGGGATGTTTTCCTGAATGTTTGCTGGTTGTTGTTTCCAGCCCGAAAATTGGTCCAATTGGGTACCCAACCTTGGATCGGAAGCTACCTGTTCACAGCCAAGATGATCCACCAAGCAGGTACTCGACCACTGCTGATGTGAGGCGCCTGAGCAGCTGGGCCGCTGCTGCTCAGCAACCTGCGGCTCCTTGTCAGCCTGGTGACCAAACATGACCTGCTAAGCAGGCAACCTGCCACCAGCCTTGCCCAAGCACCGTTGGCTTGGAGTCCTTCCAACCATTGCAGCTTGAAGCAACGATCGCCAATAGGCCACGGTCAATTCAAGCTCCGACTGGCACTGAGAGATCAACAGCTATGAAGACTTAGCGGGCTCAATGGCTCGATACTGGTGGCATCGGCTCATCAAGATCATGGCAGCAATGTGATAGTTCTGCCAGAATTTCATTGGTGAGTTTCTCTTTGCTGCTTGTGCCAAATACATCAAATTTGGTGATGCATATTTCGACCCCAATGATGTGAAGTTCTGCTATGAACATTTCGACCATCAAGTCATGCAAGAGAAATCCGTAAACCATCCATAATTCTGAATACACCACCCCAGCTGCCATGTCTTTTTACCATAAATTGCTGCATGGCTTGTTTCCTGCTCACTTGGAATCATGACCCTTGCATGTATTCCAAGTGGTCTTCACCACGGTGAATCTGTTGTTCATCGACCAAACCTATAACCAATATAACCAAATTATCAGCATTAAGGAACCATGGCTGTTGGTTGTTCAACTATTAAAGTGCACCATCATCAGCCGGTGAACCCCAATTCGTTACCATAAGCAGCTGGCGATTCATCGTCCAAACCTGCCGGGGAAACACCGCAACGCCGCCAGGTCGCAGGACGGTGCCTGGCTCATAGACACCTAGACCTGGGCCGCTGAAGAGGTCACCATTTGGATGCCATTCGAGCGCCCAAAGTGCGCAAATGATCCCAACAAACATGCAAAAAATGCACATACGCAAATATGTCGTTCACGAAGAAGTATCAAACATATCATTTACACAAATGGATGCATACATATAAACTTCTTTTTTTGCAGCTCCGCACGCACGCCGATATCTCTCTATCACGCTTGGGACACCCTGAGAATATCTGAGAATTGATTTCAAAAGTCAGATTCGGAAAGAACAGAGCAACGACTTTTAACTAAACGACCTCAAGGGAGACCCCCGACGTCGTCTCTATATGTTGCAATTGAAAAGATTATCACGAAAATGGGTGACGTCGTTTCTCAGGAATTCTAACATTTTTCACTCAAAGCTGTCAGTGCTAGTGCTTGAGGTACTCCTGCTAGAACCCTGATAGTATCGCAGCAAAGCAGAAGAAAGAAAAAAGGGATGCAAGAGTTGAAGGCAACCGTGACCATTGGCTGGCCCTGGGCATCTTTTGGTGGACTTTGGACGTCGTTTTGACGTTGTTCTGGACGTCGTTTTTTGCAGCCGACTTTTGAGAACATAGATAGTAGCTAACCATGATGAAGAACAAACAAACATCGTTTTTGGAGTCCCCCACTACGTCGTTCTGCAGCTAACTATCCATCCACCTCAAAACCTTCCTACTGCCGAACCCTGCAACTTTAACTACGGTAAAAAAATGCGGCTGCTCAGGTAAGATCCTTGGTTTATACTCAAAGTAAGTATATATGGTTGTGGGTCAATATTAACCAACCAATAATGGGGGATAATAACCAACCATAATAAGGAAAAGAAGGGGTAATGATAGGGGAACCAGGGGTACAGGGTTTTTACCCACTGCCATATGATATTATGATCGTCATCATAGAGCCAGTTGCTCATTCGGCAGCCCTGCGAAATGACGTACAGTAGCCCGGGGAATTTCATGAATGCATTGCTGCAGCGGAAACCCTTTTGGATAAACAATGTGGCGAAATTCCTCAACAAAAACTGACGAAATGGATGTAGTTCACCGCACATGCTTATGTTACCTACATATATATATATATATATATACCTACACATGCACCTACATCACATATCAAGTTTGTGTCTGTGAAAATTCGCGATTATCGTGGCCTTTCCATGATTTTCCTCAACCCTTGGTTGATTGCAAATCTTCCAAAATTGTCTCCCTCACACGAGCCCCCCCTCTTCCATCAAATCTCAGAGATCGCTTTGCTCGAGCAAAAAGAGAGCTTTCCCGTTTAACGAGATGCTCTTGGACACGCACCTCTAAACCCTACAAGGTCCACAACCGGCGTATTGCACGAATGCGACTGTGTAGGATGGCAGTTGCTCCATCCCGAAGAGTTGGGAGGCACAGATCGGCATTAAACTGGACTTTTACTAAAAGGGGTCGCTGAATCCAGTCCAAAACCCTCTCAAAATCTTGATTCGCCGGTTTTGAATCATTGAAATCATTATTACTTGCTGCATTTAATCATAGTGCTCACAATGAGAATCAGAGATGTTTTCAATGATGTAGTTATGTTCCTTTTCGTATGTCTTGCAGAGCGAAAATTTACTGGCTGGTGGTCAAACCACCAGCCAGATTTAAGTCCAAGGATGTCCCATGCTTTTTTGTTCACCGTGAAGCGACAGCGCTACGAGATGCCGACCTTCCTCGCGACTCCCGACTGGTGCGGCGATTTTTGCCGACCGTCCCAGACACGAAGCCATGGAAACATCGAAGAAGGGACCCCTGGATGATACATTTAGCAGCCCACTTGGGGCAACAGGTTACTGAAGGTTAGTGCAACTGGTTAGTCTATAGCTTAGTAAAGGCTTAGTGAAACTGGTTAATTAGTGTAGGCGTGTGGAACTGGTCGATCGGACAAACATCAATAAACTGCCCCTGGGCAAAAAATGAAACATGAAACATGAAACAGCGCCCAAAGATGTGATGTTCTTTCCAAAAACGACAGCCGCATCAGTTGATGCTCAACCTCGTAAACCTTTGATGGCAGTTTCCCAAGCGCGGTACCAATGAATAAACCAGAGTAAACCCATGCTGTCATGGTTAGTGGTGGTTCGTGACAATTGATGATGGCGAGTGATCACCCCATTTTCAATTCACTGGTGATCATCTAGCCACTTGTCACTGGTTGAGGATCACCTATGGGTACTTCATGACGATCAACCGAGGTGCAGGAATATATAGTTGCTAAAATTTCAGAGCCCAACAAAAAGGCCATGATGGTTCACACTGGCTGTGAACAAACAATGAGGTCAATAATTGCTCAATCAACCATGGTTAAAATATACGGCTGTGGGTCAAAACCCTGTAACCCTATAGTTCCCCTATCATTAACCATTGTTTCCCTCTAAAATGGTTGGTTGTTATTCCCCCATTATTGCTGGTTAATATTGACCCAAAGCCATATATGCCTAGTAATTCTTCATCATGGGTGTGGAATTCGCGAGGTGCTCAGCACCCTAAACCTGGATGCAGGCGGATCAGCGCACTGCGTCCTTACCGAATCCCTTACCGACCTGACAAAGGTGCCTGCAAATTGCTTCACCGCACTACAAATCACCATTGGAGACTCCAAACATCACCAAATTGGATTGGTTACGAGCTTTGATTGGTAAACATGGTTCCAAATGTCCATTGGAGTTTTCGTTGGAACCATTTTTACCAATCAAAGCTCCTAACCAATTCGTGCTCGCCATGCCTTATCGACGATTCTGAACCACTACAAATGGCATAGTGATGAACCATTCCTAGCCATTGGTTATGGACAATCCTGTGCCTTTCCTACTCATCAACCATCACCAGGAATACTGTGAATGATTGGGAAACAATGCTGTTCAAAATTTCTTTGCACTTTTTGACCGCAATCAATTCAACATAACAAATCATGGTTCTTATTGGAATCGCATAGTCATTCTTGATCACTACTAACCCTTCTTGATTATTGTTCATTAGCCATTCCGAAGCACCTTTAACTACGATACATCATTCGAAATTAGCCACGACCAAGTCTTATTAAATTCATTAGCCAGCACTAGCCACTATAAACGTATTGTTTGACAATTATTCGCTCTCCATCATCAACCGGGAAGAGTCCTCGCTGTAGGACGAGGCAGCGGCCACCACAAATAGCAGCCAGCTTCAAAAACATGCACACACACAACTATACTTTTTTCAGCGCCATTGTTGACTAGTTACTACTAGTAATACTAGTACTATCAAATGATTAGCTTCAATCAATTCTTATGAACCACCGCTTTTTGTTTCCAAGCGAGCGGCTTCCACGTCAGGACAGCTCCCTGGGACTCCCTTCCGCACTACGCTGAAGTGCACCACCGTCAGCGCTCCCCGAAGCTTCCGGGGAGTCCTGCTCCACTTCCTGGCTCAACAGGGGCCCAGGACTCGGCCTAGCCGTGGCATGTCATGGCTGATTGATGAACGACAAGTCTTAATCAATGCTTAACTTAGGTCTTTCAATGCTTGATTGACAGTTGGCTTGTGGGTTTTGTGAACATGGTCATGTTTTGGTTGCAGATTGGTCATTCTCAATCAGTTGAATGACTAAACAGGGCTTCCAAGTCTTGATTGCATGAACAAAAATTGTGACTGAATTGGTTCAAACAATTCTACAGTAAGCATCAAAACTTGATATCAAAATGTGTAAAAAATAATGCTTTGGTGATTGGCCAGCCGTTGATGTATTCACCGAACATCAGGGGATACGCCAAGCACTTTCGTGTTTCACGTTCACCGTGAGGCATGGCCAACTGGCCAGCCCCCCGCCACGCCCAGAGCCATATCAGCCACCTTCAACTAGGAGCAGCCATGCCTCATGAACCACGCGTCATCAAGCATCAACTAATCACTAACTAAATACTGCCGACCCAACCATCAACCAATCAATTGCTGGTTTCTCAACTATAGGATACTATAGGGGTAATTACCCCCCAAATCATCCTTATTCAGTTCTAAACCCACAATCTTTAAGCCTTTAAACAACTTAAACCCCAGCATTTTTGGGGTACCCCCAGCTATTCAGAAACACCCGAGTGAACCGTTCTCAGCCACAGGCGATCCAAGTGGAACAGCCAGGTGAACCACCATCCGCTAGGCATTTTCGAGGCTCGACGGAGCGCATCGGAACGACCCTGGCGCCCTTGACTTTCATCTGATGCCTGGCTGCTGATGGCAGTGGCCGGGAGCAATGCCCCTGGATGAAGCTGGACCGGCCAAGCCCTGGTTGATCTATATGAGGTATCCCCCCCAATGGAGCCAACTGGTTCCTATGAAAAAAGTTGGTTTGGCTTCATCCAGGATTCCCATTCACCATTTGGATCATTCGGAATCAGTTGGGCACAGTTATGATCAAATCAATGAGGTGATGGGAAAATCGACCAACTGGAAAACCCGGCTGTTTTGACCAACTATAGGGCGTTCCAACATAGATTTTCCCATCCAGGGCAAGCATGAGTGCGCGGGATACTGCTGCTCACTATAGTGGTCAGAAATGGATGTGTTAACAGTTGATCGGTGCTGTGTTGGTTGATCATAGGTATTCCGGATGAAATGTACTAGAAACCAAGTGAGAAACCAGTACTCAACGTGTCGAGATGGTTTCCAGGCTCAAAATGGCTCAGTATCCACAGAGGCACCCATATTGCCGGTGGCCCAAAGTCACATATGCTTTCCGTACTGATGAACTTGTGGCCTTTTTAAAACAAGGAATCTGGAAAAATGCAATAAAAAAGGGAAGCTGATGCGTTTTGCCATGTTTTGCCTGCTAAAACAACTCATCTTTTCGCGGCCTGGTAGCTCCAAACCCTCCCCTCTAAAAGGATGATATATGGATACCCCCGGCTCCTCAGCTCCCTCCCTCCCAACCAAACTACTCACTTCCACGGATTTCCATGGTGGATGAGCTTTGCTAGCCCTGTGATGGCCGACCCAGGCCAATGCCTCGTGCTGTCCAAAAACATTTCCATCACACCCACTTTCCGATCTTTGTCCTTGGCAAAGCTGAGGGCTTTATTACAACTGACCTGTGCTCATAAAGACTGCTCTGAAAAGCAGCCTAACACCAGCTAGTTCTAGAGATTCAGGCTCCCGGAGTTCGCGGTGCAAATTTGCTGAAACTGTTGCAAGGTTGATCGCTTGAATCTACTCATGGTGCACATGACAAGCCTCACAACTGTTGCTAGGAAATACAGCTATGGTTAGCTGCTCCAGCAAGCCTGGTCGATTAACCTGGAAAATGAAACATCACCATGACGGTCACCATGTCTTTTTCCCCCTCCCTTCTTTTGACAGTGTTTTATACAGAAATCCTGTGATACCATCTATTGATGGATTTGCCGTTGCCATGTAAGCATCTACGAGAGGATTGCCCGAGCCAACACCCACAACAAGTTCTCCAGAAAGAATGGGCAACAAAATGGGCAACCCCAAGCTGCCAATCAAAACGAGCAGGGTACCTTTTTCAAGATGTCCAATGACAAATTGTTGATTGGTAATGACCCAGGCCCATGTCCATTCTTTAAGGAACACTTGTTTTGAAGCACCAAGGGTAGCCGGCACGGGCCTCCTCCACCCTGATCAGTTCCCATGACCCGACGTCCAGAGTTCCCTCCATGCAAATCATCTGTGGGATTTGCCCCTTGTTCACCATCAGTCAAAAGCCATTGGTATGCATCCATTAGCAATCCATGATCCAGGTTGGTTGCCATTCAACGGATTCTTCAACGCTTCGCATCCTCTGCGCCGCCAAGTTGCCATGAAGTGCACGATGTCTTCCTAGAGCGAAGCAGTTGGACCAGCAAGCATGGGAGAAGAAACCAATGATGGTGTCGCTGGCCCATCCTGTTCACTCACCCGAAAGCCCAATTTTGGAGAAAGTGGGGGCAGCCCCGACCCCAAAAAAACGCCGCCGCCTCAGGCAGCGCCGGTGGCTTTCTGATCCCAACGGTTGGAGATTCTTCGCCATGATTGTCCCAAATGATCCAAAAATTCACCATGAAGAGCCACCATGAACGATTGTTAAAAAGTGCTTGTAGTATCATGTTGCCCTCTGGTGCCTTAAGCTTGGCACCTATCAACAAGATAACCATTCACCATGACTTGGTTAATTTATCAAAGGGCAAACATCAAAACATGAGGGCTGGATGCAATCAATCCACGAGAAAGTTTGTTGAACATATGTTTCAAGAACCAGATACTAGTCAAAAACTTTCCACCTCAAGAAGTTTATAGATAATTGGCATAAGTGCGCGAAGGTTTGGGGGTGACAAATAGTGTTTTGACCTATGCCGATTTGTAGCAGTGGCCCAGCCATCCCTGCCACCATGTGGCAATGTGAAGGTCGTCTATGAGGGCAGCTGCGGCCACAAACTCCTGCAAAGACACCTGCGATAGGCAACTTGACACTCAGTCAAGCTATCCAACCATTTGCGAATCCATTAAGTGGCCATTATTAATCACTAACCCATCACCGTGATTTATGAACCATTCTAAGCTATCAACATCTAAGCATTATTTTTGGGACCTGGTTGACTCGGCGAGCCCCATCCAGAAGGGCTCACCAGTGTCAACTGTGCTGCTTGCCCCGCCGACAATGATTCATAGCAAGGGCAGTTTAAATGACATCCATGGAAACTACACTTGCTATGGCAACAATGATTTACAAAAAAACATGCTAGTAAATAAAACATACCACTCAGGATTAAAAAAGGAATGCCCGCAGAACACTGATCATTTCCGACTAAAATGACATCTTCCCAATCAATAGTCAGCGGGTCCCATGTTCAAACACTATGCCATCAATGGGAGACCCTCTTGGCATCCCATAGCAAACACTCATGGTTTAAGGCAAAGGTCAATCATTGAAGGGTTAAGCAAGGTGCTTATGACCAGTTATTATGACTATCATTAGTGTGATAGTATCATCATCTTATTGATGATGATTATTGTTTAAATCGATAATCATTTTGACAATCATGTACATCTATCAGTTCGAGTTATAATCATCAAATGAACCGTGATCAGTATGCAACAGAAATCATGGTTCACAATTACTTGTGAAGCGTTCACATGGTTGTGCAGGTTTCGTTAGTACAGTTGGTGATGGTTTATGAAGGTTTCGCGGCCGTGGGTATTTGGACTGTTTTGAAGGGTTAACGGTAATAGCTTTGTTTTACATGTTTACTAAAAAACTGGTAATAGATAGATACACAATAAAACAATTTTTTGAATCTTTCACAAGAAATTGCGCGATGATAATTGCTGTCAATGGACAAGGGGAGGTCCATTCCACAACTATGGACCTGCATTCTTTTTGTAAATCCCTGAAAACCCGGATCGCCGGCACGCTGGGCGCTGCCTTGCCGGAGTTGTCTGAGTCGAAGCCTAGTGTGCCAGGAATTTCGAACTGAGCACGAAAATTTACAGAGGAAAAGCATCAATCATGCACGAGAAAAGTGGTTTTTGATGATGATGATGATGATGATGATGATGATGATGATGATGATGATGATGATGTACAATGACGATGGTGGTGATGATGTATCATTATGATGACGATGTATATATTCTGATGATTGTGATGATGAAAGCACTGGCTTTAATACTCAATAGTGTTGGATTGATGGCATTGCACAATGGTGCCTATGGAAACGGCGGTTCTGAGGGTCAAGATCGGTAAAGTAGCCATCGCCGATAAGAGTCAATGATCAACAATGCAAAATGATGGTTCGCAATAATGGCAAAACAACAAAAAAACATCATGACCTCACGGCTTAAGCATTGCTTGAAAACAAAAGCGCTTCACCAATCGCCACAACCAGACCAATTGATTGGTTCTGGTGGAGCTGATCAACGGTACCCGTGGTGACGGCACAGTCGCTAGCTCAGTCCATGCACCAGGGCGGTTGATCTATGAAGATCTTGACCATAACTGTGCAGCTGAAGTTGTTCTGCATAAATTAACCTGGTTGGTGGTTTCAACCCCAGTGAAAAATATTCGTCAACCAACCATTTGTTAATGATGATATACTAGGGAAAGTAAAACATGTTTCAAACCACCAACCAGTTAACCCTAAAAATGCAGTGCCGATAATTTCAAAAAACACACACACAAACTGGTCGAATCAGTAACACATCAGTGTGCGGAAGAATTCCATGACTATTTTCCCAAATCCCTCCAACATCACTATCCGAACATCAGCTTCCAACTGAGATCCACGGTCAATCACCCCCGAAAAACCCATGGCTTCACACATCTGCCAGGGCATATCCATGGCGGGCATCTCCTAAGGCTTGAAGCCGGTCATGGCCAGGCCCCCGCGCCTGTGAGGGTTGCCTTCCACAGCAGCTCTAAGTCACCCGAGTTCACGGTGCCCGCGTTCAGCTGATGTTTGTAGAGGTCCTCCACTGGTGCTGCTGGAAACGGATTCCAGAAAGACATGACTCGTTCACCAGGGGTTTTGCTTGTGGGGTTATAGTATGTTTACTTGCTGGTGATATCGTTTACATCTTGGAACTTGTGGGGTTCTGATGTGTTATGATCATCATTCAAGATTATATCAGCAAATCGCTGCGTTTTTCACATCGATCGACATGGATGAACATCGGAGAATGGTAAAGAATCAGGTAAAATCAAATAAATCAATAGGTGAATAATAACTGGATACTTGTAGAGGATGTTAATGCTTGGTATTGACTTCTCATGGTAATGATGGCTCATGATCATTGATAACGGCGTGTGACAAGAGTTCAGCACGATTAAGAAAGGTGTGCAAAGGTTGATCAAATTGCGCTCTCACAACTCAAGGTGATTCGAAGCAGCATGAACCACTACTGCATCATGTACTTGAGGAATTGCCAGGATCAGTGGGTCACAGCAAAATGCCCAGCATGTGATTCGCCACAATCAACCACTACAAAGCAGCACTGACCACTTCGAACCACTGATTTGTCTGCTTCCCAAAACTCGTCAAGATCAGCAAAGGGCAACCACTCTCTCTCTCTCTCTCCAGCGCCATCACTCACTACCCCAATACATCTGTGAACCATCGGTTCGCATTCGCACATGGATACTGGTGAACAGTAAAACTAATGACCAGGACCACAGTCAACAAGCAACATAAATGGACGAAAAGACATAGAAGTATGTAATCACAGTATGCATATATGTATATTCACCTAAGCCCAAAATAAACATGTACACAGGACAACCAGGATAGAAATGTTGCCAGCATGCCTGGTGCATTTGCCCACACATCCAGGCCTCCAAATAGCGATAGAGTCTGTCCTGAGCGTTTACCACCTGTTCTGGTTGGTGGTACAATATGGTTCAACCACCTGCACTTCCATGGTCTTCCCAACCCAGGTAAACCATCACAACGCCCCAGCCTGAATTGCAGGCGTTTTTTTGGAGATAAAACGAACAAAAGCCTTTTCCTATGCTCGATCATTTCCCCTTTGGCGTTCACTGTTTTGCATGTGTACACACATCAAAGAAAGGTAGATATAATATAGTATATATATTTTTATAACAAATTGCTATTATATAGTTAAATAAGGACTTAATGTATGATACAAATAGGTAAACAGTATGTGCAAAACCGCCAAGAAGCATTTTTCCCGTGTGAGGTTTGCCCACTATGGTTGCATGACTATGATGGAAAGGTGCGGTGAATATGAATGACTATTTACTATTGAAGCAAAGGGCGGGCAAACCACCGTCCTAAGCTACCTTCAAGAAATATCGCCTTCGAAGTAAACTTCAAGTAAAAAATATATGTGCGTAATGAGGTAGAGAAGTCCAGAAGCAGGCGTTTGCATCCAGCACGTGCGAGCGCGTGCATGTATGATATGTATGCATGTATGCAAGCATGTGATGCAATTCACGACCATTCACTTTGCCAAATTCTCGTTGCCTGTAACCAACACCTCACAAATTCCAAAATACGTGGTCGCAGTGCAAAGCCAAGCTGCCATATCCAGAGGCGCTTCTCGAGATATTTCCCGATAAGTTGCTTGGGAGATCAGCATACGAGCCTTAAAACAGCACATGTGCAAGATCGCGGCTCCCACCTTCACACCCACTACCACCACCACCAGTGACAAAACTAGCAAGAACGACGACAGCAAAAAACACAGAGCATGACTTATCAAAGGACATGACGTGTCATACAACATCGCACAACATAGAGATTCAGCTGATTCAACATATAAAACAGCAAAACCGATAAACCAGCATCAACAACCCCACATTTGTTCTTTGCTCGCGCATTTGGCAAGCAAACCATCACTTCTGTGCTGTACATCCCCTGGATTAATCGACCGGGGGTTTGTGGATCCTGGGTTGGCATTGCACCAAAAAGCCAAAAGCTTAGACAACAATTCACAACATTCACAACAGAATAAACATACTTAGGCAGACCTAACCGCCCCCCCTCCTCTAGGCATTTTAAGACATGAAGCAACTGTTGATTGGCAATCCGTTCATTTTGGGAAGTTCCTGACTTGTCTCGATTTTCAGGATGATCAGGTATCAAATCAGGGCGTCATTCAGGGGCCAAGTCCATCCGTGGTTGGAGCTGTGGCAGCGTCGCCTGGGTCTTGCGAAGATGGTCATAGATATCGAAAGGTCCTCAGCGCCGATCGCCGCAGATCGCAGCGCAAGATTCATCCCACCCTGTGGTCAACCTGGCAATGGAAAATCCATGAAAATCTATGAAAATCCAGCATTTTTAGCTAGTTTCGCAAGGTTTTTTAAGTTTCCTATTCAAAAAATATGCTCTTCAATGCTTTTCGATTTTTGGGTTAGTCTACCAAAGGGCAATGAAAGGGACATATTGCCGGCCTCCACTTCGACATGAGCTTGGGCAGCATGGGTCCTCCCCCGAAAAGTCATGGCAACAAAGGCCCAGAGGCTTGGACATACTGCTGCTACACATCTTTGCCCAAGCATCGAATGAGATGTTCCAATACAATTCCAATGCTCTGGCTGAACACTGCAGTTTCGCAAGACTAAGGGCTGTGAATGTGCGTAAGAAGCACCACAGACATGATCAGCTTTGATGAATTCCAACCCCGGAAAACATGGAGTTTTGTCGCTTCCCAGTTGAACACTGGAGCGAAATGACCAGAAGGGGAACCCCACTGATGATAGGCATGCGCCTCTGACCGAGAAACATTCATCAGGAAAGCCCTGATGATTACCCCATTGAAAAACCACTTGGGAAACGATGGGGGGCCACCATCCCTGTCACCATGTCATGGCCACCATCTTTACAGACTCAGCATGTCTTAGCTCAGGGACGGCAGGTTTCGCGGCGATAGATGGTGGAAGGCTGGCCCACAGCAAACTCCACAATGTAGCGCATGATGGTGGCCTGGTTGCTGGTTGACCACTGGCAAATCAGCTGATGTAGATCCAAATTTTGATCAAAAGCTGGTTGATAAAGAATGGATAAAAAACTGATGAATCGTGGCGAAAGTAGGGGAATCTAGTGAACATAGTGCTGAAATGTGCTGAACGCTGTGATTCCTCACCGCGTTCAGCGGTCGGCAGTGGAGCCATGGTGACCGTCAATTTCCCCCTGAAATCAGCTGGTTGCTCGACTGATGCCGAGGCATCGCAAGTGGCTGGTGATCGTAGTGCCTTGCTCATCTCAAACAGTGCCATTAGCATGATAAACACTTCTCTGGTTGGTGGTTTCAACCCCTATGAAAAATATTTGTCAACCAACCATTTGTTAATAACCACTAGGGAAAATAAAAAATGTTTGAAACCACCAACCAGTTCTACGCCATCACGATTTACTGTTACATCTGTTACAAACCCTTCAAAACGCAGGGTTAGCGGAACTGTGATGAGCATCGATGTGTGCAAGCTATGACGGACGATCATTCCATCGTACATACTTTCGCCTTACCATTAAGCATGGCTGTCAACTTCATGAACCAGAGTCAGAAACCCTTTATTAGTCATCAGCTCACCTTGGCCAACCATGAAACTAGCCATTGATCAGCACTAATCTAAGCAGCTAAGCCAAGCTAATTACCCGGCTAATCAAGATAATCAAGCACTTGATCAAGCATCAGTCAACCATCATTGTGCCACCTGAATCACCATCCATCAACCGCCATCTAACCAGCGAATGATCCACCAAATTGCTCAACAATTCACTGCAGGTAATCATGATCCAAGCTTCCGGTAGGGCAAAGAGCACTGCTGCTTGCACGATCCAGGCCATGATGGGCGTGTGGGACACGTAGCTGAAACTGCCCTTAAAGCTGAACTTCGGAGTGACCTCGTTCGGAAGAGAGAGCTGCAGGATCTCTCACCATCAAGCTATCATTAAGAATAGAAGCTGGTTTGCTGCAAAGAATGATGCAGCTTGATCATGCTTAATGGCAAACTTCAAGCTCGTGATAATCAAACTTATGATGAATACTGGTGTTAACTAGTGAGAGTTTGATAATGCCAGGGTTGATACCAAGGATATGGCTATAGATGGCTGTCGTCACCTAAGGAGGGCTTAATAATCTTCAGAAGGGGATGGTTGATAATGGTGTGATGGTTTGATTACGTTGAGTTAGTGATTGCGGGTGATGTAGCCCAGTGGTGGGATTTAATGGTGAATCATGCCTGAACCAGCTAATTGTAACAGTGAATAAGTATGGTTTAGCATGGTTTAGCCATGGTTTAGCCATGGTTTAGCATGGTTTAGCCATGGTCAGCCATGGTTGGTGAGTAGTGCTAACAACGACGAGCTAAGTATTTGGTGAATAGCCACTGGTTGATATAGCGCTTCACCAGTGGCACGAACCAAGGGACTTGGCCCTGGCCCTGGCCCTGTTGGCTCCAAGGCGCCGTGCTTCAGCTCGTTGGGCCATCCCTGTGAAAATCTCGGGCGCCCAGAGCGCTCCTATAGAACTGGGGTCGGTGGTTTCCCAACCCCCTTGATAAGTTGATAATTGATAGTAATTTCATTGAAGCATATTGTTCAACCAACCGTTTTTGTTGATAATTACTTGAAAGTAAAGGAATGCTTAAAACCACCAAGCAGATAATTGTTGAGGCTTGACAACCGTATGCGGCCCGCCTTACGGCCAAGTTTTCATCCAAGGCGGATGCAGCTGAGCAGCTCCATACATGTAGAGCTGGTGCTCCACCACGTCGCTCATCATATTGGGAAGGGACAACCTCTGAACTTCCTCAGTCGCGGGATCTACCTGGCATCCCCTGCGGACCCTGAGGGGAATGAGGTTGACCTCATGCATGTTCATTAGTTCAAATGGGGTGTGGCCAGTGCATTCTTGGAAATGTAGGAAACTTATGGAAACTTGCTGTAGTCAGAGGCTATCAGGCCGTTTCCATTGGTTTCCATGATATCGGATAATGACTTCATGTAAAAGTCAGCCATTGCGAGGTGCTGAGATTGTCAGCAGTTTGGAGCTGCCAGGGTTCGACATTGGAGTTCCATTGCACGTACACAGATGGTTTGATGTAGCAAACGACTCCATCATGATCCTCGTAATGTGCACCTCACCAGGAATCATTGATCAAGAAAGAATCTGCAGATCCACGGTCAGGGTTGGCAACCACCCAGCCACAACAGCTGTGACCCATTTTGCCACATGATGCCACATGGCAGGTCTGCACAAGCTGATAAGCTGAGCTACAAAGCACGGGTTGAGAGTGAACGGTTGAAGGTTGATGATGGCTCATGGCGTGTGAATGCCCCAAACCAACGCTTAATCATCAAGGCCAGCACTTGTCCTATTGTGAAAACAAGTTCAGTGACAGGGTCAACCATCTGACTAGGCCAACTGAACTCAGTGCCAATCTCCGTGTGCCTTGGCTTGCTGATAGCAACAGCCCCAAGTTGGTAAACGGGACCTACACTCAGGTACTCCAAATCAATCTTCAGCCTCGAGTCAGGGCTGAGCTGAGGTTCCCCCAAGAGCATCCACTTGAAGAGAACCTCTCTGTTCAACAAGCCCAGAATTTCCGTGCAACACGTCTTCCACAAAATGGGTAGACATATGTAGGCATTCAATCGAGATAATTCTGTAGATTTTTGGGGGTCGAACAGGTACAAGGCAGTTTGCACTGATTCTTCTGGAACGCCCGGAGGCGCTGCACAAGAACAGCACTGCCCAGACTGGTCCCCGAAATCCCACCTGAATCCAACCAAAACATGTGAAAGATCATTCTGACCGCACAAGTGGTGCTCCTCAAAAACCAAAATGACATGATCACAATTGGTTGGCCAACCAGAGGCTTCAAGCCTTTCACTGGGCTCCGATTGCTCCATAAAAACAATAGTCCTCCCTGGCTCGCTCCCCGTCAATGAAGGGATAGTACGGTACGGGATCATACGGGATCACTACCAGCATGTATTCCTTGTAACCAGGATAAGCAATGATCAACCTTTATTGCCAATTAGTAGGCATCAATTAAACAAAAATCACTACATATACCTTTCAAAGGTTGAGAGCACCTGCCGGAGAACCCATATGCTTGGCTCAACCTCTGCTCGTAGGAAACTGTTTCACTTATTTGTGGGCGAATGATGGAAATGAATGTTTGTGGGCTTAGCAGCGGTAGAAACATCTCAGACTATGAGAGGAAGCGCCTAGCATGAGCGCAAGGAAGGGTCAGAGGTTGCACTGCTGGCAGCCGACGGAAAGAACCCAGTCCTGCATAGCCATTTGACGAAGGATCCGTCCATGTCCGTCGTGCCGCCAAGACACGAGAAGCCCATGGTCCGCAAATATCTGGCCAAATTGGAGCCTTAATGAGGTTGCATTGCAGCATGCTCGCTCTAGGAATCGGCAGTTTTACGCGAGATGTGGAAATGATGATGCACATCCAAGCAAGCGATGGTACATGTCTCTCTCTCGATCTATGATTCAATTCCATGGCTGTGGGTCACTACCTGCAACGCCGTACCCGTGGTGAACCGGTGAACCGTTATTAGCCATCATGTTTGCTACCATCATTGGTTATTATCCCCCTTGTATTGCTGGTTAATGTTGAGGCCTGTGGCTGCGCGCCGACAGGTCGCGAGGATGTTGTGAGATGTCGGAATAAATGTTGCTGGCTAATGTTGACCTAGAACTGGCTAATGTTGCCTAGAACTGGCTAATGTTGACCTAGAACCGTATCTCTCTCCCTCTCTGTGAAACAATTTTGAGCAGTTTCCTCCACTTCTGTCCGGAAACCGCTAACCAAGCCTCGGAGAGATTTCCTGCCAAACTAAGTAGGAATGTTCGATCAACATTCACAATCATGAACCATAAATTCAGCAACATTAAATCATTACGCGGCTATTGCTAAACACCATCATCATTTTTTCAACCAGCCCATCACCACCATTAATCATCGTTGTATATAACCATAATTGACCATCATTAGTCAATATTGTGGTCAATTAATCATCATTAACCATCATTAATCACCATCATTTGCATATATTGACCATCCTTAATCATCATTGACCAACCACCCAACCCTTACCATCACCAGCCACCGCAGCCCACCGGCTGCGCTTCCGGCCGGGCACTTGTGCGGGTGGACTTCCTTTGCGGGTCATCGTCCAGCGTGGCATTGGCACAAACCATCCAGTCGCGCAGCGACGCTGCGATGCCTGTAGCGGCCTGAGCAGATTTTTCACCCATGGAGAAATGGAATGGATGCTGTAAATTTCATTTTTTTTGCTGCGGCATCACTATGGCCTATTATATAAATACGAATGTTCATGAAAATTGATAGGTTCGAATCATGTTCTGCTATGCGTGCAAAACGAGCTTTTCTTTTTCTACCACTATTTTGGTCTGTTGGACGATGGCCTCCCAGTGCTGACTCACCGGCCTGGTGCGACCAGGCATGTTCCGCCCAGGCGCGGCCTGGTGAGTTCGCCCCCGACCAAGTGCGACTTGGTACCACAGCAGCAAGCAAGCGCCAGCGGCAGGCTGCCTGACAGGGGGGTGAGTTTTTTGGGAGGGAGGGTTGGGTATCAAAAAACCTGGACCCTCGAACCGTGTGCTAGCGGCACATTCAATCAAACTCTGTCATGACAAGTCATGAATGAGTCAATGTTGCCATCAATCTAATCATTATTAACAAATTAAACATCACCTACATCACATCCACAACATGTCGGGCCGTGGGCCCCATCGGTCATGAATGACATGCAATGATATGAAGACACCCTTGGCGGCCTAGCAACAGTTGGTCTGTACTTCCTGGCTGGTTCATGTTGAATACCCTCAGCAGCCTGAGCACCCAAATAAATCAGCTAGATCGTAGTCTAGCAATGTCTTGCGCACTCGGAAGGTCATGCAGCTACAGCATTGACCGGACAATCAGCGATGGAATGATGGAACCATGACCACTGCGCAGCAGCAACCAAGGTTGGAACCAGTAATCAGACTACACGCTGGCCCGGCAGCGCCTTTACTCAGGTACTCCAAATCAATCTTCAGCCTCGAGTCAGGGCTGAGCTGAGGTTCCCCCAAGAGCATCCACTTGAAGAGAACCTCTCTGTTCAACAAGCCCAGAATTTCCGTGCAACACGTCTTCCACAAAATGGGTAGACATATGTAGGCATTCAATCGAGATAATTCTGTAGATTTTTGGGGGTCGAACAGGTACAAGGCAGTTTGCACTGATTCTTCTGGAACGCCCGGAGGCGCTGCACAAGAACAGCACTGCCCAGACTGGTCCCCGAAATCCCACCTGAATCCAACCAAAACATGTGAAAGATCATTCTGACCGCACAAGTGGTGCTCCTCAAAAACCAAAATGACATGATCACAATTGGTTGGCCAACCAGAGGCTTCAAGCCTTTCACTGGGCTCCGATTGCTCCATAAAAACAATAGTCCTCCCTGGCTCGCTCCCCGTCAATGAAGGGATAGTACGGTACGGGATCATACGGGATCACTACCAGCATGTATTCCTTGTAACCAGGATAAGCAATGATCAACCTTTATTGCCAATTAGTAGGCATCAATTAAACAAAAATCACTACATATACCTTTCAAAGGTTGAGAGCACCTGCCGGAGAACCCATATGCTTGGCTCAACCTCTGCTCGTAGGAAACTGTTTCACTTATTTGTGGGCGAATGATGGAAATGAATGTTTGTGGGCTTAGCAGCGGTAGAAACATCTCAGACTATGAGAGGAAGCGCCTAGCATGAGCGCAAGGAAGGGTCAGAGGTTGCACTGCTGGCAGCCGACGGAAAGAACCCAGTCCTGCATAGCCATTTGACGAAGGATCCGTCCATGTCCGTCGTGCCGCCAAGACACGAGAAGCCCATGGTCCGCAAATATCTGGCCAAATTGGAGCCTTAATGAGGTTGCATTGCAGCATGCTCGCTCTAGGAATCGGCAGTTTTACGCGAGATGTGGAAATGATGATGCACATCCAAGCAAGCGATGGTACATGTCTCTCTCTCGATCTATGATTCAATTCCATGGCTGTGGGTCACTACCTGCAACGCCGTACCCGTGGTGAACCGGTGAACCGTTATTAGCCATCATGTTTGCTACCATCATTGGTTATTATCCCCCTTGTATTGCTGGTTAATGTTGAGGCCTGTGGCTGCGCGCCGACAGGTCGCGAGGATGTTGTGAGATGTCGGAATAAATGTTGCTGGCTAATGTTGACCTAGAACTGGCTAATGTTGCCTAGAACTGGCTAATGTTGACCTAGAACCGTATCTCTCTCCCTCTCTGTGAAACAATTTTGAGCAGTTTCCTCCACTTCTGTCCGGAAACCGCTAACCAAGCCTCGGAGAGATTTCCTGCCAAACTAAGTAGGAATGTTCGATCAACATTCACAATCATGAACCATAAATTCAGCAACATTAAATCATTACGCGGCTATTGCTAAACACCATCATCATTTTTTCAACCAGCCCATCACCACCATTAATCATCGTTGTATATAACCATAATTGACCATCATTAGTCAATATTGTGGTCAATTAATCATCATTAACCATCATTAATCACCATCATTTGCATATATTGACCATCCTTAATCATCATTGACCAACCACCCAACCCTTACCATCACCAGCCACCGCAGCCCACCGGCTGCGCTTCCGGCCGGGCACTTGTGCGGGTGGACTTCCTTTGCGGGTCATCGTCCAGCGTGGCATTGGCACAAACCATCCAGTCGCGCAGCGACGCTGCGATGCCTGTAGCGGCCTGAGCAGATTTTTCACCCATGGAGAAATGGAATGGATGCTGTAAATTTCATTTTTTTTGCTGCGGCATCACTATGGCCTATTATATAAATACGAATGTTCATGAAAATTGATAGGTTCGAATCATGTTCTGCTATGCGTGCAAAACGAGCTTTTCTTTTTCTACCACTATTTTGGTCTGTTGGACGATGGCCTCCCAGTGCTGACTCACCGGCCTGGTGCGACCAGGCATGTTCCGCCCAGGCGCGGCCTGGTGAGTTCGCCCCCGACCAAGTGCGACTTGGTACCACAGCAGCAAGCAAGCGCCAGCGGCAGGCTGCCTGACAGGGGGGTGAGTTTTTTGGGAGGGAGGGTTGGGTATCAAAAAACCTGGACCCTCGAACCGTGTGCTAGCGGCACATTCAATCAAACTCTGTCATGACAAGTCATGAATGAGTTCGAATCATGTTCTGCTATGCGTGCAAAACGAGCTTTTCTTTTTCTACCACTATTTTGGTCTGTTGGACGATGGCCTCCCAGTGCTGACTCACCGGCCTGGTGCGACCAGGCATGTTCCGCCCAGGCGCGGCCTGGTGAGTTCGCCCCTACGACGCAGTCACTGAGAGGCCCATCTGCCAAAGAACTTAACCTTCTCCTTAGGAGATGATTTAAACAGTTTCTTCGTTCTGTTCGCCTCCTTCTTCTTGACAATCTCTTCGTAGAGGAGTCTGCTCTCATCCAGCAGGTCATCCATGATGTACCATCTGAAGTCTTCGGTCTTTATCTCTACGCGATGGCACATCTCAAACTTGCTGAACTCTTGGTTTGTCAAATCATCAGCACCTTGATTCTCATCTCTTCTAATCCATGTGAGGTTTGTCACAAAGTTTCCCCTCCTCATCATCTCACTGGCTTCCATGACCAACACAGTGAGGGGGAACTTCGTGCTCATCCCTTTCTTCAACACAAAGTCATTCCCTCTGTTGTCCGTGAAGGCCTTTGCAAAGACTCTTGCATTGGAGCTGTTCGGAGTGCACCAGGTCTTCATTGCCACCAATGTGGCAAGCATTTCGAGGGCAGCAATGACTCTCTTTGGATTGCCTCCACGGCATTTCAACCACGGAGCGATCTTCTCATCCACCTTCAGAGAAAACCAAGGGCATCTCTTGGTTTCACTTGAACACTCCAGCCAGCCGCCTATCCACGCTTCAGTATCAGTGGCCTTGGCATCCGTCCATATCCTGAGCTCTTCGGAAACGACCTCAGCCTTCGTAGTCTTCACTTCCTCCATCCTCTCACCTTCTAGGATACGCTTCCTGATCCACTTGAGGATGAACATGATTGCCCATGGTACTTCCAGTTCACCTTTCTGGCCCATGATGGCAGAGGACCACGAGTACAATGGTCCTAAGAAGGGTCTTTCCCATGGCAGGCACAAGGATGCGAAGCCAAGCCGTCCTAGAGCTGCAGCAAACTCCCTCCAGCCTACCCTTCTCCTGTCAAGCAAGCCCTGGATCCAGTCAATGACCCACTGGGCCCTCTTCTCTGACAGGCCTATCCGGTAGGTGGCGTAGTCCACATTGATGCCAATCCATTCGGATTCAAGGCCCCCCCTCTGCTTTGACCACTTGAATGGGACGCCAACCGCACTCAGGATCAAGTACGCGAGGACTAAGGAAACTCTCCCTTTCTTGCCGGCGCCCATTGCCTCCAAGTCATCTGCATAAAGGAGCAGGTCGATTGGCCAGTCTGAACCCAGGATGTAGTAGACCAACCTGACCATACAGGCACTAATCCTAGCCCACCAGTACGGGGTAGAGGAGATACCAAAGGTGCCGACCTTGTTCACATAGATATCGCCCCCCGTTCTGCACCGGCAACCAAGGAATCCCTGCTCCTTCGTCTGGTACTTGATCCTCCTGTGAGCCTTCTCAACGTCACCCACCAGGGAAAGCACCACTGCACCCTCCTCCCGAAATTCTTCTAGGAGGAGCCTCTTCTCACGTGCAGAAGGCATGCGGACCTTGTCCAAACACTTTATCCGGTGGTTCACTTTCACACCATGCGATCCATCGTGGATCACTCTCTTCTTGCCTCTGTCATCCTCAACCAAGACTGCTAGGGCTGCAACTGCCCTGTCCCGGCCAAAACGCTCAATGAAGTCCTTCTCACTCATCCGCTCCATCAATCCTTCACGAACTTCTTGTTCAAGATGAGCTTCCAAATGCTCAGCATGGACCTCAGCCGATATATAATTGTCCTTCTCCCACAAAGGGTCTTCTGCTCCCTCTGATTCCAAAGGCCACCTCTTCTGTTCTTCGAAGGCTGCCGGGGTCCTAGGCAAAGGTTCCAACACCCCGACAGGCAAGCCCTCTTCAGCCCTCCGGAGAAACTCACAATCGGGGTCTCCAGCTTCTTCTAATATCCTCCTCACCAGTCCCAGGTAAAAGGGCTGACCCGTAGCTACAACCATATCCTTCTCATCGATCTTCAAATGGCGAGCCACCACCTCCCTGAGCTTTCCCTTGAGGACCTCATTCCTCACCAGCGTGAAGTTCTCCCCACCTCTGGTCATCTTGAAGGCTTCTTTCTCCAAACCACCCAGGCCTTTGGCCTCCTCAACCACGACTTCTAAGAGCTCTTTCCTCATGGCAGACCATTCCTCTCCTTCTGGAAAGATTCTATCAGACCTTCTCCATCTTCCCGGTGACATCAAACAACCCCCATCGTGGAAGGGGGTCTCCATGCCCTTCCACCAGCATGTCCTTGGCCTCCCAACACCTCCAACGAAAGGTGGGTTCATCGGGTCTACATTGGAGTGCTGTTCCATAGGCCCATCCTTCTTCTGCTTCTTTCCATCCAGGTCGCCATCATCAGATGCTGTGGGTTCATGCTTCCTCTTTGCCCCTGTCCCACCTGCACTACATGATCGATGTGAGGCAAAGATGGAGTTGGCCACCCACTGGCAAAGCGCAGGTGGCCAAGCTGCTGACGGGGAAGTTCTAAAGCCTGAGGATGATCTGCCGATCAATTGCTTCCCAGCCCGGCGCTCCAAAGGGCCAACATACTTCCCGTCACGGTCAAAAACTGGCCTTCCCAGGCGCATCCCCGGGTGCAAGGGCTGAAGCAACCTCATCAGAAACCGAGTTGGCTTAGGAGTCTCGGTGCCAAAATCCATTTGTGAGAACGCAACCGTGATGACATCTGGGAGCTGCAGCAACTGGTCAAAGGCGTCGAACTGCCACATCGAGGCGGGAGAATGCCCTGGCACTCGGGCATAAGAAGTGGTGCCCAGGTCCTCCGGTTGCTCCATTACTCCCAGCTTCCCAGGTTGAGACAACTGTGCCATCATAACTTCGAAAGAGAAGTCTGCTAAGATTGTTCCCAGCCTCGCCTTCCTCCACCTCGCTCCTTTGTTCCAAGGAAATCCTCTAGGGCAAGCTCGGCTTCTCACAGGGAGCGGCCCCTGGTCATTCGCCCAACATGCCCGGGAGAATGTGGAACATGGGGGCGTCACGATGACGGCAAAGTACCGACCATCCTTGACCTTCCGAAGCCAATGTTGCTGAACTTTTGGAAGGGTGAAATCCCAAAAAGGCCGCCTCTGAATGTCCAAGGCAACCACGTCAACGGTGATACCATGCTTGCGGGCCAGGTCTTCGAGATAACTGGCCACTGAATTCTTTCGCTTTCGCCCTGCAAACAGGTAAAGTACCTGCAGGGCTGCCCCATCGGTTCAACCTGCCCCAGTGGTGTCCTTCGGCGTGTCGTTGCGGACCGCCGCACTGCAACCCAGCATAGAATGCTTGTCACTGAAGCATAGCCCACACACATGGCGAAACTTGCACTTCTTCTGCTTGCAAGGTTGGCCCTGGTTGAACCTGAAACAGATGGGTTCTCCTTCTGGTGTGTGGCTTGCGCATCCCCTTTGTCCCTTGGAGTTGCCCTTCTGCTTGCCCTTAGCAGGTCCAAAGGGGCGCTTCGTCGAGCCCTGTGGGGGAGCTGGCGGTGGTGCCGCCGGACGCTTGCAATACAATGCAAGAGGGGTGGTGAAATGCCTCTCCTTCGTGGCGGGGTCTTTCCAAGCCATCTTCAATGCCACCACAAAGCTGCGACTCTCCTCTGACATCAACTTCGCTGCCTGTTTCCGGACAGCATGCTCATACTTGAGGATGAGCGACCATGGAGGAGTGGCGATGGTGTTGTTTTCAGAATCCTTCGCCACCAATCCCCAAACATAGTCACCAAGGAGGTAATCCTTGTACTCCTCGATCACCGCAGCATGATCTCCTTGCAACTCCGCACGGTTGGTGTGCTTTAAGGCGATCATCACATAACAGTTCTTCAAAACTGTCAGTCTTCGCCTCAAGCCTTCTGGATTCGCAGGCTCTGCAATCTTTGTGGTCCCCCGGCGCAGAGTCATGCGCCCTTTTGAATCCCATACTGGCAGCAATCCGTCCGGATCCACCTCTTCCTTCGAGATGACTTCTGCCAGCCCTTCTGCACGATACTCTGCAGCCTCTACTTCCGCCAGCTTCTTTTCAACATACTCCTTGGCCGGGTAAACTCTATCTTCCACCCGGCCCACTTTCTTCTCCAGTGCCTGCTTCATCGATTGCCACTCACCGGCAACCACTGGCTTCGTCCACTCCTTCGTGTCATACTCGGCCTCCACCTCCGCAGCTCTTGCCGTCCTTGTGGCGGCATTTGCAAAGGCGCACTGGATCGAGGCTAGCTGCACTCGATCTGCCAGGCTGGCATCTGGATCGATGGCCCAGTGATCTTTCAGCATCTGGGTCATATCATCCCTGTCCGACGCGACACTCGCGAATTTCTCAATGGAGATGATTCCATTGTGATAGAACAACGCTTGGTTCTCCAAGCTCACTCCCTGCCTTTCCAGCAGGTACTTCAGATCTGGCGTCGCTGCCGCCATGGCCTTCGCACGGTCCTCATCGGACAACACTGCCCGGGGCATGGGCACCAACGTGATGCGGGTTGAGCTATCACGGCTGCCCGAACAAGGCTTCACATCCGTCCAGGAGCGTCCTGGAAAGACAACAGGAATCCGACCAGGTGCGACCTGGTATCCTCCTGGGTGCGCCCAGGTAAGCTCAACCACTCATGCAACGACTGATGTTTCAGCACCCTGCATGTCCCGCCTGCATCATCCCGCAGCAGCAGCAGCTCTGCAAAAGGTGGGCAGCTGCACAGCACCTGCAAGTTGACCGGTGACGGTTGCCCCAAACCGAACCTTCCAAAAACAAACCTTTTTTGGACACCCTCCCCCAAGGCGCGGCCTCAAGGTCCTGTCACAATGGCTCATCCTGCTCGCCGACATCGGTCAAGTCGACGTCATCCTGCGAGTCGCTTGTTGAGCTACTCCCGGAGGACTGCTGGCGATCCGGCCAACACAGCTTGCATCGGGTGGAGTACTGCTCTGGCTCCGGACATTCCGTGAAGGTCTCGCTCTTCATGAAGTCCATCTTCCGGGCCATCCAGCATGCTCCCTTGCCAAGCAAGTGCAGTGTACCCCTGCCAACACGGCGGTACACCACAACGTAGCCTCCCACCCGCTCCTTCTCAAGCCGCCTCACCTTGTGGACAGGCGATTTGGCACCTCTCGATGAGACTGCCTCGTCCCCTGAACCCACGGCCTTCTCCTCAGACTCCGTCGGGGTGACCACTTCCGTTGGGCTCTCAGCCGGAGGGACTTGACCAAAGGGGGCGCCAACATTGATCTTCCAAGCTTCCACAGCCCGGTCCGCATCCTCCTTGGCAACGTCCCAGTAGTTCACCATCCAAACCTTGAGGTCTTCGTACACCACGGCCTCGTCGAAGGTGGAGTGACCATAGCCGTCGCGGGCAATCTCCGCGAACTTCTTCTGCATCTCTCCAACGGCCTTGTTGTAGGTCCGGATATACTGATCCGAACCATCTGGCGACCACCTCCCCAAGAGGTCCCTCTCAGGCTTCGGCACTCTCAATGCCGCCATAGCTGACGACAACGTCGCCCTCTCGCTATGTTCCGTCCAGTATCTGTCCCAGCCCTCCGGTACCAAAGGCATCCCATCGATGCCCTTCATGGCACCGAAAGCCATCGAACTAATGGCGACGGCCTCGTGGTACTTCACTGGGACATCCACCGGCGACCGCCCCATGAAGACGCCCTCGAAAAAGATGTACTCCCTGGAGAAGTCATCCTTCAACTTGGCGACCTCGAAGCCAATCCGAAGCCAATCTTCCACCTCCACGTAGGCCTCGGCAGCGATGTAGATTGGAAGCTCTCGCACTCTTTTGCCGGCTCCCGTAGTTTTCGTCTTGCGAAGGAGGCCTTGCATCTGCCCTTCGAAGTATCGGACATCACCCGTCCGAAGATGTGCGACATCGTCGAACCTCATAGAGCACCACATCTTGAGGAGCTTCATCCATGCCGCCAACCGTATCCCGGTGGAGACACTATCATCCGCCACCAGATTCTCCATGTGCCCCACAAAGAAGGCCAGCCAGCGAGGAGCTCTTCGAACTGGAGGAGCATTGGCCTGCAATCTCCTGGTGAGGTCCTTCACAACCCGCTCGGTCATCGGATGCTCCGAAAACCTCTGGCCTTCAGGAACCTGGGCCAGCTTCTCAAACCACAGGACAGCTTGATGAACTGCGAGGGGAATTGACGGCCCCATGCCCTCCTCCTCTCTTGCATAGAGGTAGTCCACGAAGTCCACAGCACGAATGGGGCAGTCTTTCTTCCCGACTGCACTCACCCATCTTCTAAGGTGTTGCCAATACCCAAGGTACCGGCGTACTGTGGACTCCCGGTACTTGCCGTAGAGCGACTTGAGGGCTCTATTCTGATTCATCGTGGAGCGGATCTCCTCGAGGACAGGGGCCTTGTACCGCTCAAGCTCCTGGATCATAGTAGCCAAGATCATATCCTGGACCTCCTCCTCTGCCACGACGCGGCCTGACCGTAAACGCACGGTCTTCCCTAAAGTGCCCCTCTTTGGGATGACTACCTTCTTGGGCTCCACCACATCTTCCGTAGGAGGTGCCTGAGCAAGAGCGTCTTGCATCCTTTGGGTTGAAGGGCTGGCTGCAGAACCTTCAAGACGGCGATTCAGGTCCTCCATTGCCACCGCAGCATCGACCTGCATCTTGACATAGCCAGCATGTCCAGCACGTACTTCAATGCCGGCATACTCGGCCAACTGTCTAGCCAGCCCTGCTTCCTGCCCAGCACATGCGGCTAACTTCGGTCCAGTGAGGCCGACCTTGTCCAACGCCGCCAACAGCAACGCCGCCTCATTGCAATCCACGGCGACGGAAGTCGGATCCTCCTCCATCCTATCAAAAAACCTGGACCCTCGAACCGTGTGCTAGCGGCACATTCAATCAAACTCTGTCATGACAAGTCATGAATGATTTCATATACGATCAATTTTCAAGTGCAGTTTAAATGAATATGATTCTGTAAACCAGGAGTACTATGAAACTCATACTACGCCTGTAAAGAAAACAAGTGGAACCGACTAGACATGCACAAATGCAATTTGGGTATTCATAAAAAGCTGCGTTACACTCATGTACACCTATGAACTCTTTACAAACTGTTCCATCGCCTTTTTAAATTGTTCAAACGCAACGTCAATGGTTTCCCTTCTACACCATGGATAACGCCTTCTTCAACGTAACTAGGGAAGACCGAAAAGAACATCATGAACAACTGTCCCCCTAAAAATATGCGTCCCCCTGGTAGGCTCAGCTGGAAGCCATGAATCACTAGTTTGAAGAGGTAAATCTGTTCGCTATCTGCTTTCAGGTTTCTTGGCCAGAGTGTGAAAGTGCAAGATCTGCAATCAAGTAGGTTTGGTTCTGAGCTGTCTGTAGCTGGCCACTTCCAAGGAAGTGGCTATCGCATGGAGGATGCCATGAAGTGCAGGATGGCGACAACCTCGCCAAGGCACTTCCTCTTCCGTCCAAGAGCTCTTGCCCCCAACATCCTCAGTGGATGACTGGGGGCATTTCTCAAGCTATAAGGGGACCCCCAAAATAATGGTTGGTTTTTTACTATAAGCCATCAGTAACGGATAATTTAGGGGTACCCTTACTATGAGAAACCACCAACTTGGTGATGATCGTGGCAGTGGTCGCACCACTGAGCGCCTGTCAAGGCTATCATCAGCACCTGCTTCAGCGTCATTAAGCACCATCAACCATCAACCTCCACTCATCACCACGGCCTGGATCTGCCAATGAATTTCCACCGTTACAGAACCAGCAACCAGCACTTACTGGTCACCTTGGGAGTTGACACGTACAGTAGATCCAGCTTTGACCACCCCTACTTTTACCAGTTGGCGATCGACCTTCAGCTATGGCATGCTATCAAGCAGGGGCATCTGCCAAGATAATATAAGATGATATAACTCATGGCTCATGAATCTTCATGAATTTTCACGCATCTTCATGATCCCCAGTTTGCCATCGCTGCAAGCCGCACCCACATGGCCCCCCAGGAGCGGCTGCGGTCCCAGCGGCACAGGGCCGACCATCCGGTCCCTGAAGGATGGTCAACACAGAGCCTACGGATGCTTCGATCATGTCCGACAGTGGGTAATCAATGCTGAAGAATGACTATATGTGCATGACTGCATGAGTAACGATCATGACTATGTGTGGATATACATGCTATCAAACTTTGATCGTTACTACTTTGCATTAAAAGAACCATTTTACAATGATTACCGACATCAGCTACAACACGTCCTCTTGGCTGAATGTGGTGCGCTCATCTTTTTCCATCGATGGGGCGTGTTCTTCGATTGTACCCAAGCGGGCATTTTATATACTGGACTGGATCATCGATTGATTGTACCTATTGTTGGAATGGAGCTTGGCCGAGAAGTAGCGAGTTGCAGTGCGATTGGTGGCTTCAATTCAGCAGCTGGTGGAATTGATTCTGCTGCCTGCATGGATGCAGCCAAAACCAAACGGCTTGGAACCAGCACAAACTTGAGCAGGTCCGCTACACCCGCGATTTCATGTATTGCCTACCACTTGCGAGGGGCCATTGCAACAACCCGAATTGAGGTTTGGTATTGGGCATAACGGCACAATTGCTGAACAAGTGGGTGTTGACGTAAAACAAAGGATCCCGCGCTAGGTACAATCGCCGATCAACCGCCAGCGAACCGCGATCCCAAAGGTGACAATTGTGGACCGGTTTCCCTTTGGAAGAAGTCGGCAAGAGACATGGCATGGGCTAGTGACAGCATTGAGGGGCTCGCCAATCGCCCCACAATCGCGAACCAATCGCGGATTTTCCGATCAAATCCAAACTACAGTACGTCTACAAACCACACTAGATGACCGCATCAATTGCAAAACAATCGCCGATCAATCGCGCTGCAATGTTTTACAATCGCGAACGTCAAGATGTATATACCATGATATACCCATTCATAATTCTTAGGTTCGCATGTGCGATCGGCTCCCAATTCAATACATAAGTCCTGCATATATTCAAGCATGCATCTACCTCTGCATATATGTATCAACCTATCGATCTATCAATCAATCTATCTATCTCTTGACCTACCAATTCTTCTCCATCTTTCTATGCCGCCAGCACCGCTCCTTGCGATTGCTCGATTTTCTGAAGGGTGTTCCCAAGTATTCACCAAGACGGGGTATTCAGTGTTAAGAAATCAAATCACAATGGTAGAGATGGAGGTGCCCTCCTG
The DNA here is from genome assembly GCA_009767595.1 of Symbiodinium kawagutii. Lineage (NCBI taxonomy): Eukaryota > Dinophyceae > Suessiales > Symbiodiniaceae > Symbiodinium > Symbiodinium kawagutii. The sequence goes on along the minus strand of VSDK01019554.1, from coordinate 230,636 downwards.
CCGACTCCATGGGTCCAGCATGCTCCAAACGTGTCCAAAGCCTGCAATTAAACCAAACACACCTCTATCATCTAAAAAGGATCGTTGAAGGTCTATTTCGTTGGGATATTCACCTGCTCAATTTTGTTCAGCCATGTTCAGCCCTATCCCCCCTGCCGGGTCCCGCCCCTTGAGCTTTCCAGCCGCATTGCCTGACCAAGTGCCACCAAGTGACCCCATCCCGGTAATCCGAAGAAGGGCAGGTAAAGACCCCTGAGCACCAGTAGCAGTTGCTGGGGTGCTACCTCTCTACCCCCATCAACTCCCAAACGAAGGGACCATGGTGGGGAACTGTTGGCGGTTCCAGCTTGTCAGCGGTGCAATCCCAGATCCAGCTGTTAGTACCCCAAAAGTGTACCACAAATCGCTTGTCCATGAATAGCTTGGGTTTTTCCATCAAGACCGAGTAAGTAGATGCAAGTAGCTGATTCAATTCTATCAACCTGACCTGAAACGGGGGCATTTTTTTCACGAGATCTGCAGATCCATCCCAACTCGGTAGTACTTGGGCGCAATGGACTTCTTTGGCACCTTGCCCCGCCAAGTCATCTTCACTTTGCCTTGGAAGCCGGTTGCTTCAAGGGCAAGGGAGCGGAAGGACTCTAGCACCTCGGTCGGTTCCTTGCTAAAGGTGTCTTGGGATTCGTGGTTGTAGTAGTGCAGTGTCCCTCCAGGCCTCAGCGCTGACATCAATGGCTTCAGGTTCTCAATGGCTTGGAACTTCAGAAAGGCACAGATCCGATCGAAGCCATGGAGCTTGGACATGTCCAGTGGATCTCGGCAGATGCTGTGCACGCTTCCTTGCAGCTTGTTGCTGTGGATGTTGGCCAAGGCAAAGTCGTTCTTCACCGCATCCCGCTCTATGCCCAGTACCTCTGCCATGGCCGCGCCCAAAACACAGGCGGTGATACCAATGCCTGAGCCCAGCACCAGCACACGCTCACCAGGCACCACTGATTTGGCCAAGCGCTCCCTCTCGGTGCGTCCACCCTGACAGCGACTCAGGCGACTCAAGCGCTTGGAGACGTCCAAACGGAAGGAGAGGCCGCGCTCTTTGTAGATGATCTCCAGGTTGGGATCCCCCGCCACATGCCGGACACCTGCCCTGGACTCATCCAAACCCACACCTGCGGGCTCAAAGACCGCCACGGAGCGGACATGCGGCTGGGACAACAAGATCTGTGCATCTCGTTCTAGGTCCTCCTCCGCGTCTTTGGCAGTGAGGACAGCCACGTCCACCATCATGTGATGCTTTGGTAGCAGCGATTTCTTGATGCTTCGCCTGAATAGCACTTCTTGGCGAGGACCTGAATCGATGGGATCAGTGTCATCACCACCCCTCGCGAGCCTTGCCACCAATGGTCGGTCTCGGCAGGGCCGCCGGCGCCCAGGGGTTCCAGCCACAACAATGGCGGCAAAAATCAGCTGGCGACAACCAGCAGTGGAGAAACGCCTTGACGTCACATCACCACGTGGCCAAGCATGTGGAGGATCCACTTTCAAGGTTGATATCCTGATGTCGCTACACAGCATGTCACAGTCCCATGGCGACAACTTGCCACATGGTCAGTCGCAAGCTTTGGCAGTCAAAGAGGCCAGCTGACAGCCAAATTCAGTGTAGGACACATATGGGAACTCGCTAACAAAGCGACCTCCACGCACTCCCTGTTCCTCCTTTCCCCAGTTTAATTCAGCTTCTTTTGGATGGATGATGCTTGAATTTGTAACCATCCTGGAGCAGATCGAATATGTCTCATGTTCAACATGACAGCCACCGACCAGCCTTGGGGATAGTCCAATGGCTGATTTTCTGTCTACTCTTAGGATGGCTATGTTTCTGTATGGCTGTCGGTCAAATCCCTGTACCCCTGGTTCCCCTATCATTAACCATTGTTTTCCCTATGATTTGGTTGGCCGTTATAAGCCATTATTGATGGTTAATACTGACCCATACCCGTATTTTGTTGCCTTCGTTTTTGCATAGCTTTGGGGGCGCCATTGATGGACCCCAACAACTTCATCACAATCCGGGATGCCCTGGGGTGCAGCCGCCATCGCTCGAGGATTCCCAAACATTCCCAAATGGCAAAGGACGATTCAGCTACCAGTGATTTTCCAGGGAAGTAAACTGAGCAGCTTGTGGTTAATGAACACATTCCTAGGCCATGGTTCAGAACCCCATCAGGCCTAGGGCCACCATCCCCAGGTGACTGCGGGGTCTTACTGGGTACCGGAGAACCCTGGTCAGAGTTTTCGCTGTGGGTGACTGCGGGGTCCCAACGGCTGTTTGCAACCCAGTGACGCGTGAGGAAGGGCATATTCATGGATGATGACCAGAACTTCATCCTGCTTGGGGAACCTGCTTGGGGGACCTTGACCTGAAGCTGGGGTTACTTTGCTGTTTATGATGCACCATTGTCAAGGTAAAACCATAGACAACTGGTGTTACAGATTGTCAAGTTAATTGAAATACAATTGGTGGTTTTGTACCAGACAACATCCAGATTGGAGGCACCGTGATTTGGGGCACTGGTGAGGTGTGTCGTATATACTCTACGTCATGTGTGCACATGTGCATATGTTTGTGGATGCACCTGCATGTGTAAATGTATGTACGTGCACGTAAGCGCATGCGCGTGCACTTGCACATTGTTTGTGAACGCAAGCGAATGCACGTAGGCATTTGCACATGTAATGTGCCTGCATGTGCCTGCTATGTGTCAGTAGCCAATCTGCACTTGCATCAGCGTGTTTACGACGCTTTGCATGGGTAAGTGCAGGTTTGTCCTTACATGTTCTCATGTGTATATCATCCCCTTTTTTCTAGCCATTACGAAGCATCATAAACCGTTGATTAACCCCTCAATTCGCTATCAATCAACCATGTTGAGCTGGGTACCGGCTATTGTTTGCCAGTCTTTGAGTAACAAGGCATTGGCAAGTATCAAGACTTCAAGAAGTTGTTGACTCCTAACGAGTCAGTATCAGTCAGTATCCATATCAACCGTTTGTCGCCGCTTCTCCACCATGACTCAACATCTATTCTTCTTCGAGTGCAACGGCGTCTCCTCGGGAGCCTGAGCAAAGAAACCTGAGCAAAGGGGCGCCCTGTCAACCTGGTCTTGGTATGGCGTGGCTCATAGCTACACATGGGTACCATCTTTGGCACCCTTGGGGTTGCTTGCTGATGAGCACGCCCATCTTTGAAGTCAAGACATGACTATTGGCAGCTCCCGGGATTCCTTGCCGAGCCCATTTCCAAGTTAATGTTAAGACCTGGGATGGCGTCAGTGGGTAATTACTGATGTTTCTTTCCTTTTATGTTTTGATCTGACACAAGACTTCGTAAGACATTCCTTCTGCCAGGGTTTCTGTGAACCTTGGATGCAAATGTAGCTTCCGCGAGCGCATTTGTTCGCGCTTGGCTTCTGCGAGCTTCCACGATGCATATTTCAAGGCTTCCCTTCAGCGGCCTAGGTGTCAAAGACATTTAGGAATAATATCAGGGTTGGAAGTTGCGAAGGGCTGCTGATTGCAGACTGGCAAGCACACTTTGATTGATGCACTTCCGCGCTCAAGTTCAAAGTCATCTACGCAGAGTCAGAAGAAGGACTGAAGGGCGAGCTGGATGAATCAGAACAACTTTCCGCTTCTTGCTGAAGCAGAGGAAAATATGCAGAGAGATCGCCCACAAAACAGATTGGCCAACAAAACAGATCGGCCAACATGCACATTGGGTGTCAGGTTCTGCGAAGCTTCTGGGAAGTTTCCTTTCTGTGCGGTCACGTGAACAAAAATGTGACCCCCTTATGACTCGTCGAATCCTAGCAAATCCTAGCAAAACTCGCTATTCTGACAACTCGCTCGCCCCTTGGTCATGTCATGATCAAGCAACCAACGATCACGGAGAGGGGGACCAGAGTCTCAAGACGGCTGGCTGAATACCAGTTGCTACCCCATGTATGACCTATGACCGTGATAGAGCGGTACCCCTTGTTATAAGTTCAAATCCCCTAAGTATAATTACAACTGCCGCAACTGCTTTACCACTCTGCTTTAATTGTTGCTATTCTTAGTGTCAACACAAAGTTGGTGACCGTTGGTGACCAGTTGCTCTGGTGGCTATCTTTGGAGAAGCAACTCTTGACTGCCGCCTGTGCTACGAAGCGGGCACTAGTCACCCATACCATGATCTCTCCAGTCGAGCAGCTATCCTTGAGGCTGCATTTGCAAGAAGTTTCATGCAAAACCTCCCATGTCCTTTCCACATTCTCGGAGACATCCTTGGCACAGAAACTGGCAAATGGCCACTCGAAAACAAAAAGCAAGGTCAAACATCCTCATCTGGATTTGCCCAATGCTGCATGCGTTCAAAGAAAAACTAGCAGCAAAGGTTCCTCGGTGGTACTGTACAAGCTGCACACCCTCACCACCAAGCAGAAAAGAGCCAAGCCTCTTCCGGAGGTGCCATGTCTAAGCACATCTGCTTGGCTGCATCTGAGCAATTGCTATGTATCCATGAGTACCTGGGCTGGCCATGTCTCGCAAACAAACCAGTGTGTTCTGGTGCTGATTTATCGACGCGCGTGCTGTATTACGAATAATCGTTTTTGAATGGCAGCATGCCCAGCGCCAACCTTTCAATCATTTGCCTTGATGATTCATGTCTGTGAAGCCTGCCATTTAAGAATCTGTATACATCTGTATCATTGTTCCAAACACTCCTGGTAGCTCCTGGCCCAGCTATCCTTTAGAAAGGGATCTAAGGATACCCCAGGCTCCTCAGCTCCCTCCCAACAACCAGGGTTATATAAGGAGCAAGGTGTACGACAACGATAGCGTTGGACAACCAGTGGCCCACCCAGTGGTGATATTCGTTGTAGCCACGCTCAGGTTCAACCGGTGAGTGGCTCAGGGCCGGCTGCCTAAAAATAGAGCTGCTCCTCGTATACTTCCTAAACTGTTCATTTGACAAATGGCATACCAATAAACCAGCACAATTTAATGTTCTTCTTAACTGACTTAACAATTGAATCAAATTAGTTAATTGTATCGGACTTTGTCCAAAGTGCACTTGTGAATAAACATGCTGATGGGAAAACAATGGAGGATTGGTTTTGTCTGACCCTTTGGTTGAGCTATTTTCCCCACACTTCTAGGGACTCGCCTACCTTCTAGGTGAATAGCTTCTGAACTGGCATTTCACCCAGAATGATCCAACTGTGCAATTTATGGCAGCTGACAATGCCCGTTCATGGCATGAAGATCAACACTTACTTCTTGTAGATTGAAATCGTGACCAAATTCACCACTCAGTAGTGGTAGTCAACCCCTGGTGGTTAAGAGGGTCAACCCAAATTCACCAGTCTACTACCAGGGGCTGACTCTCTTAACCACCAGGGGTTCGTGACCACAGATCTCTGCGGCATCACAACTTGTAGCCTCCAAGCTGCGTCTCCTCCAAATAAGTGGGAAAGTGCAACCAATTGCCTCCAGCCCAGCAGCCAGGCAAGCGACCCGGCGATGCGATATCTTTAGGACTTCATTCATAGATAGTCAGTTACTAAAGATACCAATTACAATGAGGTTACTTAAACTTTCAAGTAAGTTAAATTTAGTAATCAGTTACTAAAGATATCAATTTACAATCAAAGAGTTCGGCGGTACCACAAAACTGATATTCAATGATGAGATTAGATTCAAATTCATTGTTCGGCAATCTTTAGAGACAACACAAAGCAAATGGGTACTCGGCATGCTTGCTACGGGCTGCTTCTATAAGAGCCAGGTTGGTTCTTCGTTGGCTGGAGATCCAGCTCTAAACCCCTGATCCCCCATGACCTGCCATTGGCTCTGATAAACCAGCAGCCAGTATTCATCATCAACGAATTGTCCATGACCCATCACCAACCATCATTGATAACGATTAGCCATCAATGAATCATCACCAACCAACTTGAATAACCATCGTGGACCGTTAACGATGAACCATCATGAATCCACTACTAGCCAAGTAGCCATGAAGAATCATTTATCCACTGCCGGTTAATTCATCATATGCCACCACTTGAAGCCATTCATCGACCATCATAAGTCCACTACTAGCTGTATATCCATCAGGTAAGCTACCATGCCATCTCCAAGCGGTGCAACCCACACGGCCTTGCTTGCGGAAGGCACTCATACCCGTCAGCAAGCGACAGGACCTGCCGTGTGACATGACCACCGGTGCCTATGTTTGTTGATCCCGATGCAAAGACATTGACAAATACATGACTTATAACTTATAACTTATAAGTTATAAGATCATATATATATATATATATAATCTTACATGGTCAACCATGGTTATACATTGATGGTGCATTAGCGGCATATATTGAGGTGACTTTTGATATTCTGGAAAGATGCCACATACACATAACATAGCTGATATGTTCACACTTCTAGTTACTTCAATGAGGAGAGAATGGCCCTTATTTTGACGGGTGATCCTGTGCGATGGTCTTTGGGGTGCTTTTTCCCCACCATTTAGGCCGTAGTATTCCTATTCCCGGAGATTTCAGAAAGCCCCTTGATATTTCTGAAAGATGAGAGGTAGCTGCTCAGGGTGATGCATGACTTTGGGGGATATAGGAGCAGCAGCACCAACTCCACCACCACAACAAAGCGGACGGTGCGACATGGGCAGTCCTGCTATGTGAACAAATCACCAACGCCACTTGGTACAGGCAGGGGGCCATCAATGGTTCAAGCCATGTGCGAGAAGCAACCAACTGCGCCATGGCCAAACCTCCCCTTCACAAGGGATTCATGCTCCATCAGATTTGTTCAAGGTTTTTTGCTTGGTTTGCTGCAAAAAAAAATCGCACACCAGCATTTCGCAAAGCAGCATGAGCCATGATGAGTTCTTCACCACTGGTGCTGCTCGTCAAGCTTATTGATTTGTTCACCTCCAGAGGCCTCGTTGCTCACCGGCCTGCGGCTGCCCGGCCTGGGTTGATAGATCCAGCCTCCACTGAACACATTGTCATACCTGGCGCCCCCGATGGTGACGACCCGAGCCGCGCTTGGCCCACACTGTGAGGAGCTACCGTTGATCACTGTGGGTTGATTGATTGTGGGTGCTGAGTGCTACTGATATCACTTTGGAAGAATTCATGATCAACAAATTCTACCAGCCGATCATCTGTCAATTGGCCAAGAACGAATCCGAATCATCAATTACCAGTCAACTGACAATCAATATCACATCAACAAATCAAATCATCATCAACCAATTACGAACCAATTACCACTCAACTACTGCACCAATCAGTGAACCAGAAATTCACATCTACAAATCAGCATCTGCCCATCCCAGACTTGCTCCAAGTGGCAGCTCGGGGTGGGTGCAGTGCTGTCCGAGACCTCAGGTGGCACAGAAAAAAGGCCAGAAACCGAACAAAAGCAGCCACCAAAAGAAGCGACTGCAGCATGAAGAATCTGACATCGAACCTCATCCAGCCTCACCAGCCGTCAAGAACCATCATCCACCATCCTCACCCATCCACCAGCACCGCACTGAACCGCCACTGCCACCCAGTCGCCCGTGGCCATGCTGCCGGGTGCTTCACGCCAGGCCGTTACAGCACCATCCGTGATGAGCATCTTGGCATGCCAGGCCTCCCGTGGGGATCTCGGGGGATCCCAGGTCTCAGGAGTCGTCCATACCTTTTGTATCTCCAGATCTTTGTTTCGTATAGACGCTATAAATATCTATAGATGGCTGTAGACATGTATAGACTGTATAGGCATGTATAGGCTCTGGATATCTATAGATGGCTCTTTTGGTAAGTTCCAAAGTCATTCATAGCAGTTTGCGTCTACCGTTTGGGTCTTCAACCTGGGTCTTCTTTATGCCATTCTGTGGCCAGCTGTTCTCGCCAATCGGCCCGCTGTTGGGATGGGAATTCACGTCAAGCTTGGATGGTGGCACCTCGCATTATCGATGTGCATCCCTGCAAGTAGTTGGTGACACTCACCACGGTGACTTCCGGGTTCCTTCGCCATGTTCGCCAAAGCCAGTTCACCCTGACCAACGCAACAGGTACCATCCAACCATCATGGAGCCGCCTCTGTAGTGATGAAGTCAGCGATCCTGGCGAGAAAGTGTTGGGCAATGGTTGGGCCAACGTGGCGCATGGTTGATGACTGGTTGGTGTATCATGGAAATGAATGCTTGGTGCATTACGGTGAGTGAACGTGGTTGATCATGGCAAATGGTGAGTGGTTTATCATGATCGTTGAATGGTTGACGAGTGATCCATTTGAATGGTTGATGAGTGATTCGTGACTCGTTCATGTTTGATGTAGGCTACAAATTGTGGATAGCCAATACACCAAAAAAGGAGAAGAACAAGAAGATGAAGAAATAAAAAAGAACAGAAACACCAACAACACGTACCGAGACATTTACCAAGATGCTGGGTTCGGGACTATTTCCCTACTACCACGGCCACTTCTAGGTTGTGAAGACAAAGCATTCAAGCCGGCATAAAATAGTGGAGCTGCATCAAGCCGGCTTGAAACCTTGCCAACCGATGCGCCCATGGTCGACCTATGTCGACCTAACGATGTCCACCGCCAACGCCAAGGAACAAATAGGACAGAATTGCCACGACAAAGACGAGGTACACACAGGCCAAGCGCTTGCTCCTGAGGCCAGGAAGGGAGCCAAAAAGCACAGTGGTGATGCTTCAACAACAACAACAACAACAACCCAGACTTCAAGATCTCTCGGCGAATTTAGCTGTGAAAATATGTTGTTTTCATACCTGAGCCGGGAAATGCAGAAACCAGGAAGCCCAGTACTTTCAGTTGCTGGTTGGGAGGAATAGGTGAACAGCCTTGTGAACAGCCTCATGGCTTCGTTGGACATCTCCCCATGGCTAGCGGCCAAGGCTCTGTAGAGATACCCTCCGCGGGATCTCCACCCAGAGCCATGGCCAGGGGTCCAGATAATACCTGGGCACGACCCACCAACATGCAGCAGTTCAAGCATTCTGTTTTAACATCAAACAACTATGGCTGAAACAACAACAATGGCTGAAACAACAATGGCTGAAACAGCATTTAACAAACTATGGCTGAAAACGAAGTCAACAAACAAACTATGGCTGAAACAAATTTCAGCATTTCAGACATTTTTCGTCAAACAACTATGGCTGAAACAAGATCGTCATCCTCTCAAGAAACCTAGCTGAAACAAAGTCGATCGTCATCCTCTCAAAAAACCTATGGCTGAAAAAAACAAAGCAACAAACCGCCACAGCCAAACACAGCTAGACAAAGCAACCCACAAACCCCAAAGCTTCATCATGTACAGTAATTATCATTCTATTGAGGACTTGCGATTCCCTGCAATCTGTTGACAAGTGTCCCCGACATTTTGTTTTGAAGTCAGCTAGAACCACGCTTGTCGACTGTGATTCCACTGTTGCCGTACGGGTAACCCAAAAATACGTATCAACATTGGCGCTTGCGCAATCTTTGGCACACATTTCTGACAGACCCTCCCGTGAACGATTGGGGGGAACTTTCCTACACACCAAGATAGAACCAGGAGCCCGATTGGGAAGGGGTTCTTCTGCAATCGTGAGCAGCTGTGATAAACCATCAAGTGGACACACCACTGCAGCCGGTGAGTTCAAACAAAGCTTTCAAACATATGCAGCCGTCATCCTCTACACCTGGTCAGCAATCTGAACATCGGCAAATGTCTCAATGTGCTGGCATGCCAGCATAGTGTCAACATATGGTTGCGGGTCAATACAATGCACCCATGGCCCACTGGCTATTCACTGTTCACATCCCTAGCTGGTATCATACAATCCATATGGCTAGTGAGAGTCAACAATGGCCAACAATTCAACAATGGTTAATGATGGTGGACCCTGTGTAATAGTGGTTTCTACCAGTTGATAGTCATCCCGGATCAACAAAGCTCAAAAAGTTGGAATTAGTTTCCGTGAAGTATCTATATCAATCTCTCTTGCGCTATATTTTGAAACAAGCGCTTGTTGATAGCCGTTTAGCCAGACCCATGTTGGCCTTTCCAACTTTGCTGATCTTCTTGCGCCACAGCTGAGAAAATGCTTAGTGAGGACCCAACCCTGCATCCAGGTTACCCCAAAGTTTCTCTAATGCCCATGGCGCGAAATCTTCCCTTGCTAGGTTGCCATGGCTTGGGACAACTCCATCAGGCTTAGGGTTGGGGCAGCAGTTGATTGGAAGCATGCCCGAATCAGATCGTTGTTTGATGTTGCTTGATTTGCCCGTGCTAAAGATTGGTTCGGTGAATGCAAAATCACCCCACCCTGCAATAAATGACTGTATCTTTTTCAGGGCTTGAAAATCAGAACCAAATTGTGGATGGAAGCACCGGCAATCTTAGATCCTGAAGTATTCTCAGACCATATATGACGGCCATTCATGGCATGATGCAATACATTGGTGTTTGGAGCCTGTTACCATTGCTGTCCATGTCTCCATGAATTCCTTCAATTGAGCCAGAAAAGGGGCATGACACGGCCTTGGTTCAGAAAGGTTCAAAATCTGAAGTTCACGGACCAAACCAGTCAAGTTGTGGCAGAATCGGATCTTCGCCAACAGTTGTAATGTCATTGTTATGGCGGGCCCAGCACCTCGACGGCGTCAACATTGCAAATCATGGCGAATCCCTTCCCCCTATTACTAAGTCCCGCAAATTGCTAGTATTTAGTACTAGGGGGAAGGGATGTTTTTTTCCATCGCCATCTCCGAAGAGTTCAGAGGATTAAGTTACCTAATTGATGGTCTTTACATGTTTTCACTATTTTGCATTCACTGGATCAGGGGTAGTTCAAAAAAGCTGATACAGTACCGATGACAATGACCATGGTGGCATGGATGGTGAGACCGATACCCCGCCGACGATAGCTGGAACCTTTCTCCGAATAAATGGCAGCTTTGAACCCAACCCGCTACACAACAAGGCTTCAGCACAACAAGGCTACAACTGTGAAAATCTTCGAAGCAACTTCACTGTCCCACCATGTCCCACCTTTACTTTCCGAAAGCCGGGGAAGCTCCGGCCGAATGCCATCCGGTGACGCATCTGGAGTGGTCCCACGGCAGTGGATCTCACAGGTCCCGATGCGATGGGTGTCCATCGCCGACCCCAAGAGTCGGGTGGGCGCGCGTTTCGCCTCCCCATCCCTTAAATTTCCACGTAAGGATAAGCATGTCTGCCCATGGTGTCAATCAAGGGCGTTCGTCAGCTTCCAAACAAAGAATCAATCACCAACAAGGTGGTAAAACTGGGGGTAGACCAACTGAGGGTCAGTTTTGATGGCAAAACTGAGGGTGGTCTACTTGGATCTCTGTCACAAGGTTCAGAAGCCACGGTCGGAAATTGCCTGGGTGGAACTGTGCCAGCTGAAAATGGGCCCCACACCTAGTCACAAGTCATGCCAGGTTAACAGCCCCCAAGGTGGCCAAGATCGTTCCCTACTCTGAGGGGCGAAGAAGCTGGTTGCAAGAAGCCCACTGCGGTCCATGCAAGAAGCCTACCGCTAAAGCTATGGCTATGGTAGATGCTGCTTAGTGTTGATCAGCTCTGCTGCTAACACCCTTGGTTGGAGCAAGTTTCGGCGAAGCCCCAAGGGTTGAGGCTGCAAAGCTGCTTTGCAGCTTCAAGTTGGGCTCCAGAGCCTGAGATCTTCGAGTACCTGCAGACTTCGAGGTCCTTAAAAGATACAACGCTCGTTGCCTGCTGCTTGGCGGATCTTGGCGGCATCAGGTCCCAAAATTCTGATCATCTCTGATCTCTGCTGACCAACCACTGTGGCGCACCACTTGTTGGTCATACATGGTTGGTAAGCCATGATAAGCTCTTCCTTCTGAGTCATGGTCAGTGACCCCTTCTCTTTAGCCCAAGTGCAACAGTCACGCCTTGGATAATCAGAGAGGCACAGCCTGTGCGAACACACCATTTTTGCCTCTGGTTCCCCCACAAAATGATTACAATTCAGTGAAGCATGCACTTTTTATATGACTTTATATGGCTGTCTAACGGGCAGAATGAAGGTAGGATCTTAGCAGGTAGCAGCAGGTACCTTGGCCCCAAAAAATCAAACTGGCTCATGGCGAACATCAGGACATTCTCGCCAGATCAAGTGCTGCTTCATTGTTCACCATGCTTGCTCTAGACTCAAGAGGTTTGAAGTTGACCTTCCAACAAGCCACCAAGCAAGCTTCAAACATCGGCAAATACTTTGGAGCAGCCCACGGTTGGCATGTGACGCAGCTGTCCTGTAGCCAAAGTCTCAGTCAAACTCCTTCTAGCTTTGAACATTGAGGAAAATATGGAGTCTTATCCCTAAGCTTGTCCTTCTTAATCCTGCTTCACGATACGGCCCAAGATCCAAGGGCCGTGGGTCAAGGGATTCTGGTCCCACGGCTGTTCAACTCCCAAAAATGAATCAACTAGCCCGCCTGCTTTTGTGATGTGAACTACTAACTGCCCCCTCCTGAATCACAAGCATAACACAAGCATAAAGATAGCGCTGGATCGTCTTTTCGGTACCCCCAAGCAGGTAGCGGTGAACCTAACGGATACGGATGCAGCGCTGAGCAGCCTCGAAAATGACCACAGCTTACACCACTCGAGTGATGGTACTGGCTATAACTTAACCATTAACCATGTAGCCACAAACAATTATTAACCACCAATAAACTATCACTCTGAATCATTGCTAATTAGTCATCATTTATCACTATCAACCGTTTTTGCATGAACACAGGATGACTGCTGTCGCATGCACCAGGGATGAATAAGATGGCCTTGGAAGTGGGTTGCCCAGAATCCAAGGTCTTCTGCGAAGACTGGGGCGATCAAATGTTAGATTCATATTTCTTCAAAAGAACTCCGATCTGAGTTTGTTACTTTCCGAATTCAACCGGAGTACAGCTCGCGTCCTTGTAATAGCAATCGGTGACCAAGCGTTGATCATTCACGATCAATAATCATGATTTCAATAGTTTTGAGTCATTAAGCGAATGAAAAATGCTTAATATATAGAAACTAATAAATTTCATTTAACTTAAGATGAAACATTGAAGGATCAATCATGATGCTTGAATCTGCTTGATACGTTTGACGCGGCCCTTCCTGGTTTGTTGGGGCCCCCCAGGAAGGGCGAGTGCCAGGCAACGACTAGAATGGAACGCCTGGCAGCGGGGCGTCGTTCTCGCCCGCAGCTGTGTCCTGGCACATGGACAAGTAGTGCCGCAGTTCAGTTAGGTTTTTTGGATGATCAAATCCTGATGTTCAGTCCTGATTTTCACTGTTTGATCAACGGTTTTTGTATGTTTTGTTCATTGTTGATGGTTTTTGATGGTGTTTCTATGTTTTGATGTTTTCAATGTTTGCAGACATGATTGAAACCTGGTTCAATTGATTTCTTGATTCATACATGCTCATGACTCAATCATGACGTTCATGGATGTTGCTTCGATAATGTTTGAAACCTCAGTGCTGTTTTCATTCGATTTCTTGATGATACGTATTGATACTCATGGCTGAATAATCAGTGTCCGTTGATTTTCGCTCATTGATCTCCGATCAATATGCTTAAACCACCTGTGCTTGATGCTAAATCTCCGGCTATTGATGGATCTGCCCCATAATCGTAGCAGCCCAAGCAGCATTCAGAACCTGCCAACAACAAAGAACGAGCTGTAACCTCCGTGAAAGGGCGAAGTGCAACAGCCATGGCGTGTCCACAAAGGCCTTTGAAACGGTTGTTTCCACAGCGTGTGCAGCACCTTGCTGTTGATCACTAGGCTTTGATCCTCAATCAAATCAGCAAACGCCCCATGAAAGATGAGGTGGTTGACAAATTGGTTCGCATATTGGTGGTTTCCCTGCTTCTAAGGGCTATCATTGGATGGTTCGTAGGTACCACCATAGCGCCACACATGGCCCAAGTCATATTTCAGTTCGAACAGGAGTCTACAAATGGTGAACGACTGACACTTCCTGTTTCATGCATGACATGAATCATGAGTGATGATAACTGAGACAACTGATAGGTTCATGATGGCTACCTGAGTTTTGACAATTCATGGTGGTGAATTGATGGTTTACGAGCTCAGCTTTCAAGGTGGCAACCCCAGGATGAACCCAGCCCCTAGCGGCAAGCCGGTGGTGATCATCGCTGCGGCGCTATGTTTTGACCAAGATTGGGCAGCATTCCAACGGGACGTGAGCAAGTGACAACGGGGTTCGAGCTGGCAGTTTCACTGAGAAGAGAACGTTCTTCAAACCCCGACAGGTTCAAAGTTGCAAGGGCATGCAAGGGGCATCTGTGCCATCCCTCACAACTTGTCCTTGGACATGGGGGCAGGCTGCCCGCCAGGCGAAGTTGGCATTGGTGGATCATCAAGCATGGCCTGAGCTTGACAAACAATTCGACGACTCAGTTTTGAACACACCCAGACCGTCCCGTACCCAAACCCATCATGATCGCTGGTTGAAATGTAGTTTGCGAAGCCCAGATTTTCCAAAAGGATGATACTAATACTTCAATACAATCAACCACATATAATCCACCACAGGCTGTTCAGATCAACGATGACCAAGCACCCCCAGCACCCTAGTGAGTCACAAATCACGTGCAAGTTGCATTTCATGGTTTGACTCAAGTCAAAACGCAGTAACGGAATCCTACCCACACTTAGATCATCAACAAGTTTTCCTCAACAAAATTCTTGTTGGTAGTGGCGTCGTGGATTTGTCGTAACAGTCGCAGAAACTGCTCAACACCAAACTTGCACCAGTTGGTTTTGGTGTTTCTCGACTGCCAAGCAGTTTTGTGACCCGAATGGCCAACAAGATCCAACAAGGTTGCACCTTACCATGACCAGTATATAGTCTATATACGTCTACATTGTCAACCTGAATGACTAGTTCATGGTGAATTTCCATGATTGAATTACCTATCAATAGTTACTTGATTTGAGCATCTTCTTATTGCACACTTCGCATCGACGCGGATAACCCCAATCATAAACAATGACCCGCCAGGAGTACCAGCCACATCCCGGGAGCGCCGCCACTACCCAAAATGGCAGCCGACCAAACTAATCCCCTCACTCCCAACAACTCCCCGGTTTAGTGGGGATCCTATGACCTTTATGGCGTGAAGGGGATAAAGGGATTAAGCCGTTTTCAGCTTGACTTAAATGCCAACTTGTGTTCAATGATGTTCAATGCCATCCGATTTACGTCCCTATACGCAGGCGCTGATCTTGTTGTGCGCGATCACCATTAGGGCTCCCAAGAAATCTCCGCCCATGCTGGAACCTGCGCCGGTGCTGCACCTCATCGATCATTGGTTCCAGCTGCTCCCGGACAGAAGGCGGCTGGACATGTTCTGCCGGCTTTGGCGGTGAGACTGGCATGAACACGAGGTCCTCCGGCATGGCCTGGCAAAACGGGCTTGGGAACGACCAGCCATTCCCCAAAGCCGGTGGGTATCAACAGCGCAGGGTTCGGCGGCAACGGATTTGGATGCAACCCCCGCTTTGGTTGTTCTACGTGACTCGAAGAATTCTGATGAAGGGAACCCTGTATGCACAACTTGTGAACACCTAAGCCATTCTAAAATCTTGATGAGGAATGATGGGTTTGTTCAGGTTCCATCTGCTGTCTTCTAAAACCGGACTCCCTCAGTCCCAACAAGAACACGCTGTATTTGGAGCTGTGTGGTAGGGCATCCATTCGGGCACACCACAGGATCAGGATTTGGTGTGGGGAGGGTACTGATCTCAAAGATGTTGTCATGTTTTGCATCTGGTCCTGATGCAACCGCCAAATCCGAAGACCTTGGTTGACATACCAACTCTCAACAGTCCTGAAGTTTAGGCAGGCGGTAGGTAGCCCTTGAACAAGTTGGGCTAGGACAACCCACATAACATGGTGCTTTACTCCAGCATGGTCAGGTGATGTCAAGTGCATTTAGGTGCCCACATGTGTCCATATTGGTATAAGCTTCCTTGGAATTCCCAAACCTGTGGCGGTGCTGCACCTCATCGATCATTGGTTCCAGCTGCTCCCGGACAGAAGGCGGCTGGACATGTTCTGCCGGCTTTGGCGGTGAGACTGACATGAACACGAGGTCCTCCGGCAGGGCCTGGCAAAACGGGCATGGGTCCGACCAGCCATTCCCCAAAGCCGGTGGGTATCAACAGCGCAGGGTTCGGCGGCAACGGCGATTTGGATGCAACCCCCGCTTCGGTTGTTCTACGTGACTCGAAGAATTCTGATGAAGGGAACCCTGTATGCACAACTTGTGAACACCTAAGCCATTCTAAAATCTTGATGAGGAATGATGGGTTTGTTCAGGTTCCATCTGCTGTCTTCTAAAACCGGACTCCCTCAGTCCCAACAAGAACACGCTGTATTTGGAGCTGTGTGGTAGGGCATCCATTCGGGCACACCACAGGATCAGGATTTGGTGTGGGGAGGGTACTGATCTCAAAGATGTTGTCATGTTTTGCATCTGGTCCTGATGCAACCGCCAAATCCGAAGACCTTGGTTGACATACCAACTCTCAACAGTCCTGAAGTTTAGGCAGGCGGTAGGTAGCCCTTGAACAAGTTGGGCTAGGACAACCCACATAACATGGTGCTTTACTCCAGCATGGTCAGGTGATGTCAAGTGCATTTAGGTGCCCACATGTGTCCATATTGGTATAAGCTTCCTTGGAATTCCCAAACCTGTGGCGGTGCTGCACCTCATCGATCATTGGTTCCAGCTGCTCCCGGACAGAAGGCGGCTGGACATGTTCTGCCGGCTTTGGCGGTGAGACTGACATGAACACGAGGTCCTCCGGCAGGGCCTGGCAAAACGGGCATGGGTCCGACCAGCCATTCCCCAAAGCCGGTGGGTATCAACAGCGCAGGGTTCGGCGGCAACGGCGATTTGGATGCAACCCCCCGCTTTGTTCTCGCAGACCCAAAAATGGTCGTTCTCTGTCAACTCGAACAATTCTATTGCCATAAACCATGAGCCTCAGCCCCAAATAGTTCCGCCAGAGGCCGATTCTTGGTACATCCATGAAGTCCATTTATATCCATTTGAACCAACCATCATAATCTGCCAATCGCCATCATTCACAGCTGGCCAATCCACAATGGTTTTGCGGACGGTTGTAGCTCTTGGTTTCAAATTTATTACTATAAATGGTTGGTAACCCCCCAGTACTCACAATGGTTGGTCATATTTATGGTGATACACTCTGGTGATCTAACATAGCAATGGAGAATCAATATTTTTCTAGGGAAACCCTAGGAAATCAGCTATAACTGATGGATTTTCCATTGCTATGTTAGATCACCAGAGGACAAACCATTTTGGGGCCTAGCGTTCAGCCAACCACCAAAGTAGAACAGGGGGATCAAATTGCACCTGGTTCGAAGCCGGTGCGATTTCTGCTTCGCTCTCCTGGAAACTTGGACAGCATGGCGGGTGGCAAATGATGCCAAATGTATCCAAATATCATCAAGCCATAGTTGATGAACGCTGATGAGATCTGGCAATTGTTGATTCGTCGTGGTCGTCAACTAGTATCGGACATTATTCTGTATGTGGGTGTTTCTCAAAATAGGGGACCCCTAATAAATCATCCCATATTAGTCATGTACAGTAATGCATCAATTGAACATCCAACAAAAATGCATTCGGGTAGGGCAGTAAGCAAAAGTCTGCATGTATTCACCCGCCAGATATCCCGATGTATCCAAACAGTTTTCCTGGCAATTTCCAGAGAGCATGGTCGTGGCAATTTTTTGGGCGTGTTGTGCCTGCGCTTTCGCCGTGGTCTACATTCCCTGCAGAAATGGAGCGCCCAGTTCCACGCATGATAGCTGGGGTGCCACGAATAAGTCTTTCGCGTTGACCCTGTATGAGGGGTCACGGCTTGGAAATGCTTTGTCAGGCTGGTGGTTGGTCGGCCGGTTAGCCTACACCTTTCATCGCTGTTAGCCACGATGGCAACTTCAGCAGTTCGTCGGTCCTCATCGAGAGAGTCTTCCAGAGGAGCTGCTGCCACCGAGGGCGCGTTGACTTCTTCCTGCAAAGGAGCAGCAGCCGACCCCTAAGTCCAACAGATTCATGGCACATGGCTTTGAATGCATGCAAGTGTACCTGCATACGCCCCTAAACATGATCCAGCTTCTCAACTTGAGCCTCACAAAGTGGAAGACCTGGTTGGATTTGATAGAAGTCCTGGTTGAAGAGACTGTTTTTTGTACATGTATGTGATTTTGTGTGACCAATACATACAAGTACATGGAATACATAGACAGCCATACATGCACACATTCCGACAAATTGCCCACCAACATGCGTGCATGAGCTTGAACCATCAGTGCTCCTCGCAAATCACCGGCTCCGGCTCTGTGGGTGGAGCTACTGGTGGCACCCAGGGTGCCACTACACCTTCCTGCGGTGCCATGGTCACATCCATCCCACATCGGTGAACTCCCCAGCATTTGGTTCGAACCCTCCTGGTAGCTCCAAATCCCTCCCCCTTGAAAGGCCATTTAAAGGGATAGCACTGGGTACCCCTAGCTCCTGGCCTCGCTCCCTCCCAACCCACGTGACCTTTTAAGTACACTGCAGTGCTTTGATTCTTGCGTGGCTGGGGATCACAGACCTACCCGACTTAGCTGGAAAAACCTACTGATGTTCAACCGGTTGACGTCCCGAATTTTGGGGCCAAGATGGGCCAAGTTTTCATTTGGTTCACCTACCAGGGGGGGGTGAGCAACCAGTTCAGCCATGGGCTTCACCTCAGTTTTGGCAGCACAGGCGAATTAGCACAGGGCATGTTTTAGAGAATCAAGCTGAGATCGTTAAGTACCTAAGAGCCAAATTCTCAGGTGGACAATCTGGCGATGGATGCCCACCCATGGATGATGTGAAATCAGCAGCAGGATCCTCCAGGTAGCCTTTTCACCAAAGGTTGCTGGACATGTAACCCTGGTTGGATAGTCCCTGAGTCTCATCCACCTGCCAACTACGAACGAAGCAACCATCTATCGCCATTTCTTCTGCATAAACGTGTTGCCACTGACAATCCAATCTTCATACCTGTGACATGCTCATGAGTCGAGATGCTGCTGACAATTTGGTCACACTGAGCGCGCCTCCTCTCCAACATCACTGTCAGAGGCCACATCGGAAGCATCATTCGCATCACTCTCACCGTTCTCCTGGCGTTTCTAGGTGCGGACCGCCACTGGTCAGGGCAGGCCCTCTCCATGTTTTCAAACATAGACGTGCACTGTCACAAGCACATACTGTATCATATTGCATTGATAGAAACAATGATACTAGCACAACATCTGTGAATACGGAGCGTATTTTGTAAGTGGGTACCGAAAATTTTTTAGGCATCTAGGAATTTGTCAATATAGAGCTATGTACAGTCAAAAACAAAAATCTATTAAGTGACATTCCCCTAGCTAATTCCGGAATGATTGGCCTATAAAATCCAACTTTTGACGTGTTTTTTTCTCCTTCTTCCGATTCTGACCATGGTGGGGGGTGATTTCATAGGCAGGGCTTGTGATATGGTTAATGAATAGTCTTGATGATGATGATGATCATCATAGTGCTTGATGACAGCGATGCAAATGATATGAATGATGATTTGGTGACATGGCTCATGATATGGTGAACATACTGGCTTGTCAGTCTGAATGCTCGCCATAATGTGGATGGTGATGATGTGCAAACGGAAGGTAGCTGAGGCGGCTGAAACTGCCACCAACAAGAAGGGCAACTGCAACAGACCTGAAACTCAAAGATAATTAACAGCAAAGACCACTTCGATAATGTCATCAAAGCATTTGATGACGACCACCACCACCACTACGAGTACTTTTGCCTCCACTACCACTACCACTCGACTACTACTACTGCTGCTACTGCTACCGCTACCGCTACTATCATGGAATATCATTGACGACTACTACTACTACTACTACTACTACTACGACTACTACGACTACGACTACTACTACTACTACTACTACTACTACTACTAGTACTAGTAGGACTACGACTACTGCTACGACTACGACTACGACTACTACGACTACGACTACGACGACTACTACGACTACTGCCACTGCAACTACGTCAACTACACCACCTACAACTATTGTTCTTCCTGCTATTGCTACAGCCATTGCCAAAATGTGACTAACGCAACAAACAAAATAAAAATCACCAAATAAATCGGGTAACTGCCGCAGTGACCACCAAACTTCCACCACCTCCCAGACCCACCTCGCTGTCACTTTCAGGCTGCGTCAGGTATTCCTCCTGAATCGCCCTGCGCAGGCACCCTGACCCCTACTTGGTCAAGCTTGCAAGTGCTAATGCCTGTGATAATGATCGCGTCTTTCTTTGCCTTACTTCTAGCTTTACACAGCTTGACATAGCTTTACCAGCTACAAATTCCTTGTAACCAGCTACAAATTGGTTACTACCCCACTTTCTCCAACGATGACCTCATCGGCAACGTGCCCGAGCACTGGCGGCCTCTTGACATCGGGTCGGCAACGCAGCACTAGGGAGCTGATGGTCGCGAGCAAGGCGGCAAAGAAAATGGGTTTGACCAACAGGTCCTGTCGGGTAAGTGTAGGGCTGCCATGACGAATGGTTGGTTGCATGAATTGAAAAATAAATAGTTGACCAAATAGTTGAATCCATGGAATCATCTATAATGGATTAACTACAGTAATTAGTTTATAATGCTCGACCCAGGAGATGGTTGGTTGATGAATGGTTGATGGTTGGGAGTATCTGGTTTTCGCCAGGGCAACAGCAAGGAAGAGGTGACCGGGCTCCAACCAAAAGCAATGGCTGATTACCAATGACTAGCTGGGACTGACATTAACCATTGTTTTCCCTATAGTTGGCTGGGTATTAACCACCATTATTGGTTGGTTAACTGCTTGACCCATAGCCACTAATTGTCAGAGATCACCAATAAAACTAGTAGCTGGATCGTCTGATCACCATGTCAGCAGCTAAATCCTCAAGATAGGGTTCTGGGTCAATATTAACCAACCAATAATGGGGTATCATGCCCAACAAAACTAGAAGAAAACAGCCTGGTTAATGATAGGGGAACCAGGGGTACAGGGTTTTGACCCACTGCCATAGCATCCAGAGACCGTCACTGCTGAGGATTTAGCTACTGACGATGCACCTCCTACCAAATGCTCTTGAGGGGTGACGCATCTGCGCGCCAGCGTTGGGTGGTAGAAGCAATCCTACAGCTCGCCGGGTCAAAACAGTACAGTGACAGCGTCAACTTTCCATCTGCCCAGCCCTGGTTGGTTGCTATTGCTATTTTCTGCTGGTGTCGTCGTTCTGCAATTCTTATTTTCATGTTTAAATCATCATCATCATCATCATCATCATCATCATCATCATCATCATCATCATCATCACATGCTACCCCTTGTCTTTGTTGGTTATAAAATATTCCTGGTATCAGTATGATTGGCCTGTGGTCGTGGTTATCCTGATTGAGACCATTTTTTGCCGGCAATCCTCAAGCTTAGCTGGAGCTTTCTGTTGTGGTGCGAGCGGCTTTGCACCTGTTATCTCTAGCAATTGGGAGATCCAAAGGAACAAACAACGGCGACAGTTTGACAGTAAATATCGGGTGATTCACGTTGAAACGTGGACGGTAATTCATGGTAGTGACCTCCAATTACAGGCACTCAAGACAGCTGTCGACAATCAAGATAATTAGCCATCAGATCACCCAACATTATTTCCATTTTGGACCTGAGAGCCGGCAAATATGTGGGTGCTTCACCAACTAGTTCCAACCGAACCAACCTGCAGTTTCAGACGTTCAGCTGCACCTGCACCAGGCCAGCAATCACGGCATTGATCCAATCAAGGGCGTCAATCTCCCGAACGTTGGCAATGAAGAGAGAAGTGTACCTTGGTGGCTTATAGATCCCTTGCTAAAAATATATCTTTAGTGGTTGTATGGGTATAAGCCACCAAGGTACAAATGACTAAACGCAGTGTAGACAAAGGTGCCAACCCAAAACAGTGCAGTCCTCGAGGGCGGCATCCCACGTGATGTGTGTGTTTTTCCGGGAACGCTTTGCCCTCCATCAAGTTGCAACTCCAAAGGCGTTGCACGTGATTTGTTGGTTCTCTAAATGCAGCAGTTGGGCAAATTGATATATCCAACTAATATTATAAGGGTGATTTGTCTCAGCTTTTTTCGCGGTAAATGTCTGGTTGGGGGTTTCAAGCCCTCTGAAAAGTATGAGTCAATCAACCAACTATTCGACGTATAGTCGAAAAGGAACAATGTTTAAAACCACGAACATGCATTTGCAAATACACCAACGCATCGCAAATCCCAAGAAGGAGTTCTAGAATGCTAAAGGTATACCTTGTCACTGGTAGATCTGGTAGATCGTACAGCACCCATCATCGCTTAGTGAACGTTGCCAACCTCCACAAAGTCTTGATCATGAACACCTGTTGCCAAACTTTCGATCTGCACCAGCGCAATCAGTGCAGTAGTTCAGCATGTTTAAGCCATGCAAATTACCAACTTGGAATGAAGCTTGCCAGTGTCAGCAGTGCCTAGTGACCAAACTTAGACTGGATACAGTGACTGCCTTGGGCAGCCAACTGACTCAAATTCATGAGGACGCTCAGGTAGGTTGCATCATGTTCTGTCTCTAACTTATCTAACTTTTTACGGCCATCACTCCCACGAAAACGAATTCCACCAAATTTCACCACTTGGAAGAAAGTTACAGCCAACCCCCCTACAGCACTCCAGAAACTCAGCAGTCCTGATGCGCCAGCGCTGGTATTGTTTTTCCTTCAGTTCATGCGTCCATTCAGCAGCTTCCATCACGTTTTTCCTCTGCACCAATGCCAATAGGCCGATGAACATATCTCCCAACAGCGCCGTTACCTACATGTTTGCGCTGCGATGTTTGACGTAAACGTCTGGCTGGTGGTGACAAACCCCATCACTTGCCATCTTTTGCAAACTTGCTGGGACCCCACTTAGCAATTTCAACAATCGATCTGGTTGACACCGACAATCCATAGCCTCAAATCTGGTTGCCTCCACCATCCTACATCCCATATCATGAACAATATGAACAACAGGTAGTGGTATTGCGGCACCAAATGGAGCAGATTCTCTGTAACAAATGGGGATTCATCGGGAGGGGGGGCTGGGTGTTTGATATGGTCGAATATGGGAAGAATTTGTGACAGAGCTCCCAAACACAACCATGTGCATTCCAAGAATGTTGATGGGGATTAACTGCATTGAAATACTATCAGAAATGATCAAACTATTGGACAAAGAAAAAGCAACGCCATGGATGTGGATTGAGTTCCTGTGAAGGTCAGGTCAAAACATAGTGGGGCCCCTTGTCTGAGTGGACTGCTGGTCTGTTGGGGGACATGTTCCGAATACCGACTCTTGTTGAACTTTTTACCAAACAACGCCCCTGCCACTACCCTTCATGCCATAGAAGACCTCAACCAACACACAACATCACCCAACAAACTGTTCCTTTTTGCGCAAATTTGTAGCATGTGATCTTCTTGTGTGTGTGTTGCCTTTCCTCCTGGGTATGGTTGCCGCGACAAATTTACTTGACGCCAAGCTCCAGCATCGTTTTACAATTGAAAGCCCTCTCATATCTATCTATCAATCTATCTACCTATCCATCCATCCATCCATCTATCTAAATATGTACAAGAAGAAACGTTCACACACATTTGCCCGTGTAAATGTGTATATTTCTGAAAACACAAAAACACATTCGCATCTATAAACACCTTGTTGTTGATAAATGCAAACATGCCAATCATATATGCATATACATGTGTGTGCATATGTAAATGCAATTACATTTGCAAATGTAGGAAAAGGCCGTGATAAAAAAATACCTAATTACACAATATACATGTATATATAAATGTATATATATATATACATACGTGTGTGTGTGTGATGTCAGGCAGAAACATATAGTTTACATGAAAAATACTTGAAAATACAGTTGTGTGTATATATATATATATATCTGTGTGTGTGTATGTATTTGCCCGCCCCGCACCAGAACCTACCTGACCCACATATTCAAATATATCGGTTTCTTCTCTCCTTCCCAACCTGCAGCTGGTTCTTAATGTTCAGTTGGGGCTATACACATTGAATTTGGCAAAGAAGATATTTCCAATGCAACACAAAGAAGTACATGTGTATCATGTAATGTTGAACAACCAATAGTAAAACGCTTCCAATAGCTGCAATTATTTTCCAGATCTGAATTTTTCAGCCCTTACTAAATCTAAATTAGCCCTTATTGATTTGAAATTACAGAATGCCAACTTGCTCCAGAGCAGCTGCAATAATAGTGCAACATTCACAACAGCCGCAAATATATCCAGAAAATTCCAAAAATATCAGATTTCCCCTTACTTAATTATAGAAAGCCTAATTTAAATTTAGTATTGATCCAGAAAACCAGCTCAAAACTAGCAATTAATGTTTCTAATTGTGATTGAATTCTTTTGAAAAGCCAAATTAAGCAAAACAAACCTTTACACACTCAAAAATTTGACCTTGTTCAACGCAGCTGCTTTCTGTTTTAAAATACGTTTTAAAAATTGCGAAAAACAGGTCCACAAAGGGTACCCCTTTGCAGGCCCTTGCATTGGCAAATATGAATTGGCATTAGCAGCTGCAATAAGAAACAACCTTTGGGGCTCATGTGTATTGTTTTTCCTTATTGTTGTTTAATTATGTTTAAAATTGTTTTCAATTATGATTGAATGCTTTTCAAAAGCATAAGCAAAACAAACCTTTACAAACTCAAAAATTTGACCTTGATCAAAACAGCTGTTTTCTTTTTAAAACTTTGAAAATTGCGAAAAACAGGTCCACAAAGGGTACCCCTTTGCAGGCCCTTGCATTTGCAATTATAAATTGGCACTAGCAACTGCATAAGAAACAACCTTTCTGGTTCATTTGTAATTGTTTTTTAATTGTGTTTAAATGGCTTCAGCTGTGGTTGAAGGAAAGGAAAAGAAAGGAAAGAGTTGAAAGAAAGAAAAGGAAAGAAAGAAAAGGAAAGAAAGAAAAGGAAAGAAAGGAAAAAAAGGAAAAAGAGAAGCCTTTGGGGAGAGCCTTGGGGAGAGTCTAGATTTCAGATATACAATTGCGAAGCAGAACCCCCGCCAAAAAAAAAATCTAGGAGGGGGGTTTACCATTGGTCGATCAACATTATGCGTGTGTGATTACATGTACGTGCATGCATGTTTTTTTTCAATGCGCAACATGTATGCAACACGTAAATGGGCATCTACAGGTGCAAATTCACATAAACCCGTGCGTGTGCGTGTGTTGTGCCTTTTCTTGCATGCAAATGCTGCACTTGTATATGATTGCATGTGCGAATGTAAAGATATGCAACAACTGTCCGCACATATGTGCGCCTGCTTAGTACCTATGTATAGATCTACATGTGCAACCTTTCAATGTGCATATGCAAAACCTAGACGTGCACAGCTAATCTTCAGTTACATCACAATTTACTATCTTTCATTGAAAGATGCATGGATACATGCCTTGCAGGACAGTCTATTGCATTACGTCTCCTGACGACATGACATTGCACACATTGCGAATATAAGTATGTGAATCTGGGCACATAGGCACTCCAATTTACAAGGTAGAAATCGTGGAAGAAGCTATATCACCCAACTCACAATCATTTCCAGCATTTGGACGGCCTGCCGCCACTAGCTCCAACAGCTTATTGTCACCCCAAGCGCGGCCTCGCCCCCCGGATCATCTGGGGCAAGTTGCGAAACCCACCGTGGTAGTTTGAACCAAATTTTCGAAGTAATCTTTCGGAGGGTTGCACTCAGGATCCGAATCTGGTGTGGGCGCAGAGCTCCTGCATGGATGACAGAGTCGGCAACAAAAGCTTGGGGGAAATTTCTGGGGCATGTGGATTGAACAAACATATATAACAAACATAGGTGAGTAGAATATTGTGTTCTATGTATATATATATATATATCTATTAAATAGATGTATATCTATATATGTTTAGTTATTTTTTAATATACATACATTGACACACACAGAGAGAGATATATATATATGTGTGTGTGTGTGTCTTAATGCCCCTCTGCCAATATAACATAGGAATGGATAATCAATAATCCACCTTTTCCAGATGGGTTACCTATTGGGGATGGCAATGTCAGGGCCATGTTTGAATACCAAAGGGTATGTATAAGTGCCTAATGTATGTTCAAACGTGTGGATCCTGCAAACAATATATATATATACACATACATATATATATATATATGTTTGAAATTCACATGCGTATCCGTGTGAATGTATCTTCTGTTCATGATATATATGAATGCTGGCAGGGTTCTACTCACATCGAAAATTATCTATGACTAGCTGACCCAGCCAAAAAGCATTGTGTCATCCCTACCCCCTTAGAGGGGGGGGACCTCAAAAATGTAAGATACATTTTTTTCGCTAGATTCCTCGTTCGGAAAATCTAGAAAATCATGTTACATTTTCCATGCCCCCCCTCTTGAACCCAAGATCTTCAAGTAAGAGCCTGAAATTGGAACGTTACATTTTGAGGCTTGGTTCGGTGGCTGCGAAGAAATAAAGACGTAAGCGCTAGAAGTTACATTTTACAACCCCCCCTTCCTATCTCTTTACTTGGCAGTCTATCTTGGGAGGGGATTGGAATAACAATATTGTAACTTACATTTTTGACCCCCCCCCCCGGGGGGGGCTTGGTAGGCTAAGCCAGTAGGGATATTGTGTCTGCTTACAGGCCCACAGAAACATGAACCTCCTTGCCCATGAAAAAACTGCTGAGCAAGTTCACCAGAGACAGGCTTAGTGCGCCCAAGGTAGGCTTATTATCAGCTTTTCCAACATGGCTGGTGCTTCATGCCCAGAAGATGCTGTGTCAAATCGCGGAATCGGTAAAAACGGTGGGCACTTCCAACATTTTCCATCACTCTTGTCACATGGTTCCTTTGACTCAGGAGTGGCCATGGCAAAGCCTGGCGGCTTGGGACCACCCAACCTGTCCAGAAGCGAAATACCTACGGCAGCCATGGTAAGTGTCGCTGGTTGGACAGTCCAAGTGGCGAGAAGAAGAGCGCCCCCAAAGCCCCAGCACCGATGACTTTCCTCGGCGCCAAGCGGCTTCAGGTCGAAATCCTTTTCAATTCCGAGGATTGATGGTGGGTAATGGTTGATTGATGGTGGGTGATTGATGATGGTGAATGGCGGCTTAAATCCAACAGAGCTGGATAAAAGCTCCGGTGAATTCGGAGCAGGCCGCCCCTGACCGGTGGAGCCTGCTTGATAGGAGCGGCTGAAGGAGGCATCAACGGGGACAGGTCCCCATCTCGGTTGCACTGTGACGTCTCAGCAGCGCTTAGTGGGATGAAATAGTCCCTGTTTGAATCACGGGCCGCGCAACCCTGAAAACCGGGAGAATGCCACTTAGATCCACTTGGCATACTTAGCCTCAGCCCAGTGGACACTGGGGTACTTCTAAACCATGCCGCGTGAGTTCGATGACCTTGCCGATCAAACTTGACGGTACTTGGGGTAGTTTTCAACTAGCAAACAGGACACCTCCGCTAAGAGTCACTGATAGCGCTATGGCCCCCTCCTTTCAGGATGCTATGAATGTTTTGACGCGGCTAGGATTCGGCTACAGCACCTGTTTTCAGTAAGAGCTAGACCCTGCAGCCACAAGAAGGATTGCCAAAGGTTGCGAACATTTATTTTGCCACGGCTTCCAGGGGGGTTGCCCGAAGGAACAGGTTGCGAACATGCCAAGTGGGATTGTAGTGGAAACCCTGTGAAAATCATGAGCTGCATCGCTTGGCAAGCCCCGCAGCGCCGCTTCATTGGCCCTCCAATTCAAAAGGATCAAGATTTGTACGGCTATAGCTGACACAAAGGCACCAAGCTTTCTGGTTGAAATGTTCACCTATCCTGACAGTCATTGCATGTCTTGGGGTGCACCGATCGGTACCATTTCTGGGCCCCTGTCATCCTCGCCAAGTTTCATCACCAGAAAGGCCACTCGAACGTTGTACGGCAACATGAGGCTAAAGCGACACAGCTCCGCCAAAGGGTGCAGGGCTGGGAACAACATGAGCACGCGACAAAGCCTGAAGCAAGGCGCAAACTGCGTAGCTTCAGATCCAGTGACGTGAATGTACGACTGTACATGCGGAGCACCTATAAATATAGATGTGTGTGTGCATATAATATATATGTATGTGTTTGCATTGTAGTCGTTATACGATGTTCTCCTATATCAAATTCATGACACCTGACAAGAGTTGATATTTCTATGTTCATGTGTACTACCGACAAAGGGATTCAAATAGTAAAGCTGCGTGGATGGATTGATCTGCTTGCATGAGCCAACCATCCATCATGCGCGCGGCGTTTCGCAAAAAAGGAGAGGATGGACAGAGACACTTCCACAATATATGTAAAATACATAAATTCAAACCTTCATTCATTCCTCATGAATGCGAAACATATACAACGTAAACGTAGTTACAATTTGAACCTTGAACCATGAACCAATGAAGAACAGCGCTTTCATGCACGTCTGTGCCTACACAAAGCTATTCTAAAAATGGAAAGAGAAATACTTTAATGTGACAAATTGTCTTAGATATGGGTGTTTCTCAAAATAGGGGTGCCCCAAATCATCCGATATTATATGCTCATTCATGGGAAGAAACCAGCCATTCCTGGGGTACCCCTATTGGCTTGACAAACCCCCAATCTAGTATCTCCACATTCTCCATGAAGCAAATTGGAAACCTGAGTAGATGACAACATTTTCCACAGCCGAAGGAACCAACGCTGCCTGTGGCATAAACCACCCAGTCGGGCCACCATGGACCTGGCTGATCCTCGTGCAACGTGGAAAACCACCCCGAAACACAAAGCATTTGAAACCCACCAGCACAAAAACCTGGCCACGAAACCACCAAGCAGCTCAACCAACCTAACTAACCAACCAACCGACCGACCAACTTAGCTAACCAACCAGTCAACCAACCGACTAACCACCCAACCCGGTTGTTGAAACCACTGGAAGCGGTCGAACCATGGGCACTCCACGTGTCGTTGCGCTGAGCCGCCAGTTGCTCTGCAGGAAGTTCTGCGCTGCCCCGTTGCCGTGGTGCTCCACTTGCTCGCGGAGCTCCACCACCTGTGCCGTCGTCAAAATACCTTGTTCGAGGCAAGTGCCAAAAATACGGGTTATCGTTTTTGAGGGGGGCCCTATGGGGCCCTATCGTTTTCCATGGCTTTGACCATCTCGCACATGTAGTATGTATTCCTATATTCCTTTCCTGCTAGAGAGAAAAAGAATAAACGCAATGCAGCACCAAGTTAAAGCAGCACACCCTGATCAACTTGGAATGGCTGACAAGCCAACTTTCGATTTGGGAAACCTCCCTGTCCAGGTGAGCCTATCCCTGTCTATAGAGGGTCTACGCTTAAGATTTGCTTATCGTTTGGTTATCACTAGGGTTATCGCTAATCCTGCTCGTGGAAAGAAAATGCAGAATTTTAGACAAAAGGGAAATCTTGAACAAAGTAGCTAAGGCAGGACACCCAAAGCTGTAACATCTGGCTGGCGTGGGCGAAAATGTCTGCGGAAATGTTTCTTCCCAACTTCGTCTACCACGTGCGGCTGCAGCCGCATGTTATCAAGAAAGAAATGGCAAACACAAAGAAGAAACTTGCTGGCACACAGAAGGAAATTGAAAGGAATTCGATGCTTTCTGTATATGTATACATGTATATACTATCCAATTCTCCCCAGTATCTGGTTAATGTACGGTTTCGAAGGTTATCGTTTTTGAGGGTGGCCCTATCGTTTTATAGTGTTTTGAGCTCTCAACCGGACATTTTCGGCCTGTCCTTACTAAAGTGCTTTACGAGTATTTTGACCGTACCTGGAGACCGAGGCGAGCAAACCGAAACAAACTGATGGGTAAGTGGTTTAAGTGATGCTCAAAGGATGGTGCTTTAGAAATAGTTAAGTCATGTTTAAACTGATGCTGGCAATAATAGCTAATGAACAATAATGAAATAGATACATCAACTAACATACATATCATACCTGCAAAGATAGATGAACAACAGTGATTAGTGGCTAATGGCCGCTACTTTATGGTCAGTAACGGTAAACTATGACGTTTCATGAAAGATAAATTGAGGATGGGTTTGCCGAACGTCCGAGCTGGATGATCAATGGCGATGGCAATCTCACAGGTTGAGTCAAGCCTTCAAGCGTCATAAGCGGATCATCCATCAAAACAACCAGGTCCGAGCTGTTCCACAAGCAACAACACCAACTCTCCAACAGAATCCGTGCGACTCCGTGCCATAACTAGGTGACCTACGTAACAACTCCCTCTCCCTTAGGGACTGCGAGGGTCGCGCCTTGTGTTTCATAACACCTCCCATGGCAACCAAGGATGCGCGCCAGCTGCGTCTGAGCCGTGAGCTGTGTCCAGTTGGTGGTCGGTTGACCAAGGCTACTCAGTGGATGATGATCATCACTATGATATCTTTTCCATCGCCATCCCAAAGGTGGGATGAGGGCGAGCTGGTGGCCTAATCAAACGTCACGATAGTTATATCTATTCGATCGTTTATTTCATGTTGCTGGTCTTGTATTGTGATGTCATTATCACAGGGAACACCGCTACAACTTGACCAGCAAACGGCGCCTATTCGCAGCTTCAGTGGTGGGAACCACTTGCAGGACCTCAGCATTGGAATTGTCAGCCACCTGGTTCTCCGCAGGATGGTTCCTGAGGTGGCAGGACGATGGGCTGCACCGCATGGGATAGGATGAACATGAATGAGCAACTGCATGAACATGCATGAAAATGCCCTAGAGGCACCCTTTTCTGGTTGGTGGTCAGAACCCCTATGAAAGATAGTCAATCAATCAATCATCGCTAAATGCTGATGAAAACCACCAAGCAGTTTTCAATTGCAGGCTTTCAGAGCTCAGGAAACCAACCAGCCATATGGCGTTGCCACCAGACATGCCATGAGCCACCCATGCGCCGGGAAGCGAAGCTGACGAAGCGCGCGCATCTTCGAAGTTGCCAATCTCTGCGATGGTATCTTCACATGCTCCGAACCTGCCAACCGCCGCAGGGGCTTTCAGCGCTTGCATCAACAGCAGCGTCCTCCAAACAAACCTTTCAGATCTTCCGGACGAAAGTGGATGGTCGGATAGTGAGTTTGGGGACCCCATGCTGCTCCAACAGCACAGAAGGCTGCAACCAAGAAATAAATTGATGCATCTTTCAATCTATGCATCATGGCCAATCCAATGCCTAATTCAGCCTGTGACTCCCAGTGTTGTTGCAACATGTTGCAAAATATTGATGCTGCATGTTGCCAAAGAGTGGATGAATGAAAATAGTGACGGACTCGGCAACTGTGCCAAGCCTGCGCAAAATATCGGAGGGACATGGGGCTGTAAAAAAGACCTGATGTTTTTGTCCTCATTCCCAGAAGACGCTACCAATTTCATACTGCCCGACATGCGTTTCCATCATGCTGGCAGTCCCAGACCCGGACACTGGCGCTCCTGTGTGCTTGAAGGATGCCGATGCAATTGTTCACCGATGATACGTCAGCATGAGCCACAGTCTCCTGGAAGGAGATCGACAAAGGTGTTCTCAAAATAGAGGACCCAAAAAATTGTTGGCTTTTGACTATAAATGATTGATATTGAATGACTTGAGGGCACCCCTGTTTTGACAAACGCCCACATACATGATAAACTAATAGTTAGGCATTCAGGCAATTGAAAATAACCAAACGTTCAACCGTATCACGAGGAGCCAGCATAAAAACCACTATGACTTTGACTACATGTTGGTTGATCGGTCGGATTAATTTTTGACCATATTGGTGGAATCTGCTGGTATCCCCTTCCGGGTGAACTGCCGAAGAACAGCGGCCCAAGGTCACTACCACGTGTTTGGAAAAACAGCAGCTGTGGGGTCGTTGATTCCTGAGAGGGTGTAATATCAAGCGCTGCTGATGATTGAGTCAAAATGAGTCAAACATATTCAAACCAATGTCAACATTCAGCACCAAAAAATAGTTTGAGCGAATGATACCACACATTTTTCTATCAAATTGCTTTAAACATCCTGAAACTCATCGTTCTCGCTTTGTGCAATGGCCTGCAGAGGTTACCCTTTTCTCACCTGGTCGATCCTAGAGATCACCAAAACTGATACCAAAGGTTTGGCAGAAGCTCACAAAATGAATACCCGCATAGATGGATCTCAACTGCTAATGATGGTTCCTCCAAGCATCAACCCAAGCTTGTTGAGCAGCCAACCCGACTTCAAGGCCCCAAAGTGTTCAAAAACTCAAGCCAAGCCATAGAAAACCATTCCGGGGATCGTTCCGGGTACCACAGCTACCAGGTACCACACCTCAAGGCCCCGAGCGGCCCGAGGGTTCAGGGTGGCAGCTGCGCACCTTCAGCATTTCCCAGTTGTCATCGGCTCCAGTAGCTTGCATCACGAGGTCAAACACCGAATCCTGGGCTCTACGGCCCCGCAGTCACCAAGGGCTGTGATTGGCTACGGGTGGTCGGGTCATGACTGTAACCAGTCATCAACCAGTGGTGCATACTTATAAAAGTGGCTGCTTAGTGATCAAATGAAATCTGTGGTTTCCAAGTCCATCGTGGCTTTGTGGTTCATGATGGTTCATGATAGTGGCGAATACTTGGGTACTACTTGATTGGGAGACTGGCTACATCCATCAGGATGGTTTTGCAATCACCGCAGGAAGAAAGGCTGTTCGTGTGAAGAACCATGAAGGGAAGGACTTGAGTTGGCAAGCGGCAGTCGGACATCCAGAGTGGATTGACGTGATCTTGCCCCATGCGTGGACATAGAGCATCAGCGAAAAACTTGTCACACTGAGCCCCGAGCCATATTCATAAGAAAGAAAAATATCAGTCTTGGAGTAATCATAATCATATCTACTTCGCTTGTTCAGAATAATGGATCATAATCATATCTACTTGCACTACCATTCTAAACATCCTGGCGCCAGCTGCGTCACTATGACCGGACCTCACTCTTTGACAAGAAAGGCAACGTACTGGCTTCAGCCAGGCTTGATATACTGTGTGGCTGAACCGTAGATGCTTTACCCTACCCGATCATCATGACTCACCATCATTAATTAACCAATATAAATCGGTCTGATTCAGAACCGCAACTTTTGACTGCTATCAACAACAAAAAATCAGTAAACATCATACTGACCATGACCACTTGTTAACCATTTTGAACCACTATGAACAATTGTCAACTGTGACAAGCCCTGCTTGGCCATCAAAAGTGATCTGCCATGTACCCTTACTACAAATCATGCGCCAGCATTGACCAGCTTCTGAACCATTATTGGCCTTCGTACTGGCTAAACATAATTATCAGTGCTTTTTTACACAATATTGTTAAATAATCATGGATCATTAGCCATGATCAATCATTATCAAGCATTTGCATCAGTCTTGACAGACCATCATTGACCACGATCATTAACCATCAGCAGTAAGCATCACAAGACTTGACCAATCACCAGCCAGTGTCAACCAGTATTAATGAAAAGTATTAGACTGCAAATGCCTTGATCAACTCTCAATCCATGATTAGTCGTTCTTAACAATTATCATCTACCATTGGTTGTCACTAAAAAAACTCATTCCCCAGGTACTTTCCCAATCATGTTCTGAACTTGTTGTGGATGATCCGCCGGGGTGACACGACGGGGGCCCCCTTCCAGCACTTCGCGCGCAGTGATGAAAAAGCCGAAGGGCAAACCATCCACGAAGCGTGTGAATCACGCCGCCTTGGAAGAAAATGCGCTACGAATGGGTCAGTGATAGCGGTCAAACCTACGGCTGGATGTGCACCGGCCTGGGGGTATAACCATGGTTACTTACGCCCAATACGGGAACTTAAAACCCCTGGAAACCAGTAATCAATGACTGTCATTGGTCAACAAATCGTTGAGAAAGGTCTGTTGCTGATTGATCATTATTGGGATTGTTCAAGTGATGTTTAACCAAAAGGTTGATCATTGCTGATCAACAAGTACTAACTGAGCATGACCAACAGTGAATACTTATTGATTAACCAATGGTTTCTGTAATTGATGATGTCCAAGGATAGGTAGTCATTTGCTCATGATGGTTAATTAACGTTTGATTGTCAATCATGGCTTAAACAATGCTGGTTGTACAATGATAGCTCATGATGGATGATTGAAAACGAGGATACAGTCGTAATAGTCCCTTCTTCAGAATAGTTATTGAAGGTGATTGACAATGACAATCAATGACTGATAGGTAAGAATGGGCGACAATCATGTCAATCCAGGTTGAGGAACGGACAAAAACTGGATATTACTGGTTCATATCTGGGTCATTAGTTTGCATTAGGGGGTTAAGACTAAATGCTTCATTGCGATTTCATTCATTTTTACGCTCAATGGCTAATGATGGCTGATAATGGTTCGGCAATTAATCATCATAATCATAACCGCTGACAATGATTGATGATAAGTGTGAATGATCGTGATTGACCGCAATGGCTAAGAAAGTGTAAGGGTAGTTGGCAACGACTGCAATGACGCGTGAAAATGGTTTTAGAAGTCATGATTACCTAAGAATGCTTCACGACGGCTCAAAGCGATTAAGAATGCTCAAGAAGCTTCTTAGAAAGTTACATTGGTGTATGGTAACAGCTACTCAGCCAATCATGATAACTGTTGATGACAATACTCAGCAGTTGACAAGCGTGATAGTAGTTGCGAGCGTTTTAATGATGCCTCATCGTGGTCAAACACAAGTCATGCTGATATGTTGGTACTTTATTCTCATGAATGGTGGTCGATGATGGTGAATGATAGTCGCTCACTGATTACTAATTCTGGCTGATGATCATTAATGATGCTTTTTGATGCTCTATGACGGTCGGTTTATGGTGGCCAAAAAAGTTAACTACCCTCTGGCAATCTGTTGTACAGCTGGCTCACTGCGTACATAATTACTTTAAACAATGATTGCGAGGTTTATAGGCTTCATTCACGTGCGACATGATTTTTTTGGCTTATCTGTAACATCTTGTGACTAATATTTCATGACAAAGCAATAGTGAACATTAAAGGGCCCGCGCCAAATGGGTACCGTGAACCATCCCCAATTTTGGGAGATGGCATGGACCACCTCACATCTTTAGACATCTTTAGACGATCTTCAAGTCTCAACGAAACCCAAACGCCAAACATTCGGCAGCTCTGAACATGGAAGCCAAAAACAATAGGTTCCCAAAGATCTTTTACTTTTTGAAGGGCACCATTTGGAGTTCTGTGCGCGTTAAACATACAGAGTATCCCTTCCTCGGCTGTGACGAGGTACAGAAGTGTCTCTTACACAAGCAGCAACGTCTTCTGCACATTGAGGCATCTTCTTCCTCTTCTTCAAAATCTTCCACATCATCATGTTGCACATCATCTCCGGTAGTCTCGGCCTCCTCTAGACTCTAGATGAGACGCTTCGATGTCAAAATGTATCTGAAGTTGGGTCTCAACATGATGCAATGAATGGCGTAACGCCTGGAACAAAAGCAGGTGTAGGTTTGAAGTAGTGTTCCCAGCCTCATGATTTGATAGTCCATTTCGAAGTTCGAGGAGGAATATATACATAGTGACCAATTCTTGTAACACACAACTCTGCAAATGTCTGTGATTGTGTCCTTATGTTTTTTTAATGACAAGGCCACACATGTCCGTGAATTCTATGATTACCATATTTCCTTATGGATAATTTGATTCTTTGATTGGAATTCCTTACGGTTATTTCTCCAAGCTACAGGTAACCACACTGATCCTCGCCACAATCACCATCCGGGACCTAGTTTGGGGCCATCGACTCTGCAGCATTCTTCAGCTACTGCTGCTGTTTTGCAGTTGCGTTGGCTAACGTCGGGAATTCCGAAATTGTGGGAATGGCTCGGTCCTTCACTCAAGTTTGGGAATGCTTCGCAACGATCATGGAGAGTGAACATTGACAATGCCCAGCATAAGACTCATAAGACCCGCATCTGATTCAGTCCAAGTATAGCCAATAGTAACCAATGAACGGGCCTATAATTCTACGACCCTGACCAGTGCCATAACCCGGAGCTCCTCTGGAGGTTCTTCTTCAACAGCACCTCAGGGACAGCCCAGCAGGCTCTTGAGATCTCTTGAGAACTTCATTCTGCCTGACGCACCTTCTTTCTAGCTCTGTGGCTCCTGGTTTCTTTGATTTTTTCAGAAGCCCGATAATCTTACTATATAGATCCTGCAATTGTCATAGAGTCAAAAATCCTCGCAAATGGTCAATCACTAGCTATTCATGGATATGTATGGCCTGTATGGCGGTTAATCAATGGGTGGAGGTCGAAGAACTAGTACCTGGAAAAGTCGGACGTGTGAGAACCCAGAAAAAGAAATTTCAGAATGCGGAATGACACTGTATCGTCTTGTTGAGGCTGTCCTGCGCACTTTCCAACATCAGAAATAATCCCTTCCTCCTATTACTAAACCCCCCCTAATTATAAAAAACCTCCCTGGGGGTCCACTTCTGGATTTTTTTGGTTTTGGTCAATTGTATTTTTAATTGTGGCAATTGAAAACTTAAAAGGAAACAACATGCCCCAAGCAACGTTTTTACCCCCTATTATTAAAAACCCCTTGGCCTAGGGGGGTTTAGTATTAGGGTCCCCTTCGTGCAGCTGGTTTTTATTATTAGGATTTTAAATCTAATATTAGGGTCCCCTTCGTGCAGTTGGTGTTTGCAATTTTTGAATAAGTTTTAATAAAGAATTTAAAAAGGCAAATATTCAACGCTCAAATGGTTTTTATTATTAGGGTTTTAAATTTAATATTAGGGTCCCCTTCGTGCAGTTGGTTTTTGCAATTTTTGAATAAGTTTTAATAAAGAATTTAAAAAGGCAAATATTCAACGCTCAAATGGTTTTTATTATTAGAGTGCTAAATTTAATATTAGGGTCCTCTAATATTAAATCCCCCCCTAATACAAAAAACCCCTTGGGGTGCTTAGTATTTGGGGGGGGGGGGGGGGACCGTTTAGTAATAGGGGGAAGGGATTACTACTACTCCGCCGGACCATCCCCTGATGGAACAGCTTCAGAAAGAGCATTTTCGTATCGTAGCCATGTAGTGGCTCATGCCAAATCAACTGGTCGCGGGTTAAAGCTATCTGTTGAGGCCGCTGCATAACAACCAGGATGGATCCACGCATAAGGTCCAGAAGAGGGAAAAAAACAAAGCAAAAAACGATCATTGAACCAAACAATCAGTGAGAGAAATATTCAAGAGGTCCATTCTCAGATTCCATCCAAGTTTGCACGTGCACCCTCGAAGGCGAAACCTCTTCTGAAGGGGGGTAGGCAGAATTCCTCTCGAGCTGTGGTCCAGTGAGACAGTGTACCTTATGAAAGGTAAATTCGGTACCCCCAGATGTGCTTCAAGTGGTTTGACGTGGTTTCAATTCATCCCATTTCTGGGGATGCGCCCCTGACCAACCCGCCAGGAAGCTCCAAAATGCTGATGGTTGGCTGCTGGCTCTGTATGAGGTGATTCCCTGATACCAAATGGCAATTCGCCTGATGCCAAGTATAGTCGTTGTATGAGGCGATATTCCCTGGCAGAATTTCAACCAAGTATGTTGACCAACTGTCAGGCAAGCTGGTGGGTGCCCGAATGTGAACCGAATGTTAACTGAACAGCCAAAGAGCTGGGATCCAAGATTTCATCTTTCACATTTGGCGTATCAGTCGGTGCCCGCTGTGCACCACGTTGGAATTCCTGAATTCATTCACGGATGATCTTCACAGCTTCGAACAAAGAAAAACTGTTGCAAGGCATGGTTTCCTGAGGGGATTCTCAAAACAGGGGACCCCAAAATCAACGGTTTTACCTCTAAAAATTGCTACTATTACCTGATTCTCGTGATATTCACTATTCCTGTGCTATAAAAAACTTGGTTGCATTAACATCCTAATATAAATATATATATATATATATTTATATATATATATATACATGTTCATTTATTTATGTTTACATTCATTTTTTGTATCTTTATGTATAATTATGATTCAGCTATGATTTATATAGGCGCACCCCTTCATTGAACAACAAGCCACCTCTCCACCCTGCTCCCGGCACGGCACGGAAGAGAAGATGCTCCCGGTGCTCCAACGACAGATGGTCTTCGGAGGCGCAGTCCCAGCGCGTGGCCATCCAGATGGCCAGCAGGCTGCACAGCAGCAGCGCGTTGCTCACCACGCCACCGAGGCTCAGCAGCCAACGGGGATCCAACAGCTTGCGAAAGGCCGCCAGGTCCATCAGACTGGCGAAGGTGCTGCATTTCCTGGGGAGAAATTTGTGGGAAATCCATGGAAAATGATGGAGAGATACGAAGTTATGGGATGTTATAGGGATATTTCATGAAATCTCTCAATGATAATGATCATCAATGACGGTTAACTGATGTTCGATGGGTCCCCTAAAGCGAAACTTTGCCCATTGAAATCTTCTTCGACACCGCTTCACGGTTGAACACCCACAAAGCACAAACGAATCAGGTTGGTCATTGCTGGTCGATTTATTATCCCAAGGCGCGTTGAAGAAATCCAACACAGGCCGGCACCTGCCATCTGCGATATAACTTACATCAGTAGCCCGAGCGTATGGAAACAAAGCCCCGAAGGAGATTGTTGATGGGAGATCCAGCTGTGAAGCTAAACCCTGGGGCCCCATGTTTGATGGCAAGTGACCGCTATAAGTGACGGGCTAATTTTGATGAAATTGGGGGTGGTTCACCAACAGCTGCATCTACCAGGGATCGACTAGCCATAACCAAGGGATCTGCCACTTTGATCGTCAAGACAAGCGGCAATGCTAAGATCACGTTGCCAACGATGGCGCTCAAGACGCCTCCGAAGATGGACAAATGCCTCAGGCTGGTGCAACTACTGACCTTCCAAGCTGTTTCCAAGGCTATTTCCAGCGGCAGATTGGTGGATCTTGGGTTCATATGGGTTCCAAGATGAACATCAGCACCTACTCCCTTGGGAATCTGAAGGCGGCTGACCCAGGAGCCGGGCCTTGTGGCGCATACAAGGAACGAAGGCTCGATTCTTGCGACGGTCTCGACACCTTCGTCCGTCCACCTCGAGGCCTCTTCGTCCCAATAGGCGCAGCTGGCATCAGGCCCTTCCACTTCCAGAACCATCCGCATGGGCGGGTACAGCTGACGAACAGGGATCTTCGAACCTTTTCCTTGGATCGTGGGCAGTGGGCATGCCACAGTCAGGCCGTGTAACTCTTTCGGAAACGACTCTAGAGTAATTACATCGGCCAGACCTTGAACCTACCGATCTTTTCTGGTGTTACCACTCTGGAAATAGCTGTCCTTGAACCTACCGATCTTTTCTGGTGTTACCACTCTGGAACCCGCGAACAAAAATTCAGGATAATCTCTCTCCGTTGGAAAGATACAATGCAACAATTCTGACAATGGCCTCGTAGATGCTTACCCTCATCATCATTGACCGGCCGACTGACCATCATCAACCACTGCAATTATTTGCTGACCACAGAGTCTTCATGTTTTTCTCAAAGTTGCGAGTGTTTACTAGAAAATGGTTTTGCCGTGACATGCATCCCATGGCTATCTGTTGGGACACCTGCATGCAAAAAAAGGCTGTTTGAGTTGACCCATGGGAAGGTTTCAAGAAATTCATTTAAAAAGATCAGGACACCCTCCGGCAGTCCACATTGATGAATTCTGACAATGGCCATCAGGCTTTTTGTTCAAGTAGGCCTCCCAAAAAAACGCCATCAGTAAACACAAACCACTGTGCAGGTTCCCTTTTTCAGCTCTTGTTTCTTCTATGTGTTTGGTGGTACAAGCCATGGCCACTTGGATGTGCAGCTGGACACGTATTTTGGGACATGGATGGACATGGTTACACTCAAATGGGTTGTAGCCGGTCAACCCCATCAGGGTGCCCACAAGGCATCGCCTAACGGGCCTAACGGATTGACAGGCCAACCAAGCAAGCAACCAAACCATCCTGCCCACACGTTCGGCTCGGTGGCCCCCTAGTTAGCTGCCGGCGATCAGCAGCGGTCGAGTTCCCGGTTATTTACATGTTTCGGGCATTACCTGGAACCAGCAACGAGTGAATAATGGCAACAACTTAATACAAGGTGGGCCCCTAAGCAGCTATAAGTTGGTTTACGACTAACTCAACTAAGGTTGACTACATAACCCAACTTAAAGCTGCTAGGGGCCCACCTTCCCTGGTAATGATCATGAATTTTAAGTCAGGTAAAAGTGTGTTAAACCACCTGGAACCATCACACTTTCCAATGTATTTGGGCACTTTTATGTTTTTTGCGGGTTCGATGCCGGTGATTCATCTGAGCCAAGAACAACTCTCTATCCGGGCCAGTGCAAGTGGGGGATCCAAAAAAACATACCACGTAAACCTCGAAAGTGAAGCTACAGGATGCTAAAGGT
This sequence comes from Symbiodinium kawagutii, assembly GCA_009767595.1. Lineage (NCBI taxonomy): Eukaryota > Dinophyceae > Suessiales > Symbiodiniaceae > Symbiodinium > Symbiodinium kawagutii. The sequence continues at coordinate 189,727 of VSDK01019554.1, read as the reverse complement.
TCTGAAATTGGTTCCATGCCCAAGCCTTTCAGCTGTCTATTTACAGCCATTCAGGCCTTCAAACGGAGTCCCAAGGGGCTGGTCCAAAAGTTGATGGACGCAGGTTTGGATTGCAAGACGGAGGCAGTTTTCTGGGACTCACCTGGACCGGTGCGCTACTGCACGAGCTGAAGAGTTCCCATCATTTGCTTCCTGTGATCTGAACCTACCACCATCAACCATGGGAGGATATACCAAAAATACCGGTTCAAACAGTCACTCAGAACGTACACAACCAAGGAAACAAGCAATCAAGCAATTTCATTGCCCCACCTGCCGCCAATCTCCGCAGCCGTAGGGTTTGCGGATCATCGTCTGCTAGCACATTGTCCTTTCGAAGGTTCGCTGAAGCATTCTCATTCATGGTGAGGATGTTCATGACAATGGGGCCCTCGATGCAGTAGACGCCCTCGATCTCCTTAGATCACCAGAAGATACGCTCAGCCACTGAAACAGTTTCACAGTGGCAATCTTTCCGATGACATTCCTCACCAGGTGGTGCTTTCTCAAAATGTGGGGCCAGCAAAATGGCTGGCTGATCATTTAAAGATTACTTACAGGATGGTTTAGGGAGATCACATCCTCTGACTTGAGAAACCACCAGGTTTCACCTCTTCCTTACATTGATGGTCCGCCAGTGTCAACGGCGGGGAAACGCCAAGCTACAGGGCACGCAATGACTTGCGCCAGATTCTGGCGGCCCACTTCCAGTTGAAAGCCCGTGTCCTCAGTGGCGCTGGCTCGCTGGTTCGTTCATGGGTAAGGATCGACGAACGCGTGGAGTTGTGGTGAGCAATGCTTCGTCATGGTTATGGCTGGGAATACCTGGTAGAACGTGACTGGCGAAGTTTGTAGGTACAAAAGTTTGACTAGAAGAGCCTGCACAATGCATTGCACCTGTGCATACTTAAAGAGTAAGCTTGTCAAGTGCATCTGTGTACTGTGTATCTTACATGCTCACATGACTGCGAACAAACATTTGGCAGATTTGGTGACCATGCCCCAAAAACAGCCATGGGGAGCACCCCCAATCATCCAACATGAACATGCGCTTGAAGCAAGTACAACTAACCCCCTTTCGGAAGTACAGCATGGATGGACATACTGATGTTGGGTCCTATCAGGTAGCAAAGGTACAACGGTTTGAACTCAACAGTGCCTCACTTTTGCTCCCTTTGCGAATGTGTGCGGCATGCAAATGAACCGACTAAGCCCTATGTTTCAATTTTTTGGCTCACCGTTCAGGTGGATAGATGCAAAGGTTGCCCACTGTTTCCCATAGATCCCAACCATTGACAAGCCTTTCTCTGGCCATAGCCAAAAGGCTCTGGACTTTGGACCGTACCTCCAGTTCCTAGTTACACACCTGCACGCATAAAAGGTGCAACCATGTGCAACCCAAATATGAACGCATGATCGCATATGTCTAGGTAGACAACTGATATGAATGAAGCGAGTACATTGGTGTCTCTCAAAATGGGGTTACCTCCAAATCATCCAATATAGATCATTTACAGTCATTAACCAAACATTTTTGAGGTTCATCAGCTCGTTGTCTTCAAGAACAAACCGCCAGAGCTGGAAGAACGTGCGTACATATCTCCATCATATCTCAGGATGTATCACCTGCCATCACCTTCCCACCCACCGGCCTTTGCAGTTCCTAAAGGTTGTTGATCCAGTTCAACCGTGGGCTTTGAGACCAGCAAAATGATCAGCGCTGCTACTGGCTATGGTTGAACATGTGAACCCCAGCTTCACGGAATGCCCGGCTGTTGCATCCGTGGTTCGATGACGTGATGTTGTTCGGGAAACTCGCCATGTAAGCCCACCCACGATAGCAATGCAATTGATAAAAATCAACAAACCACCCCACAGTCTGACGATCAAAGATTGCTGGTGTGATAAATGATCTGATCGAACCTGGCCATTTGGAAAAGATCCTGATCCTGTCCGACAATATAGCCATATCTAGCCAGATAAAGCCATCGATCGCAATGTAAATAGCCATTTCCATATCCAGATATAATATGATATAACCATTTGCCGCAAATAGGCATTCAGCGCCATTTCTATATCCAAAAATGATAGCGCCATACCCAGCCATTTCCATGGCCTGGGCACCCGAATTCCAAGCTGCCCAAAACCCGGCCATCTCCAAGTCACCGGGCCGCCGCTGACGTTCACTTTGCCACCAGGTGCCACGCCCAGAGATTCCAAGGACATTGCCTGGGCGCCCCTGCTTCCCGCGCGTACACAAATAGATTAAAAAAATAGATGTAAATGTAGATATTTACATATACATGTTTATATACAAAATATATATTTTATATGTTTATTTAATTTATGTATGTATACACTATTTTCTTGAGATATATAAAGATAGAGTTATAAAAATAAATACGTGAGAAAGAACAAATCAATACAGAGGGGTCTCTGCAACACACACACACACACGCATATACATATATATACTTTGATCGATCTATCTATTTGTTCTATTGAAACATATGAAAATATATATTATAGGGGGTTTTGTTGGATGTGTCATTGTCTGCATCTGTCCCTCTGCATGTCTGCATATACACCTGTGCTGCAGTCAAATACTTACACACATGTTCAAACTACCACACCTGTACATGAGCGATGCAACACTTGCAGAATCATCTGTGCTCAGTTGAGAGGAATCAACTTGCCCAATGATTGTTTTCCCCGATGCTGAAGTAAACAGCATCGAGAGGCCCACGTGGTTTGTGGCAAAGGACCATTCCTGGGAATTACTGACCACAGGAGACTACGGATTCCTCATTGAAACTGGGCCTTGTATGGCCCTGTAGTAATCTTTGCCTACCACATCCTACCACTACAATCACTTCACAACGCAGGGACCACCACCGCAACGTTGCGGACGTTCCTCCGTTACTCACCACGTTGCTGCTAGCTTCAGCGTGCCCAACGGCGTCTCCAAAACCACTTCGGAGATCAATGGACCAATGATGGGCGCATCTGGATCCAGGCTGCCTCGGATTGGCGATCGCTTCAGCGACCATGGATGGAAGAAGGAATCAACTTACATAGCTGTGCGGCATCTATCTACACACAGGTATATGTATAAACATATAAATATAATATATATATATGTATGTATGTTGGAATGACTATCTATCAGTATGTATATCTATAGCTTCAACATGTTATAAGCATCTTAGAAACTATATGACTATATAGATATCTTATCACTTTGGTTCTTTACTAATGACAAAGTGTCACAAATGTTAATTTTCTCAACATTTACACACACATTCATCTATCATCATCTACCTATCTATCTTGGACAAAGTGATTGCTACACATGTCACAAGTTGAGCAATGTTGAGCAACCGTGGCTACTTGGATGGTCATCGAACAATGCATTGTGGCAGCCGTAGAGAAAACTCGCAACGGGATCATCCTTACGCAAGAGGGTGCAACACGAGCAAGAGAGCCTTCCGAATTGCCATTGGGTCATGGTCCAATGATTGCTATACAAATGTCTGTGGTAATGCGTAGATAGTTGAGCGTAATAAGTTCACAAAATGATTGACCAGGACCTTATCTTACCATAACTATCATTGTCTCAGATCTATTTGCCATAGCTAGAGCAATATACTGGTTATTCGAGAGTGGCAATGCTCCGATATATAGTCATCGCTAGTTAATGAAAGTTAGATCGATAGTTGTTGATCAATCAACAACTTTACATAACTTTACCGGGTGAGCATTGTCCCAGCACCAGCACAAAACTACGGAATGTCATAGCGTGTACGTATACAAAAAATCATGTGTAAGAACATCAGACTATGCCCACATCCCAAACATCAAACGTGTACACATGAGCATGCATCAAACAGAAAAAAACTTGATTACACTGAAAAAGTATTGGCTAGCAGTGTTTTACTACGGGTATTAAGTCTTATGAAGTGAATGACAGGTTGCAACTGATCTCACCATTGGCGGTCACGCCCGCTTCCAAGCTGCTGTTGTCGAAAGCATCGAAGAGAACGCTGATGGAGTCAAGAACGCCTACGGAAGGTCGATGGTTAGCTGGTTCATTATGGTTGGTAGCTGAGTCATGATGGTTACTAATAGTTGAGACTAGACGTAGTAATGTAATAATGGCAATGACCACGTATGAACACTATAATCGGAATACTGGGCCTAGTATGATTGTGGGCCTAGTGACTATGATTGTGACTATTGCCGATTGTGCCCACTGATTGGGTCACGATAATGAGACATAATAAGACTATGACTATTATCGTTTCCATCTGGAATTCTCTGACAAGTTGTTGACTGTGAATTATTTGGCAAACAGTGAGTAGAATACTCCTATCTATATCATACACATGACATGTAATATTACAGTATATCTTTGCTGATGAGAGGTTACGACGATAGTTCCTATGCTAATAGATATGTTGATACATTGACATTGAACATCTGACATCATCTGACTCATATTGATTAGTGCACTTATGGACTGATATTCTGGCTGATTCTGGAGGATGATCTTCATATATCTGCGTAGAAAATCTGCAGGTTTTCATATAAATGCAAGCGAGTCAGGAGAAGAGAGAGGGAGAGGAAAAAAACAGAACTATGCAAATAGGGGTTGGGTAGTAGCTCATAATTAGTCACAAAACGCTGACATGCTCGATTCGAAACTGATTCGTGCAGAGTGAAGTCAAAGGCACAAGTTTCTTGAGTCAGAAGGAAGCCGGTTCAGGTCTTCTACTTGAGCAGATTCGAAAACCTTTCTGCATCACCGTTCCTCTGGGCTGGAATAAGTGTGAGCATCCCATCTCGGGTGATGATCTCTCACTATTCACCCCGAGAAGTGCTGACACCTCCTTCTGATTTAAGATTATTTTATCTGACTTTTGTGGGGGCACCGAGCATTGTCACCATAGGTGCTCTGGGGTGTAGCATTGCAAAAGTCGATGACACTAGCACCTCGGCCGCAGTCCATCACAGAGGTGACTAATGCTAAGGTCGAGGTTCTCCCACCGGAACCAATCCATGAGTTGGGGCTCTTCCATTGGCACCGACAAGGGAGTGAACTCATGGTAGGTCCATTGATCATTGATCATCATTGATCACTGTGGTTCATGATGACGACATTTTGTCTCGATGCGGTGCACAATGGCCTGGTTTTGAGCTACGGGCATACCGCCCATGAAGGAATCATCATTGACCATCAGGGGTTAGTGACAAGCATCTCTAAAGATAGTAGTAATTACTTTACATGAAATTACCACTGTCATCCACTATCAATGAGATGAATTGCCAATGATGCTTCCTGGCTTTCGATCCACAATGTCATTGTCAATCATCAGCCTCTCTAATGGATAATCGTGGATTAATCACCAGAAATCACCATGAATCACCATGAATCACCATGAATCACCATTAATTCTGGACAATTTCATCACTAATCACCATGAATCACCAGCATGACATCAAGCTGGTTGATGGGCACGGCGGCCCGGACGTGCTGCACCTGCTTCCTCCGCGGCTTCCACCTAACGGCGCCGCAGTGCTACCAGGGAAGGCAACCAACCAGGTTGGTTGGTTGGTATGGGGATCAACCTGGTTGATGTGTGTTGGATATAGGATAGATAGCAGTTATCTAGATGACAACCTCAACCAGGTTGATGGTTATCAAGTTTCTTTGATGATCAACTTGATATAGGGATAATCCTCAAGTTAACCTGTGTGTTGATTGTTGGATATAGGGAGAATCCTCAACTTGATAACGATCAAAAGCTATGGATAGATAGCAGCTATCTAGAGTTGACAAGTACTGAATATTCACGCTGAATCTGTGGCTGATGATGGTTGATCATCTTTTAGCAGTGGCTGATGGCTGATGATGCTTGATGACGTTTGAGTAACGGTTGATGATGGTAGCGAACTAATTGATAATGGTTACCTTCAAAATGATCATGATCATTCCAAATCGAGGCATGCAACCAGCACTGTTGTTGGCTGCCGCTGGTGTTCGAACTCTCACTGTGACAAGTCCCCTTTGCAAGCCGCGCCCCATCTGCCAAGCCCGTGGGGTCCCATTTTGTCGCCTTTCTTCTTGGACGCAAACCAAAAAAAATATAAACACGTAAAAACACATGATCAAGCAGTATCAAACTTTGTAAATCACCGTGGACATCAGCCATGATCGACCCTTGGTATACCTCCAACATTCTTTAACCATCGTGATTAACTCGTCTCATGATTAGCCACTGCTAACTCAACCAACATGATTTGTCTTTATTCACCTGATGACTGACCCTCACTATCAACCATCAATATCCTCCTGGAAACTAACACGGACCCTACCAGGTCCAGGGTATTCCAGGTGCGGAAATTGCTCATCCAACCCCTAGCTGGATTACTAATGCAGGCTTCGCGGAGTGTGGGCTTTTTCCCTTCCCATTCGGAAGGACAGGCAAGCTATCCCTGCCGACCAAGGCTCCCAACAGCACTGGCCAACCAGTACCAACCAGTATGAACCACCAAAATCAAGCCTCAATACCAATCATCATTCACCAGTATTCGGCATACATCATTGAGCAGTCCTGGCCATAGCCAACCATTCACCAGTATCTGTCATCATTTGTCAGGACAAGCCAGGTCATCAAAAACATGATAAAAATCGTTCGCAAAAACCAAAGTCATATATATTGAACCAGTGTCAATCTTCTATGATGGTTGCAAATGACTGGGAAAACCAATCACCATTCACTATCCCCAGGCAGTGCAAAAAGAACCACCAACGGTCATTCACCTTTAGACCCAACCATTCACCTTCATCATCATCATCATCATCATCATCATCATCATCATCATCATCAACCAGGTATATTCCCAGCATTGCTGGTTATCCCCCTTAATCATTTTTAGCCATAAATAGCCATAACCATTATTAATCAACCTCTAAATTCCTCCAATCTGGGGATTGCTGTTTTTGTTTACCACTCTTGCCACAATACTATTTCCAACTAACATTAATAACCAGCATCAACCATATAAAGTAGTCATACCACTATACAATACAAATATCTAAACAAACAATAGCATACAACAATCGCATACCATAAAACTAAAAGTAAAAAAAAACTACAGGAAGTATTTGACCCCCATTTTTTTACCTCATAACCATAGCATAATCCATAGCAATCATAGCATAGCCATGGCCATGATCCGCCCATCGAATCCACCGCGCCTCTTTCACGGCCTCCTCGGCCAGGCGCTGCCGCTGAGTCCCCCTAGGCTGCAGCGAGTGGAGTCTCCATGGCCTGCAGCGCGTCGCGGCTCAGCGTGGGCGCCGTGGAGGTGCGCGTGGTCAGCGTCGTGGAGCTGCTGCTGCTGCTGCCTCGGTGGTGGACCTGGGGTGGTGACCCATGGCCCAGCCGAAATGGCCGCCCTGTCATCCCCAGAGTTTGGCCGAGATGGCCATGGCCAGGATGTCACGAAAATGTGGGGCATATCTGTGAAAGGAATGGTGGCCGAAGGCCGAAAAAACCACGGCTTAACGCTTGAACTGTCTACAGTATGTTGCTGCCATTCGACCACCACTATTCACCAACCGAAAACGCATTCACCAACGACTATTCACCATGTTTGATCCCAAGCTCATTCACCCTATGACAAAGTCGAGTGTCTGGAAGTACTGGAGGAAGTACTAGTGGCTGTGGAGCTGGTACTGCTTGTTCTCGACAACGTGCTACTGCTTGTGCTGGATGATGTGGTACTTGTACTGCTGGTGCTGGAAGTTGTGCTACTACTTGTTATGCTGGTACTAGTTGTCAAGGTGTAAGTCGTTGTTGAGGATGTTGTAGTGCTAGTGGTGCTGCTGCTGGTGGAAGTGCTTGTGCTTGAGCTGCTGCTAGTACTGCTACTCGATGTGCTGGTACTGGTCGTAGTCTGGCTGGAACTGCTTGTGCTCGTCGAACTGCTAGTGCTGGAACTGCTTGTTGACGTGCTGCTACTGCTTGAAGTGCTACTGGTGGAACTGCTGCTGCTCGAAGTGCTGGTAGACGAGCTGCTGGTAGACGAGGTGCTCGTACTCGAGGTGCTGCTGGTGGAACTGCTACTTGAAGTAGTGCTAGTGCTGGAGGTGCTGCTTGTGCTGCTACTGGTGCTGGTGGTAGAACTGCTGCTGCTCGAAGTGCTGGTTGAGGTACTGCTCGTGCTAGAAGTGCTAGTGGTGGAACTGCTGCTTGAAGTAGTGCTAGTGCTGGAGGTGCTGCTGGTCGTGGTGCTGCTGCTACTGGTGACACTGGAACTCGTGCTCGTCGTGATGCTGACGGTCGTGCTGGTGCTTGTGACAGTGCTGCTGGTGGACGTTGTGAGCGTGACAGACGAGGAGGTGGACGTTGTGAAGGTCGCAGTTGAAGATGTTGAAGTCGTTGCCGTCAAAGTGGTGACACTGAGGCGGCAGTGAACTGTTGGAAGCCCGGGACGGTGAAAGCAGGGCGATGAAAGGTTGCCGGCCCGCAGGAAGTTCATCATTATTTCCAAGTGCCCACGGCAGTCCATGCACCCAAAGTACGACAAGAAACTACCAATGGACAGATAAGATCAGATACTGTAATTAAGTACAATAGGTATTGCTACATGTTGGGTAAGCCGCCTAGGTTTGTCGAAGCTTTACACAGCCATGGGCTGAGCCAACATGTTGCAATCCTTTGTTCGACATCATCACCATCGGATCACAATCGGATTCTGCCCTGGGAAGGGTCCAGCCCAAGAATCGCTGGCATTAGTTCAGTCTTAATTTTGGAGCCCATCGTTCACTAGAAATTCGCAAGTAAAACCGCGCGCAGACATTGAAAGAAGAAAGCTGCTCAGCAAAATGCTATTTTTTCTTAACACACACACATGTGTATATATGTATATGCATATTCATCCATTTATGTTCAATGATTGTTAGATATAAATATAATAGATATACAGATATATAAATACTAATACAGATTTAATTTGTCTTATGTATAACATTTGGTGGTAGATGAGAGCCGGAACCTGCCAAGTAGTGAGTGGGAAGTGGAAAGTATAAAGCATTCTTCACCATGTGCACATGACATGCAAGAAGAAAAAGTAGTGCATAAAACATAGGGACGAGTTCGCAATGCCGCAAGTAGGATGCAGGAGGTAGCAGTATGCTGTTAAATTGCAACTGGAAAGTTGGGAGGTCTTTTGATAGAGCTTTCACCATGCTTTCGCAAGCACAGTTTTAGCGTTTTTCTGCTACATGTCGTTGCAAATAGCTTTCGCCACACAGGATTTCGATTAGATCATTGGTTACTGATACTACAAGGTGGGCCCCGAAGCAGCTGTAAGTGGGTTCATTACTGACTTAACCAAGGTTAACTACCAGTCATAGGGCTTTATAGCCCAACTTATAACTGCTAGGGGCCCGCCTTGTAACTGTACACTAGTCCTATTAGTCCAGTTTGTCAGGCAGGCCTGTCAGTGGACAGGGCCACGTCAGACAAACCAGTCGAGCTTTCACTAAGCTTTTGCCCAATTTGAGCATAGCTTTGTGGAAAAAAAATGATTGAACAGCAATCTTTATAAAATTTACAGTACTATGATGGTATACGATGGTCATGGCCGGCTTTCGCAACAGCCTTAATACAACATGGGCCCCTAGCAGTTAAAAGTTGGGTTAGTTCAACCCCTAAAACTGGTAGTTGACCCTGGTTGGGTTGCCTATGCTTGCAATGGCCGATTAGCAGCTACAGCGGTGAATGCTGCCTGCTTGCAGCATGTTTATAAACGATTTCTACTTTACGTATCTTAATGTTCCGTAATAGTTCATAGTGCTCAGTGATGGCTGAGAATATGAATTGGCATGATACAACCGACATCAACCAACTACGATGATCATTCTCACCCAAACCCAAGTTTATTTGAGACTGGACGCGTTTGGGCAAGCAGCTGTTGCTGGAAGTTTGCTTGTGTCACGCGGGCGATCCCTGCGGTTGGAATCCATTACCGACTGCTCAGGGACCTGTTTTCTCGAATTGGTATTTAATGCCGAACTAAGGGGTGGAACCTCAACAGGTGACGGATGATTTACCACCAAAAATGTGGGCCAAGCCGAAACAAGCGAAACAAGTGGTACACCATCTCATTGCTACCAACCATCATTAACCATCACTAACAAGTATAAATCATCACCAACCCGCGGTAAACCGTCATTAACCATTCCTGCTAGCTGCTAGCGTCTTAGCAAAGCTGTTCAGGAAAATGTCTCCCGGCAGGTCTGCTGTGGTGCCTGGTGGTGGTACCTGTGGTCCAAATGTCGGTCGGAGCATGCAAGGAGTAAGAATTGCTCCAGGAGTAAATGGAATCATCCTCTGCTCGCGCGAGCACCGAGCACCACCAAAAACACCACGGTCTAATCCTCTGCAGGCCCCTGCCTTTGAACAATTCATGTGTGATGATTCTTGAGCTGTAACACCCTCAAACATGGCTGCTACCAGGCTTAGACAAATGCGCATCTACTCCATCTGCCACCTTCCTTGGAGTCGCCACTGGAAAACAAACATCTGGGGGACCCACTTCGCTAACCTGGTTTGTAGCTTGGGCAACTTCCCAGTTCAGATGGATTTCACGTGACTTAACCGCTTGACTCAAGTCAGCTGGGGTCAAAGGATCTCTCTGCGGGAAAACACTTTAGCCCTTGGGGGGCATCCATCAGTGCACCCTCCATTGCTGGGATGATGAACCCTCATGAGCCATGATCCGAATATGATCCTTCTAAAACTTTCTGGACCACTATCGTGGGTCATGACTAGCAACAAGCAGTGCTGGCTAATCGTGCAAACCATCAAGAGTCATATGTCATATTTCCTTTCCTGTGATTCATCTAATCATTGCTTGTCATCATTTCTCACATGATATGTTCAATCGCCATAGCCATGTTGGTTCAGTGTTAGTTTTTCTGGTAAGTTTTCATCTTCTATAATTTAAAGCCTGTTAGGTGTACCCCTGGGGACCCCCTGCTTCAAGTCTCGGACTTGAGGGCGTACATGCACCCATAATCGTGCATATCCGCCGCTGTTGTGAAGACCTTCACTACGTCGGTGTTCTCGGTGGGCGTGAAACCGCCCCCACTGTGTTGGCCCCAGGAGACCACGGTGCCGTCGTCCTTCAGCGCGGTGAAAGCCATGCGGTTGCTGTGCAGCTCCACGACACCACTGCTGACATCGACGCTGGCACTGTTTCCGCCATACTCCGAGTAGCCCCAAGTAAAAACGCTGCCGTCGGACTTCAGGGCTGCCATAGAATATTGGGTGACCTTGATACCTGGACACGGATGGGGAGATGTCTAGTTCAATTGGCTGAATACCCAAAACCAAGAATCTAGGTAGCAAAGCGTGTCAATGACACAGATTCATCAATTGACCTGACCAAAATCCAGGAACCCCGAATTTTACATCCGGTATTGACTTGGTCTATGATAACCAATTCGGAATTGCAAAATCACGGCGCCGCATTCACCACGACGGAGTTCCACCGGAACTAAAAAAAATGCCTTGGTACTCAACATGACGCTTCACTCAAGTATTCCAGCTATTGGCAAACTCATGTGGTAGCACAAGTCCGTTGCCGCTGATTAGCAGCACCAACAAGAGAAGTAATGCCAGCTTGGTAATCAAGAAAAGCTGTCAAAAAACTACGCCAAAATCCCTATTTGCAATAATAAACCCTTCCTAAATAAAGTACGCCAAAAATTTTGGGGCAACCAAATTTGGTGAAAAAAATCTGAACTCTGTCCTGAAAAGTAGACTGGGACAAGACAAGACAGAGGAAGACAGAAAGAAGAATAAAACAACAACAAAAACAAAAAAGCAGTTAGCAATACTAAAATCAATTCTAGATTTCCTCTCTATTGGATTTCTGATTTGTCTTTTTAAAACAATCGTACCCCCTAAATAATGTTTTCCAAGTTTATTTAGACGGGTTTGATTGTTACAAGTAGGGGCCCCCGGGGGTGGGGGGATTTTATTACCAAGTAAACATTACGCACTATAATCACTGTCACCATGTTGGGAACTGGACCGCGCCTGCCCATCATAATCACATTCATCATTAGTTTAAACAGGACTCAAGGTTGTTCTCCAATTTCGTGGCACATGTGGGCTCTCATAGTTGTGCTCTTACTGTCTGCTCTCAAGTGTGTGCTCTCATTTCTGTGCTCTCACACGTGTGCTCTCAGATGTGGGCTCTCATATGTGGGCTCTCATATGTGGGCTCTCATATGCGTGCTCTCAAATGTGTGCTCTCAAATGTGTGCCCTTACATGCGTGCCCTCAAATGTGTGCTGTCACATGTGTGCTCTCGAATGTGTGCTCTCACATGTGTGCTCTCGAATGTGTGCTCCTGTTTGTGTGGTCTCACTTGTGTGTGCTCTCATTTGTGTGCTCTCATGCATGATCTCCTGCAATGATGTGGCCAAGAGATCATGTTTGCATTGATATTGTGTCCCTTTTACACTTCCGCCCACCACAGTATTTGGGATCTCTTGCCGGGATAATTTGTTCACCTGCAGTTCAAGCCATCTGACTTTGAGGATCCTTGAGGCTAGGAGCTGTCCACATTGGCCGCGGAAACCAGTTCGCTGGCAAATTCGGTGCTGGCATCGCCCCCCCAGTCAGCTCGACCAAAGGTTTCCACGGTGCCGTCGTTGAACAACACCGCCAGGGTATACTGGTTAACCGCCAACTGCCAACGATGGCCATGGATGGCCGGCCATGGCCATGGGGCACATGCAACCAAACAGGGCTTAAAACGAATCAGTCAGGAGGAACCAGCCAGTTTCAGGTTGGTACACTTAGCCCAATACACTGGGACATGATAGACAATAGTGGTTGAAAGAAACGAGCCAAACGAGATCTTTGTGCTCTCCAGTGTGTGGATTGGTGCCGTGCACCAAGTTATAAGTCAACCACCAACCCACCGACGAATCAAATCAGTCAACTAACAAACCAACCAATCGACCAGCCAACCACCCACCACATCGGGCAATCCCCATAGCGGGAGAACCCAGCTTCTTGATGGCAACATGAAGCTGTTGTGGCTATATGTTGAACCAACACGTGGTGCCACAAATCTTTTCGCGCCTGTTTGAAGTTGGAAAAAACGCTGTGCAACCTTCTGTCCTGAGCAGCTGAAAAGCTGGCTTCAGGATGGTGCTGCGGCAATGTCTTCAGCTTTGCATCGATGTCAATGAAGATGCGTGCATCCACACACCAACGGGTATGAGCACGTGCATGCACATGCATGCATATATGTGCACATGTGTGCGCGTATGGGTAACACATGTAGGTCAGTGTGCCTGCTTCAGGAATGGTAAATACAATACTGGACCCGGATACACTGCTTCCATCTGGTTCGAGGCTCCCCCATGGCCATGGCCGCCTGCAGCTGAGATACACCATCGCCGCCCCAAATCACAGCACTACCATCTGCTTTCTTTGCGATCATGTGCTCTACAAATAACGTGTCCACATTGGTCAGGGACTGGCGGCGAGTCGGCTGCTTCAACACGGCTGCGATGTAAAGAATCTCTGGACAGGGAAGCCTGACCAAACTACTGTAGACAAAACGTATAGGGCCGGGCACGTTCGTGGACCGATGCGCAGCATAGTAGCGCTACATAGTTCTGTGATCTTTCTACTAAGCTACTATATTTGTTACAGAATTTTCAGCTTTGCAAGAAACAGCATCAGCCGCAGCTTTCGAGACACCAGCCGTTGCTGTCAAAACTGGAAGGGTCATCCCGTCAACTTTGCAATGAATTGTCACATTGATACATCGCATTATTACGTGCTTACTAGTCCCTTCCCCAAATCTAACTTTTTGCAATAACATTTTACTTCATCTACCAATTAGAGGGGTACTTAGTACTAGGGGGAATGGATTAGTTTCAGTAAATTGCCATGGGCCAAGCCCCATAATGTTGCGTGCCTGCTCAAAGCCAAAAGTTGTCTCCTCATTGAACGAAACTACCTTTTGTGGAGCAATTTGAAATGGTGGCTTGAGAGTAGGATTGCTGATGATTTATTGTCGTTGCCTGGGGTTGCTTATGCATATATGGCTAATCCATGGTCAATCGGGGTTCGGATTGATTGGTTGGTGGCTCTGCTATCATGGGTACCATGGATTCGCCATCACGGTGTGCTTGATCATTCTTAACCATGATTGACAATGACCATTCCCTGTTATATATCAGGAACCATCCTATTAAACCTGGTTGATGATGGATTGACAGCGAACCGATTGCCCACGGCCACAGGAAGCCATTATTAGCCATCATTTAGCGTCAATTTTTAACCATCATCAATCAGCAACCAACTACCTCGCATAATGTGCACCCTAATCAAGGGATCCTGGTGACTTGGGTTCGATAGTCGTAACAAATAATTACAGTGGAAATCCTGGTGCCATTCGTCAGGCCAACAAGTACTACCGTTACATGCAAGGGATGATTCATCTCCACAGTGGCTAATCATGCAGCTAACCTTTCTAAGCAAACGGATGGTTGTAATAAATTGCGGGGTCGGAATGGTCATTCAACGCGTTGATCTTATTCCTGGGTTCTAAACATTTGTCACCAAAAGAATGGAGTGTAGACACGAGGCAGGAGAAACGACCAAGGTATGATTTCTAAAGGACCGGGCGGTGTTGCCGCAGCCGGGCCCATCATGAACGACTCCCAATTTCCAGTGACAAGTCATGAGCACATTTTTTCACACGATCACTGTCATCCAATCCTCTTGCAACTATACCTGATCAACATTGATCAACCCTTGCAGCATCCTCATCATGATGATCAACTTCATCAACATCCTCATCGCATTCTTCCATTACTACTAGCGGTCACCCCTCTATTTGGTAGTAAGTCCAGCTGCCCAGCACCCCTGCGAGTGCCCCCAACATGCACCTGGATCGAGATGACATCGGAGGACAACTCTGCTTCAGGTTCCGCATCGATGGTCCCGCCATATCTGTGTTCACCCCAAATTACCACCTTGCCTCGCAAGTGGCGATGATGGTGCCCCCAACTGAAAGTATGTAACTTAGGTTTCTCAACTAACAGGACGCCGATTTTGAAGCCAGCGTGTGTATCTCTATGTGGATAACAGTGGCAAAATCGGCAAAATATATATATATATATATAAATATCTATACATATATACATGCAACCGTGTGTCTGTCTGTCTGTCTGTCGGTCTGTCTGTCTGTCTGTCTGCCTGCCTGTCTGTCTGTCTGTCTGTATGTATGCATGCAGATATGTCTGCATGTATGCATGTATGCATGTATGCATGTATGCATGTATGCATGTATGCATGTATGGATGTATGCATGGATGGATGCATGTTTGCATGTACGCATGTACGAATGTATATATGTATGTATGTGTGCGCGTGGCCATGCGGATATGGATATTAGATTGATATGCTTTTGCTGAGTCAGCCAATAAGTTACGTGGGAACCATCCCAGCAAATACAGTAATTGTTGAGTACAACAATCGGGCTGTTGATGGTCATTGCATCTTTCGAATGTGGTACTTTGATCTTCGTATATGACAGTATTTCTTTGATGCAAATAAATCCCAACTGCAAGGGCAGTTTGCACATCTGTCCATCCACAGCTGGTACGGTACCCTTAGCTTGGGGTTGCCACCATCCACGGGGCAATGTGCGTTCGCTTTTAATCATCAGTACCGGAAGGCACGCCTTTTCCCCGCCGTTCTTAATTTTCGGTTGCTAGGTTTTTGACCTGTGCAAGATATGTTGGGGTGAGATGGAGTGGAATGGGGGGGGTGGGATTGGGTGGAGCGGGGTGGGGCATGTTACCGTTCATGTGGACTTGCACATACCATGTGGCACATGCCATTGATGCTTTTGTGATGAGGTTTGGTGCAGTTGGGTAGGTGGGGTGGGTGGGGTGGGGCATGCTAGCTTTCATGTGAACCTGCACACGCCACAGATGCTACTTTGATCACGGCGTGGGGCGGGGTGGGCTAGGGTGGGGCATGTTAGCTTTCATGTGAGCTTGCACACGCCGTTGATGCTAGCTTAATGATGGGTTGGGGTGGGGTATGTTGATGTCGGTGTGAACTTGCACACGGAATTGATTTTACGCTGATTAGAGGGGGTGGGCTGGGGCATGTTGGCACCTATGTGAACCTGCACATGCCATTGATGACGCTGATCATGGAGTGTGGGGTGGGGTGGGGCATGCCAGCTTTCATGTGAACCAGAGCATGTCATATCTCGTTCATGCTAACTGGAAGTGAAAACTCTCAATGCGCGCAGCCGACAAAAAAACAGGTGTTTCTCTGCCTGCCTGAGGTGGCGCATGTGTTCCAATTCCATATGTACTTTCATCAGCTTTCTCAAAAGGGATCAGATATATTTGAACATCTTTCCCAACTCCATGACATCAGATGTACTTTTGTCAGCTTGGCCTGACATTCTCAATTCTAGACACACTTTTACGATGAATTGTCAAACGATGGTGTACGGCAAAACTTTTACATGCAAGTGTTCCTTGAAAAAGTGCATTTTGCCTCAACAGAACTTAAATGTTAAGATCAAATGGGTCCCTCTACATTGGTTTTCTGCCTTGAAAGGCCCGAAGATTCACTATGACAAAATGCTGCAAATACCATGATTTCTCCAGAAAGATGTGTTCGAACCTGTTTGAACAGCTCTTGAAATACGTCGCCCTATGGGCGCTGTAACCTCGTTACACCAGCCATGTCCTCACCTGCTGGTCAACAAGTATTCCGTCACAAATCCCACCATCAAGGCCCATACGAGCACCACATGGCATAGCCACGCGCAACTATCATGAAATCATTGAACGATCAGCGATTTTCATTGATGCTCCTGTGGAAAATAACAGGACTGTTGAACATCCAGCAAAGCGACTGCCAAAATGAAATGGAACGAAAATGGAATATATCACTGGTCGGTGAGTTCAATCCCTATGAAAAATATGAGTCAACCAACCATTTGTTAATAATCACTAGGGAAAGTACAAAATGTTAAAAACCACCAACCAAATAAGATGTTCCTTTGTTGCAAAAGGCCGCCTTTGTTTTACCGGGGGTTGGCCAGTCTTTCCTGGCACATTTGGCCTTCGTTACAGTTGGCCGCCTTCATTTCTGCAGGTTTTATGCTTAACTATTACCAAACCCATCATGTTCCTGAGGCGAACTTTTTTGGTTGTACCTCAGCAGGCCGTAAACCCGCATATGCAGAGGTAAATCACCAGCTACTGTGCTGGTTAAATTGGCTGCAGTGCAACTTAACAACTGGATCTACCCACTAGAATCTGCATGCCCATAAGTCCACAACAGGATTGCAGCTACAATGATGATGAACATGATTCAACCACACCTGGATGATTGTCACCGCGGATTTTCCTTGGCAGCCACAATGAATCTACAGGTTATCCCGACTCTTGCTGCCGGATTCATATTGAGTGATGGCTAGTAAGAATTGATAACCATGCTGCAGTTATTAGCACATAGCTGCTACAAGTAAATGAATTCAATTGACACATATTATCCCGGCAAGAGACCCCAAACAGTGAGATGGGGGGAAGTGAGAAAAGGACACAGCAAGAACACTTATTTGAGCACACATATGAGCACACATGTGAGAGCACACATATGGGAGCACACATATGAGAGCACACATAAATGAGCACAGATATGAGAGCACACATGTGAGAGCACACATATGGGAGCACACATATGAGAGCACACATATGAGAGCACACATATGAGAGCACACATGCGAGAGCACACATGCATGAGCACACATATGAGAGCACACATATGAGACCACACATTTGAGCACAAATGTGACAACCCACACATGGGCACACATATGAGAGCACACATTTGAGAGCACACATTTGAGCACACATGTATGAGCACACATGTGAGAGCACACATATGAGAGCACAGATATGAGCACACATATGAGAGCACACATTTGAGCACACATATGAGAGCACAGGCATGAGAGCACACATGTATGAGCACACATATGAGAGCACACATATGAGAGCACACATATGAGAGAACACATATGAGAGCACACATATGGGCACACATGTGAGAACACACATATGAGAGCACACATATGAGAGCACAGATATGAGAGCACAGATATGGGCACACATGTGAGAACACACATATGAGCACAGATATGACAGCACACATTTGAGAGCACAGGCATGAGAGCACACATATGAGAGCACACATGCATGAGCACACATATGAGAGCACACATATGAGAGCACACATTTGAGCACAAATGTGACAACCCACACATGGGCACACATATGAGAGCACACATTTGAGAGCACACATTTGAGCACACATGTATGAGCACACATTTGAGCACACATATGAGAGCACAGGCATGAGAGCACACATGTATGAGCACGCATATGAGAGCACACAATTAAGAGCACACATATGAGAGCACACATATGGGCACACATGTGAGACCACACATGTATGAGCACACATATGGGAGCACAGATATGAGAGCACAGATATGAGAGCACACATTTGAGCACACATGCATGAGCACACATATGAGCACACATGTGAGAGCACACATATGACTTACATATGAGAGCACACATATGAGAGCACACATATGAGAACACAAATATGAGAGCACACAGGCATGAGAGCACACATGTATGAGCACACATATGAGAGCACACATATGAGAGCACACATATGAGAGCACACAT